>WOXC01006640.1:0-174081 GCA_011680675.1 Gymnobelideus leadbeateri | reverse complement strand
ATCACCACCTAAAAGAGATCCCAAAATGAAAACTCCCAAGAATATCATAAACAAATTCCAGATCTTACAGGTCAAGGAGAAAGTATTGCAAACAGAGAAAAAGAAATAATTCAAATATCATGGAGCTACAGTCATTTGGCAACTTACACATTAAAGAATTGGAGGACTTGGAATGTGATATACTAGAAGGCAAAGGAGTTAGGATAACAACCACGAATCACCTACCCAGCAAAACTGAATATAATCTTTCAGGGGTAAAAACAGATGTTTGATGAAATAGAAGCCTTTCAAGCATTTCTAGTTAAAAAATCAAAGCTAAATAAAAAAATTGACCTCCAAATACAAGACTCAAGAGAAATATGAAAAGCCAAAAAAAGAAACAAGAAAGAGAAAACATAGGAAATTCAATAAGGTTACAATTTGGATTTCTATATGGCAAGATAATATTTGTAACTCTTAACAACTTTATTACCATAAGAGCAGTTACTATTATATGAAGACAGAGGTGTGGATATAAGGTAAATTTGATGGGATGATCCCCCCCCCAAAAAAAACCCAAAAACAAAATAAAGGGGTGAGAAAAAAATTGTATGGAAAAAGGAAGGGGGAAATTGAATAGGGTATATTATCCAACATAAGAGAGGCATGAAAGAACTATTATAATGGAGAAGAAGATGGTGGCGGGGGTGGGGGGAAGGGCAGGTGTCAGGAAAAATTTAAACCTTACTCTTATCTAAATTGTCTCAGAGAGGGAATAACATACATACTCATTTGAATACAGAAATCTATCCTTACCCTATAAGGAAGTAAAAAGGAACAGGAATAACAGAAGGGGGAGGAGGGACTAATAAAAGGGAGGGTAGATTGGGGAAGACAGTGATCAAAAGTAAAACACTTCTGAGGAGGGAAAATGTGGGGGTTAAGAGAGACAGGTTGATAAATAAGGGGGAAATAGCTCAGATGGAAAGGCACAGTTATCATAACTATAAATATGAAAGATATGAACTCACCCATAAAGTGTAAGCAGATAACAAGAAACACATTTGAAGCAGAGATACACACAGGGAAAAAAGCAAGAGGTTGGAGCAGAATCTATTATGGTTCAGCCAAAGCAAAGAAAGCAGGAGTAGCAATTGTGATTCTCAGACAAGGTAAAAGAAAAATAGGTCTAATTAAAAGATATAAATAAGGCAACCACATATTGCTGAAAGTTACCATAGATAATGAAGTCATATCAATATTAACCATACATGCACCAAATAGTATGGCATCTAAATTTCTGAAGAAGTTGAATGAGTTACGGAGGAAATAGATAATGAAAGTGTACTAGTAGGGGACTTCAACTTTCCCCTCTCAGAACTAGTCAGTGAGAAAACAAAGCTACCACTCTTTGCAGATGACACAATATTCTACTTAGAAAATCCTAGAGAATCAACTAAAAAACTACTTGAAATTATCAACAACTTTAACAAAGTCAAAAGACATGAAATAAACTCACGCAAATCATCATTTCTATATATTACCAACAAAGTTTAGCAGCAAGAACTGGAAAGAGAAATTCCATTTAGAATAGCTCTAGATAATATAAAATAGTTAGGAGTCTACCTGCCAAGACAAACTCAAACTATATGAACACAACTATAAAAATGCTTTCTAAACAATTGGAAAAAATATTAATTGCTCATGGGTAGGCCAAAGCAAAATAATAAAAATGACAACTCTACATGAATTAATCCATTTATTCAGTGCTATACCAATCAAACTATCAAAAATATATTTTATAGAGCTAGAAAAAATAATAACAAAATTCATCTGGAAGAACAAAAGCTCAAGAATATCAAGGGAGTCAATGAAAAAAGTTGCAAAAGAAGATGGTCTAAACAGACATACCAAATGTCAAACTATATTATCGAGTAGTAATTATCAAAACAATCTGGTACTGGCTAAGAAACAGAGTGGTGAATCAATGGAATAGAGTAGGTATAAATTAAATTATAGAAAATAACCATAGTAATCTAAATATATGATGAACCCAAAGATCCAAGTTTTTAGAATAAAAACTCATTATTTGACAAAAATTGCTGAGAAAACTGAAAAACAATATGGCAGAAACTAGGTATAGACTAACATCTCACACTGTATACCAAGATAAGGTCAAAACAGGCACATGATTTACACATAAAGGATACCATAAGCAAATTAAGAGAGCATCGAACAGTTTATGACAGATTTGTGGATAAGGAAGGAATTTAAGACCAAAGAAGATAAAAAGATGTAAAACATATCATTTTGATTATATAAAACTAAAAACTTTTTATTCAAACAAAAACCAAAATTATAAGGGAAGCAGAAAACTGGGGAGGAAATTTTGCAACAAGTATCTCTGAATAAGGCCTCATTTCTCAAATATATCAAAAATAGAGTCAAAGCTATAAAAATGCAAGTCATTCCCCAATTGGCAAATGGTTAAAGGATATAAACAGGTAGTTTTCATACAAAGAAATCAAAGTTATCTGTAGGCATATTTTAAAAAATGCTTTAAATCCCTATTGATTAGAGAAATGCAAATTAAAACAACTCTTAAGTACTGCTTCACACCTGCCAGAGTGACTAATATGACAAAAACGGAAAATGATACATGTTGAAGGGAATGTGGGAAAACTAGCACACGAATGCACCATTGGTTGAGTTGTGAACTGATCCAACCATTCTGGAGAACACTTTGGAACTATGTCCAAAGGGCTATAAAACTCTGCATATCCTTTGATCAAGCAATATCATTGCTAGGTCTATAGGGGGAGAGGACCTTTTTCTAAAAAAGTATTTATAGCAGCTCTTTTTATGATGGCTAAGAATCAAAAATAAAGAATTGGGTGCCCATTAATTGGGGAATCATTAAACAAACTGTGGCATATGATTTTAATGGAATATTATTGTGCTATAAGAAATGACAATCAGGATGATTTCGGAAAAACCTGGAAAGACTTACATGAACTGATGTCTAGTGAAGTGAACAGAAACAGAAGAATGTTGTACCACTGTAGACATTATAAAATATTTTGTTATCTACCTGCCAAAACAAACCCAGAATCTATATGATCACAACTACAAAACACTTCTCACACAAATAAAATCAGATCTAAATAATTGGAAAAATATCAATTGTTCATGGCTGGGTCGAGCTACTATAATAAAAATGACAATTTTACCCAAACTAAACTATATATTTAGTGCCATACCAATCAATTTACCAAAAAACTTAGAGTTAGACAAAATAATAACAAAATTTATTTGGAAAAAAAAAACAGTCTAGAATATCAAGGGAACTAATGAAAAGAAATGCTAGGGAAGGTGGACTAGCTATGCCATATTTTAATCTGTATTATACAGCAGCAGTCATCAAAACTGTTTGGTACTGGCAGAGGTGTAGAGTAGTGGATCAATGGAATAGATTGGGCGCAGGAGACCCAGCAGTTAATGAATATAGTAATCTACTGTTCGATAAATCCAAAGACCCCAGTTTTCGGGATAAGAATGCACTATTTGACAAAAACTGCTGGGAAAACTGGAATACAGTATGGCAGAAACTGGGCATAGATCATTATCTAACACCATATACCAAAATCAAGTCTAAATGGGTGCATGATCTAGGTATAAAGGATGATACTGTAAGCAATCTGGGAAAGCAAGGAATAGTTTACCTGACAGATTTGTGGAGAGGGGAAGACTTTAGGACCAAACAAGAATTCAAGAGCATTATAAAATGCAAAATGGATAATTTTGATTACATTAAATTGAAAAGCTTCTGTACAAACAAAGCCAATGTAACCAAGATCAAGAGGGAGGTGGGAAATTGGGAAAGAATTTTTACAACTTATGTCTCTGATAAAGGACTCATTTCTAAAATTTATAGAGAATTGAGTCAAATCTATATGAATACAAGTCATTCCCCAATTGATAAATGGTCAAAGGATATGAACAGGCAGTTTTCAGAGAAAGAAATTAAAGGTATCTATAAGCATATGAAGAAATGCTCTAAATCACTATTGATTAGAGAAATGCAAATCAAAACAACTCTGAGATACCACATCTCTCCAGTCAGATTAGCTAAGATGACAAAACAAGAAAATGACAAATGCTGGAGAGGATGTGGGCAAATTGGAACACTAATGCATTGCTGGTGGAGTTGTGAACTTATCCAACCATTCTGGAGAGCAATCTAGAATTATGCCCAAAGGACTATAAATAATTTCATACCCTTTGACCCAGCAATACCACTTCTAGGGTTACATCCCAAAGAGATCATAGAAGTGGGAGGAAGACCCAAATGTACCAAAATATTTATAGCAGCTCTTTTTGTGGTTGCAAAGAACTGGAAACTGAAGGGGTGCCCATCAATTGGGGAATGGCTAAACAAGTTGTGGTATATGAATGTAATGGAATATTATTGTGCTATAAGAAATGAGGAGGAGACAGATTTCATACTTACCTGGAGAAGCTTATACAAACTGATTCTGAGCGAGAAGAGCAGAATCAGAAGAAATTTGTATACAATCACAGACACTTCATATGTGTGATGACCAACTATGACAGACTGGACTCATCTCAGCAATGCAGTGATATAAGTCAATCCCGAAAGTATCATGAAAGAGAGAAATACGACATCCAGAGATATAACTTGAAAGAACTGAGCTTGAATCCCGATGGAAGCAAACTAATTGATCTTTTTCTTTTCATTGTTTGGTTTTATTTCTTCGTTACCATTTTTCATCCCACCTAGTACAATACGCCTTTGTAATTGGACTAATCTCTAATATGAATGTATTTGCCGATCCTATACTGGACTATATGCTCTCATGGGGGACGGGAGGAGGGAAGTAAAGGAAATTTGAAAATCAAGGAACTATGGAATTGAATCTTGTTAACTGAAACTAAACTAATAAATTAATTTTTAAAAAAGAATGTTGTACACAGTTACAGCAATATTGTACAATGAAGAACTGTGAATGCAATTCAGTCATCTAAAACAATCCCAAAGGACTAATGATAAAACATGCTGTCTCCAGAGAAAAAACTGGTTGTTTGAATACAGACTGAAGCATTCTATTTTTCTCTTTCTTTCTTTCATTTTTTTCTTTATTCAAGTCTTCTTGCACAAAATGACTAATATGGAAGTGTTTTACATAATTGCACATGTATAACCTATATCTGATTGCTTATGATCTCAGGGAGGAGGGAGAAAATGGAGGGAGAAAAGAATAGAATTTGGAACTCAAAACTAAATGAAAATTTTTTAAAATAGAAAAAAGTTTTAATGATACATTTGTTTTCAAATCATAGTCAATCCTGGATTTGACTCGTCATATATTTTCTCAGATGGCATTCTTTATACCAATTCTCCCTCATAATTTCTCATTTGGAATATGTTTGAAGTCTTATTATTATAAATTCTTGCATATTGCCGTATAGCCAAATGATATTCCTTTCAGTTCTAGATCTGTGATAATGATAACAATTTCTCTTTATTTTAGTTCCCATTGCCTCTAAAACCACCATGTGACATAATTAATTGAGAGACAGAGTGATCCATTGAAAAAGATTATTTTTTATAAGCTCATAAATTTAGAACTGGAATGAACTTTAGAGACCTTCTATAATCTACTCTCTTTTGACTCATGAGGCACCGAAGGCCAAAGAAATTAAGTGACTTTCCAGGGTCACACAAGTAGTAAGTAGTAGAACTGGGATTGAAAACCAACACTTGCACTTAAAATCCCACCTCTGTTCTCTGTCACCTATGAGAATTTAGGCAAGTCATCTGACCTCTCAGGTTTTCCTAATCTAGAAAATAAAGGACTGACCCAAGATCAAATCCAGCCTCAGAAAATGAGCACCCACGCATAAATAATGACTAGCCGTATAACCTTGAGCAAGTTACTTAACCCCAATTGCTTTAAATAAAAAAAAAAGAAAAGAAAATAAAGGACTTTGGACTGAGTAATTTTTGAGGTTTCTTTTAGCTCTAAATTAATGATCCCATGAATATTCTAGAGAGCAAAAACAAATGAGAACAAATATTATTTGGAAAGTTCGACTAGGTCATAGATTACATGTCTTCTGATAAGTTCTTTGAAGTCCTGGTGTACAAAAAAAAAAAAACTGGATTTCTTCATCATTAGATCAAATGACTTCCTCTCAGTGAATAAGTGAGTTTAGAAAAAAGAAGAATACTTCAACTGGTTATCTTCTGTAAGGCTTCATATTCTGTAAGGCACCTCTTAACAGGGTGCCTTCCAAATATCAAATTCAAGGTCAAATAGTACCTTCTTATGGGATTATTTTAATGAGTCGTTCTGGGGCTTGCCTGGGCTGGGCTGCCAGGGATATAACTTTATATGTGGACTTGTAAAAAGATAATACCAATATAGAATTTAATAATAGTAACTATCTGGATATAGATGAAGAATATTTTGACTGAATCTATTCTATATGACTTTCAGGTATCACAGGAGAGCCATGCTCACTGCTAACAGGTTAAATAAAGTTATTTATTGGGCAAAGAATGCAAAGGGAGGCCCATATGACATGTGGTCATGTGGGTCCTAGAATGCCTGAACTAGAAGTCTGCCCTGGATCCTAGAATTCCTGAACTCTCACATGTAACAGCACAAATGTCATCAGAATATTCACCAAAGAGGAGATGGTCTGGTGAATATTAGTGTGGAATATTCAGGCAGCAACATGAATTCATGGAAATTATATGTCAATCAATGCAAAATGACAAGGAATGGTCCAATAAGAATTAAGAATTATACCATGAGCAATTATAGATAAAACATTAAAGTTTTGCTAATTGTAACAGGGAAATTAGATACGATCACTCCTGCATTTTATAAACATAGAAAGATACAAGTCAGAAAAGGCACACAAGCCATTCCAAGCTGTTTAAGAATAACCTGTGTTGTGCTAATCAAATCCTTTGGATTATCACAAAAGCATAAAACAGTGGTTCTCAAACTTTTTGGTCTCAGAACCTCTTTACACTCTTAAAAATTATTGAGGACTCCAAAGAGTTTTTGTTTATGTGAGTCATATCTATCAATATTTACCATATTCAAAATTAAAGCTGAAAATTTTAAAATATTTACTAATTCATTGAAAATAATAATAAATCCATTATGTGTTGGCATGATCTATTTTATGAAAGTATTTTCCAAAACAAAATGGGTGGCATTGTCTTATATATTTTTGCAAATCTTTAAAATGTAGTTAAATAGAAAACAATTGCATTTTCATATCTGCTACTGCATTCAATCTGCTTTGCTGTTCAGTCACTTCAATCGAGTCTAACTCTTTTTGAGGGTTTTCTTGGTAAAGATACAAGGGTAGTTTGCCATTTCCTTATCCTTATTTTACAGATGAGGAAACTGAGGCAACTAAGGTTAAGTGACTTGGCCAGGGTAACCAGTTAGCAAATATTTGAGGCTGGATTTGAATTAATATAGATAAATCTCCCTAACTCCAGGCTCTACTATGCCACCTAGCTACCCCATTCAATCTGTTTCAATATATTCTAATTAAAGAATATGAAGAAAATTTGGCCTCATACAAATGCGCAGTTGGACAAGGGAGGAGTGCTTTAAGTGGGCAAATCACTTCTTACAATTATTGTGAAAATAGTTTTGCTCTTACTAACCCCCTGTACTAATGGCTGCTAGCACAGGTTCTTCGATCTGCTTTACTAGGAAAGATTAGCTGTTAAGAGGTCAACAATCTTCTCTAATTACATTCACTAGTTCAGATGAAAAGTCAGCACCCTGAACCTCAGAGAAAATACAAGAATAGAAATCAAGACCAAAAGACAGGGCTCTGACTGCCTGAATCAACTATACACTTTATATACATCCCTGGATCGAGAGAGCCTTTACATCTGAGCAGTCGAGGAACTCTGAACATACAGCCACTCAGAATCTCAACCAGGAAATCACAAGATCCTTCTCATAGGCGAGCCCCCAAACCAAAATACCAACTCAGAGAAAATATACACTTCTCAGAGCCATAAGGCATAACAACCCTCCTGACTCAGTGCCTAATTAGAAATTAGCAAAAGGTGTGAAAGCTTTCCTACAAGTAAGCCTCCCTTAAGCAAGCATCCTTTAATGGACTTCATAGTGAAGCCTATTAATGGAATGGGAAGATCTTACATCCCATTAACATTATACCCCCTGAAATGAGGGACTCATGGGGTTCAAAAACCACACTTTAAGAATGGGTATAGAATAGGCTAGAATAGAAAGGGCTGGAAAATACAGGGGACTAGGATTTGAGTCCCAACTCTATCCTTAATGGGTCGTATGACTAAGCAAATCCCTTCACTTTCCTTCCCTTCCCTCATTCTCCATTTCCTTACATGTAAAATGAGGGAGCTAAACTGGGTGGTTTTTAGTGATTGATGATGCCAAGATTTCACCCAATTCTTTATATCCTGATAAATAGCATCATTAGTTAAGATGTTTCTTTTCTTTTTTTTTTTTTTTAAAGCAATTGGGGTTAAGTACCTTGCTCAAGGTTACACGGCTAGTCATCATTTGTGTGTGGGTGCTCATTTTCTGAGGCCGGATTTGATCTCGGGTCATCCCAACTCCGAGGCTGGTGCTCTTACTCACTGTGCCACCTAGCCGACCCTTTAGGGCAATTGGGGTTAAGTAACTTGCCCAAGGTTACATGGCTAGGTTTTTGTTTGTGTGGATTAAGTGTCTGAGGCCGGCTCCGAACTCAGGTCTTTCTGACTCCAGGGCCGGCGCTCTATTCACTGCACCACCTAGCAGCCCCAGTTAAGATGTTTCTGATGGCTTTTGCTTGCCCCTGGCTTCACCAGTACAAAAAAAGCTTAATCACAAGCTATCATGTGTGTGTTTTTTCATATCAGTTATCAGGATAATTGTTTTTCTCAAAGAAAGTACTAAGGAACAGCCAAAGAAAAGGCCCAGAGGAAAGGGCTAGAGGAAGTCTGAAATAAGGAAAAGAACATGGGTTTTGGATTCATATTACTTGGCTCTACGATTTACTACTCATCTGACCTCAGGCATCACTTCTGAGTCTCACTTTTCTAGAAAATGAGAAATTTAGACAAGGTCATCTCTCTGCTTTTTTCCCCCACTCTAAATTCTATTATTGAATCAAACAATTGCTAAAACAAAACAAAACAAAACAATGTGTATTTGTGTTGGAAAAGTTAGGAAAACCATCCATGTGTTCATAATGGTGTTTTATCCCTGCTGAAAGTCTTGTCTTGGACAATAGAGGATGAGTAAAGTAACATGATGATTGCCTAGGTTATATCAGCTTCAATCTCTGTACCCAAAAGTATAGAGCCCAAGACTAGTCAGGGTTGAGACTTCTATTGTATGAAAATTGATATTCTTCTTTGCATCCTTTTATTTTCTCATGTTCACTTCATGTACTGGTTTGCATCCTCTATTTCACTTAAAATTTTTGATACTATTTGTATGAAAGATGCTATTCAAAGTCACCTATTGTAGCATGCGTTTCAGGAAGCAATCTTCCTTACAGGAATGAGTGACTCATTGCTTTGGCTCAATAGGACACATCCAGACAGGATCCTTGAGTCCCATAGACTATTTTGTCTGCCCATAGGGCAGGCTACAATGATGGTGATGTCAGTGTGACGGGGCATATTCCTCCTGTCTTAAGGCATTCATTTTAAGCTGCAGGGGGTACTGTTAGATCTTTGTTTACTTTCTAAATTGGCTTCTTTGGTTGGCCATGTTTTGTGGCAAAGATTAAAGACTCTTGTGTTTTCTGATCCCAGAAACCATTTTAGGTACTAGTGATTTCAGGAAAAAAAAGTAGGTGTTTTCTCTTTGAATATTTTCTTTTATCCTTTCAAATAGGAGAGAGAAAGGACTTTGTTTATTTCAGCAATTGACATAAAAAGTTAACTTCCTCTTTGTTCAGAAGTATATTAATGCAAAGATCAGTACTAGTGATTCCAATCAGCTGCATTTAGCTAATATAGGTAAGTGGGAGGTGTAAGATTAATTTGATATTCTAAGTGAACTGAGATTCATTGTATCCAGCAGTTGTATTTTTTTAAAAATTCAAATACAATAAAACATATTGAAAGTGAGCATGTTATAATCTTTGGTGATTCAGACTTCACTTCAAGACCTTGATGGCTATTTAATTTTCTTTTTATTTTTTTTTCTTTTTTTTTTTTATAAACAAATGCTTTATTAACTTCTGTTTTACATCATTCATTTCCGCCAGATTTTGAGTTACAATCATTTTCCCCCCATTATTCCCCCACCCAACCTCCCAGAATAGTAGTCCCACAAGATATCGCTTCCTCCAATCTGCTCTCTCCCATACCCCCATCGACTTTTCTATTAGAGTAAGGTGAATCTTTGTGTCCCAATGCCTGCACATCTTATGTCCCTATTACAAGCAAAAGAGTATTAATAATAGTATTTATATATATTTGAAACATTTAATGTTACGACCTCGAATTTCAGATCCATTTCCTTCCTCCCTTGTCACCCATTCCCTCTTGGGAGATAAGTAATTCAGTATATGTTGTACATGTCTAGCTATGCAAAACATTATCATAGTAGATATATTGTACAAGGCTGCTTATAATTCCCTCCCACTCATCCCACCCCCCACCTGGTCCATTCCCTACATGATCCTGTCCCTCTTCTATAGTGGGTACTTCCAACCACCCCTCCCCCCAAGGATGCCCTCCCATCCATCATCCCTCCTCTCATCCCCCTTCCCCCTATCCTGCTGCAGGTTGAGATATCCCATTTAGTATGTATGTCATTTTCTCCCTGAACCAAATTCAATGTGAATGTGGTTTTGCCTTTTTAGCCTTCCTTATTCTCTCCCTCCTTTGCAACCACTTCCCCTTGCTTCTTCTACATGGGATAGTTTACCCTACCCTGTCTCTCCCCATCTCCTCTTGCCACTTTTGTCTCTCACCTCATAATTTCATCCCTTGAGTATTCTCCCTTCCCAACAAATTCAACCTATGCCCTCTATCCATATATAACTGTAACCATATACACACACATTCACATATGTATTCATATGACCACACCCCCTTCCATTATTTTCATAGTGAGAAAGATATCATCAGTCACAGTTATTGCTTTTCCATATAGGAATGTAAATAGTTCAACTTTGATAAGTTCCTTTTGATTTCTTTTCCCTGATTACCTTCTCAGGCATCTCTTCCCTCTTGTGTCTTGATGTCAAATTTTCTATTCAATTCTGGTTTTTTCCTCAAGAATGCTTGAAAGTCCTCTATTCCACTGAATGACCATATTTTCCCCTGAAACAAAATACTCAGTTTTGCTGGGTAGGTGACCCTTGGGTTCATTACCAGTTCTTTTGCCCTCTGGAATATCATATTCCATGCCCTTCGATCCCTCAGTGTAGAAGCTGCCAGGTCCTGGGCTATTCTGATTGTGTTTCCACAATATTGAAATTGTTTCTTCCTGGCTGCTTGTAGTATTTTCTCCTTGATCTGGGGATTCTGGAACCTGGCTATAATATTCCTGGGAGTTTTCTTTTTGGGATCTTTTTCAGGAGGTGATCTGTGGATTCTTTCAACCTCTATTTTGCCCTCTGGATCTAAAACATCAGGGCAATTTTCCTTGAGAATTTCTTGAAGGGTGATTTCTAGGTTCTTTCCTTGATCATGGCTTTCAGGTAGTCCAATAATTTTTAAATTGTCTCTCCTGGATCTATTTTCCAGGTCAGTGGTTTTTCCCATGAGATATTTCACATTGCCTTCTAATCTTTCGTTTGTTTGGATCTGCTTAACAGCATCTTGATTTCTCATAAAGTCACTAGCTTCCATTTGCTCCAGTCTAACTCTGAAGGAATGAATCTCCTCAGTGAACTTTTGAGATTCTTTTTCCATCTGGCAAATTCGACTTTTTAAGGCATTCTTCTCCTCATTGCCCTTTTGGGCCTCCTTTGCCATTTGAGTTAGTCTATTTTTTAAGGTGTTGTTTTCCTCAGTCAGGCTGTTGACCCTCATTTCATACTTTTCCTGCATCCTTCTCATTTCTCTTTCCAATTTTTCCTCCACTTCTCTTATTTGATTTTTAAAGTCCTTCTTAAGGTCCTCTATGGCCTGCAACCAGCTCATGTTTTCCCCTGGGGCTTTTGGAGCAGGACTTCTGACCTCACAGTCCTTTTCCCGCTCTATGCCCCCAAAATAGGAGTCTAGGGTTGCATTTTTCTGTTTCCTTTGCCTTGGCATGTTGCCACTTAATTGCTTGACTTTTGGGCTTGTTGCCACACTATGGCTTTAAGGCCAGCTAGAGGAATTTTCGTCCCGAACGTGTGGGGGGCAACTTCCGTTTCTGGCAAGCTGTAAACCCACCCACAACTTCCACCCTAGATCACAATCCAGATCCAGGGAGGTTAAAGCAAGAGCGATTACCCCCCAAGACTGATCGCTGGATCTCCCCACGATTTGTAGGCTGGGAGCCAGAGCTGCGTCTGAAAACTACAAAATGGCATGTCTCCTCAGTGGCTTCCAGCCCCCAGGGGAGGGAGCTGACGCATTCCCCCAACACAGGTCCCAAAGTCCATAGGACACTAACCTCTTACTTTGTCCTAGGCATGTCTATGTTGATAATTCTGGAATCGCCACAGCTCCTGGTGTTCTGGGGTTCCTCCAGCTGGCTGCTGGCCCTGCCGCCCTGGGGCTAAAACCTCGGCTCATGTGGACCTGGGCTCGGCTCGGCTCCTGCGCTCTTCGAGCTGCCGGCTCCCAGACCGTTGTGCTGGTCCTTCCTGCAGGGCTGCTGGGCTGTCCTCAGCGGGAGGTTAGCTTCTCTGTGTCGTTCTGTGGGTGCTGGGGCTCCAGAAGTTGTTCACAGTCCTTTTTTACATAGTTTGTGGGGAATCTGGGGGCAGAGAGGCTTGGAAGCGCTGTTTCTACTCCGCCATCTTGGCTCCGCCCCCGCTATTTAATTTTCTAATGGTTAGACTTCTGGATAAATGGAGATTTATTGTATAAAGTTGTAAATATTAAGATTATAATACCAGTCAGTCAACAAACATTTATTATGTACTTAATATGCATGAGCTATATGCTGGTGGTACAAAGAGGGGCAAACACATTCCCTGTTCTTAAAGAACTCATGTTTTAATGAGGGAGACACAGAACAAACACTTATGTGCAAACAACATATATACGGGGTAAATTGGAAATTTTATACTCTGGGAAGAAAATTAAGGGGGGAAGGACAGAAGATGGCAAAGGTCTTCTGTATAAGAGGAGATATGAGTTGTCTTGAAGGAAGGCAGGGAACCCAGGGTATGGAGAAAAGGATAGGGGTATGGCAAACAGCTAATGCAAAGACAAAGAGCTGGGAGAGGGATATTTGTGTTTGAGGAAGAGCATGAAGGTCTTTGGATCATAGAACACAGAGAGAGGACATTAGTGATCACCTATTCCAAGTCATTTAGTTTACAGATAAAGATACTGAGTCCCAGAGAAGTTAAGGGATGTGCCCAGTGTCATACCAGCACTAAGCGACTAAAATGTGATTTGGACCCTGGGTCTCTGGTTCTTTGGGCAGCTCCATGGAGCAGTGGATAGGGAACCCAGACTGGAGTTAGGAAGACTCATCTCCCTGAGTTCAAATTCAGCCTCAGACACTCACTAGCTGTATGACGCTAGGTAAGTCACGTAACCCTGTTTGCCTCAGTTTCCTCATCTGTAAAAATGAGCTAGAGAGGGAAATGGCAAACCATTCCAGTATCTTTGCCAAGAAAACCCCAAACAGGGTCACAAAGAGTCAGACACAACTGAAATAGCTGAACAATAGCCTCTGGTTCTTAACCCAGTGTTCTGTCCATTGAACCATACTGCTGGTTCTATTGTTATTAATATTAACAGGAATAAAAGCTTCCAGTGTAAGTATCATATTTTAGTTTTTATATGCTTCTTTGAAAATAAATTCCTTATCAAATATATTATTGGAAGGACACTGTGAATTCTATAATTAACCAGACAAAGAATTAGCTCCAAATGAAATCTGAATATTGGCAATGTGTTCTCATAGTGTTATTTATCATTATCATCATTAAATATTTATCAACTTATTTAAACTGTAGAGACAGAGAGAGAATGGAAGAAAGGAAAATGGCAAGAGAATGGCATTCTCACTCTCTTTCTTCTTTCATTGTGTATGCGAGTTAATTATTCATCCCACATTTTGAGTTGGTGTAAATTGATTTAAAACATACTCTGCACTCAACAGCAACATTTACTAAGCACCTACTCAGAGCAAAGCACTGTGCTAAGAGGGATAGATGTGTATGCAGATAACATGAGGTAAGGGATGTGACAGGATGAAAGGTAGATCTAGTTGAAATGCTTTAAGAAAATATGAGAATGGAGAGGAGCAATAATTGCTGCATAAATGCAATATTTGTATGTGTTACAGTAAAAGTTTGAAGCATCCAATGAAGGCTTCACACATGAAGCATAACTTTTAAAAAGATGCCTTGTCCTAGCTCTGAAATATGGCATGTCATTATTTCAGAGGGGAGAGTAGAGACGGTATATATACATGTCCAGCAAGATTCTTAAGCCTGATCTCTAGATGCCCCCTTGTAGACTCAACTTAACACCAGTCATTTGTTTTGAAGATTCACTTGAAGTTGTTCAGTCATTCCTGAATTGATGGGTATCCCTGCAATTTCCAGTTCTTTACAATCATAAAGAGAGCTGCTATAAATATTTAAAAACATATAGGGTCTTTTCCTTTTTCTCTAATCATCTTTGTAAATAAACCTAGTACTACTGAGACAAAGGTTGTAGACAGTTTAATAACTCTTTGTGCATAATTACAGATTGCTCTCCAAAATGCTTGCATCAGTTCACAATTCCACCAACAATGAATTAGTGTCCCAATTTTTCCACATTCATCCTAATATTTGTCACTTTCACCTTCAACATTTTAGCCAATCTGAAAGGCATAAAATGATATCTCAAGGTTGTTTTATTTGTATTTCTCTAATCACTAATAATGATTTAGAACATTTTTCTCATATGACTATAAATTATTTTGATATCTTCATTGGAAAAAAGCTTAACTTAATTTCAAGCTCAAATTAAACAGTGTTTCTTGACCTAAGGTCTGTGGACTTAATTATTTAATATTTTGATAACTGTAATTCAACATAATTGGTTTCCTTTGTAGTCCTGTGTATTTTATTTTATTCACTAAAAACTTTTCTAGGGGAGGTGAGCCAAGATGGTGGTGTAGAAACAGGAAAATTCCATGAGCTCCCCCCATAACAACCCCAAATACCTATAAAATATGACTCTAAACAAACTTTAGAGCTACAGGACCCACAAAGTGACACAAAGAAACAAATCTCCCACTGAAGGCAGCCCAGCAGGTGGACAGGAAGGGTCCATCACAGCACACTGTAAGCCGAGCCCAGCCCTGTTTGAGCCTGCAGTTTTAGCCTCAAGGTGGCTCCAACAAGCAGTGTCTGGAGAAGACATTGGAAGAGTGGATCACCAGTAGCTGTGGTGGTTTCCAGAATTATCAACCCATAAATGCTGAAGACAAAGTAAAAGGTCAATGTGAAACTCTGTTGGAACTGGGGGGGTGGGGGGCAGGGGAGTGGGTCTAGCCCCTGCACCCTGCGGCAAGAAGTAGCAGAGGCACAACAGCCCTGCAGCCACCACAGTGTGGCTGCTTCAGAGCTCCTGGCCTGCAGATCATAGGGGGACCAAGTGATCATTCAGAGGGTAATCGCTCTTTCTTTAACCTGCTTATATCTGGATCACTGTCTTGGGTGGAGGTCCTGGGTTGTGTGACCAGGTGTCAGAACTTGTGGGGGCTTCAGAGAGGGTACCTAATTAATAGCTCCGGCAGCTGAGAAAACCCCCAGCAATTTGAGACAAAGCTCCCTTTTCTGGAAGTAGAGTGCTACTGTGGCAAAAAGCTCAAAAGTCAAGTAATTGAGTGGCAAAGTGAGCAAGCAAAGGAAGCAAAACAAGCACAGCAGTCAAACTTTAGATACTTTTTTTAGGGACAAAAAGGATCAAAGCATGGAACAGGAGGAAGACAATGAAGTCAGAACTCCTACACAAAAAGCTTCCAAGAAAAATAGGAGCTGGTGACAGGCCATAGAGGACCTTAAAAAGGATTTTGAAAACCAAATAAGAGAAGTGAAGGAAAAATTGGGAAGAGAAATGAGAACGATGCAACAAAATTATGAAATGAGAGTTAACAACCTGACCGAAGAAAATAACACCTTAAAAAATAGATTAACAGGGCAGCTAGGTGGCACAGTGAGTAAGAGCGCCGGCCTCGGAGTTGGGATGACCTGAGATCGAATCTGGCCTCAGAAAATGAGCACCCACACATAAATAATGATTAGCCGTGTAACCTTGAGCAAGTTACTTAACCCCAATTGTTTTTAAAAAAAAATAGACTAACTCAAAGGGCAAAAGAGGCTCAAAAAGGCAATGAGAAGAATGCCTTAAAAGGCTGAATTTGCCAGATGGAAAAAGAATCTCAAAAGCTCACTGAAGAGAATCATTCCTTCAGAATTAGACTGGAGCAAATGGAAGCTAATGACCTTATGAGAAATCAAGATACTAGTAAACAGATCCAAACAAATGAAAAAATAGAAGGCAATGTGAAATATCTCATTGGGAAAAAGGACTGACATGGAAAATAGATCGAGGAGAGATCATTTAAAAATTATTGGACTACCTGAAAGCCATGATCAAAGAAAGAACCTAGAAATCATCTTTCAAGAAATTCTCAAGGAAAATTGCCCTGATGTTTTAGAACGAGAGGGCAAAATAAAGGTTGAAAGAATCCACCAATCACCTCCTGAAAAAGATCCCCAAAAGAAAACTCCTAGGAATATTATAGCCAGGTTCCAGAATTCCCAGATCAAGGAGAAAATATTACAAGCAGCCAGGAAGAAACAATTTGAATATTGTGGAAACACAATCAGGATAACATAGCATCTGGCAGCTTCCACACTGGGGGATAGAAGGGCTTGGAATATGATATTCTGGAAGTCAAAGGAGCTGGCATTTAAATCAAGAATCACCTACCCAGCAAAACTGAGTATCATGTTTCAGGGGAAAATATGGTCATTCAGTGGAATAGAGGACTTTCAAGTATTCTGGATGAAAAAAACAGAGTTGAATAGAAAATTTGACATTCAGATACAAGAAGCAAGAGAAGCATGAGAAGGTAAACAGGGAAAAGAAATCATAAGGAACTGGAATAGAAAGAACATATATATATATATATGTTTATATAGGAGGGTATATGTGCATATGAATACATATGTGAATGTGTGTATACATGTGTACAGGTATGCATAGACAGAGGGCACAGGACCAATTTAATAGGAAGGGATGATACTTAAAAGGTGGAAATAAGAGGTGAGAGAGGAATATAATGAGAGGAGATGGGTAGAGACAGAATGGGGTAAACCATCTCATATAGAAGAGGCACAGGAAAATGGTTACAATGGAGGGGAAGAACAGGAAGGCAAAAGGGAATGGGTCAACCTTATTCTCATTGAATTTACCTTAGGAAGGGAATGACATGCACACTAAATAGGGTATCTTACCCTACAGGAGAATAGGGGGAAAGGGGACAAGAGTGAGCATGATGGAAGGGAGGGCAGGTGGCGGGGGGGAAGTTGGAAGCACACACCTTTGGAAAGGGATAGGATCAAAGTATAGTACAGAGCAAGTGGGAGATGGGATATGAGGGAAGGAAATATAATCAGTCTTTCACAATATATCCGCTATGGAAATGTTTTGCATAGCTACACATGTACAACCTATATCGAATTGCTTATCTTCCCAGTAAGGGTGGGTGACAAGGGAGGAAGGGAATGAATCTCGAATTCAAAAGTTTATATACTGTTACTATATTATTTTACATGTAACTGGGAAATGAGATATAGAGGCACTGGGGCATAGAGATCCACCATGCCCTACTGGAATGTCAGAGGGGGAATGGGAGAAGATATGGGAGAGAGCAGATTGGAGGAGGGGATATCCTGTGGGATCACTATTTTGGGGTGGTGGGTAGGGGAAAAGCAGGGAGAAAATTTGCAACTCGAAATCTTGTAGAAATGAATGATGTAAACTAGAAGTTAATAAAGCATTTGATAAAAAAAAGAGTCTTTTCTCAGAAGGGGTCTATAGCTTTCCCAAATTATCTAGGTGTCATGACACAGAAAAAGGTAAGAGCCCTTGAATTAAAACTTGGTAAATTCTGATGCTTCTTCTCAGAGTGCAGCTCTCGACCTTAAGCAGTATTATCCATAGACGCCAACCTTGGTGACACAGAATTCTGGGATGGCAAAGATTAGCCTTTCAAAAAGTCTTCCATGAAACTCAGGTATTCCAAAACAAATGAAATAAAAAGGCTGATGAATTCTAGGCCAAAATGAGACACTGTGTCTGCTTGAGATGTAGTTTAATGTGCTCCACATTGTGTGGGGAGGGGGCATCACTGGGGGATATATTTAGTTTATAAAGGAGCAGAAAAGGTGCTCTTTAGCTTTTAGTGAAAATCATAGTAAAGGAAAAGATCAATTTTCATTCCAAGACAAGGTTAATAATATATTAGATATACACTGAGGAAGGAGGCTATTATTCTTTGCCAATAATGGACCTCCCAGGAGGGAAAATCCTCTTTATCAAGTATCTATTCCCAACCACGATCTCAAACTTCACCTCTTGTTGGAACACCACCTCAAAGTGCTGGCACATACACAAATAAGCGTACACATACACACGAGCACATTCACCACACACTAAGAGCTTTCTGTCCATAGCTGGCTTGGCAGTTCTCAAGGTGACCATCAATATCTGATGTACAGTTTATGGAAAGAGGGATTTCATTACCTCTTTTATAGCACATTAAAGGCTTAAAAAAATGCTACAGTATTGTATATACTATATAAGAAATTCCCGGTATTTCTAAATTTGTTTCTGTTTCAGTTTAAGATTGCCCCATAAAATAAAATTTCTTTAAAAGCTGCACGTCATTATGTTTTGATTTAAAATTAAAAGAGCACCATAATTCTTTTGATTTTGTTAATATTCCAAAAATAAATATTTTACTCGTAAAGGTTTAGGAAAATTCATTCCTGTTTACAGTCCTAGCACATGTCCCACACTGGTTCCAATTCTGGCAGCCAAACAGCTGTCTCGTCCACCCATTCTCTTCAGCAGCTGTGCTCCCTTTTTCACCTAGGGACCTGTTTAAAAGCATTTACGGACTTTCATATAGACAGGTGTCCCTGCAAAAAGGCAAAGCTGCCGTCTCAAAATTTCAATAAGAAGGATCTCCTATTTAACACCATAAAATATGTCAAAATTGAATGCAGGCAACAATTATGCATATATGTGTATGCATGAACATATGTATGTCTATCCTTTTATTTTTAAGTCATAACAATCTAAATACTGGGATACTTATTTATCATCTTGTCTTTTGCCCTTCTTGAATTCTCTTAAACCTTTAGCAAGATGCAACCAGCTGGTATCAGCTTCCTCCTTCCTCCAATCCCTCAATGTGATCCAGTACACCAGCATGATCATTTGACCCCTGTGCTTTATACACCAGAGGTACCTGGGTACTTAAGTCTCTATCTCCATATGCAGAACGTTTCTCTCAGTCATGTTGGTGTTTATAATAAATATACTAACATCTGGATGAAGAGACTTGTCCCATGGAGAATTTTAATATTTCAAATCCTCTTTGTCTGGATATTAGGATTTAGTAGGGGTTCTTCCAGGTGCAATATTTAATTTATAAAGGAGAGGAAAAAGTTCTCTCTTACTTTTAGTGAAAACCATAGAAAAGGACATGGGAAATTTTTATTTTAGGTCCTGGATAATGTTTTGGCTATACACAGATGCGGTTCATTCAGCAGCTCAATCTGTTTATCAGTTAAATGACATCAAAAAACAAGTAGGGTTTTATTGATATCATAATTCATAGCCTTCTGTTTGTTTCACTGCAATTTAGTAGGTTAGGCTCTCCTATCCACCATGAAAACTCTCCATATCATGGACGTTATTCTGTCAATTCCAAATTGGTATTTAGGGAAAAGAGAAGAATGGGTGGTCCCACCCCTCCATTGCCCAAGATGATCAGACTTGAAAAGGGCCTTTACCTACAGTAGTGGATCTTAAATATTTTGATTGTAGAATCCCTTTACATTTTTAAAAATTATTAAGGATCCTGTAGAGTTTTGGTTTATGTTGGTTGTATCTATCAATATTTGCCATATTAGAAATTAAAACATCTTAAAATTATTATGGCACAATGAATAGACCACTGGGACTAAACTCAGGAAGACATGACTTCAAATCTGACCTCAGACACTTAATAGTTATGTGACCCTGGGCAAATCACTTTGCCCTGTTTGACTCAATGGCAAACCATTCCAGTATCTTTGTCAAGAAAACCCCATCAAATAGGAGTCATGAAGAGTGGTACACAACTGTACAATAACAAAGGTACTATTATGAAAATAGCTTTGACCTCAGGGACCCCCTTAGAAGAGTTTCTGGGATCCCTAAACCATACCCCAAGAACCACTGACATAGATTAGAACTTGCCAGCACCTACCCACTATTATTTTTCCATGGAGGCCATTCCTAAACACATCTTTGAACACACTAAGAGCCACCAACCACTCCCCTTTCTAAATACTCACAAATCATCCTTTTGAAAATACATTCTATAGGTTTTATTCTAAGACTCAAACCCGTCATACTCTAGACTATAATTTGAAGATCTATCCTCTGCTAAAGACAACTAGGTTGTACATTTGGGGTCAAAAAAACAATTTGGGCTTTAAATTATAATGCTATTTACTGCCTGTGACATTGGAGCCTTTGTTTCCTCATCTTCAAAGTTAAAGGGTTAGACTGGATGATTTCTAAAGTCCCTAATATCAGATCTTAAGGTGCTTTTTTTGAAAATTGGGATATTTCTCCAATTCCAAAACTATCCCTCCTTCCCACTCTTCTTGATTTTTTTAAAAGTACCAAAAATAGTCATTTCCGACTTTTCATGACCCCACTTGGAGCTTTCTTGGCAAAGATAATGGAAGTGGTTTGCCATTTCCTTCTCAGTTCATTTCATAGATAAAAAAATTAAGGCAAACAGGATTAAGTGACTTAGCCAGGGTCAAAGAGCTAATAAGTGTCTAAGGCCAAATTTGAACTCACAAAGATGAGTCTTCCTAACTCCAGACTGGGTGCTGTATCCACTGTATCACCTAGATACCCAAATTCAC
This sequence comes from Gymnobelideus leadbeateri, assembly GCA_011680675.1. Taxonomy (NCBI): domain Eukaryota; kingdom Metazoa; phylum Chordata; class Mammalia; order Diprotodontia; family Petauridae; genus Gymnobelideus; species Gymnobelideus leadbeateri. The sequence continues at coordinate 152,718 of WOXC01006640.1, read as the reverse complement.
CCTTAGATAAAGGCAAATAAAACTGTGAAATACTGTTGGTACTGGATAATGAGTATAAAGTATTCTTTCCAAAATAGGAAATAAGCATTTGCATTTCTTAAATTCTCTTAAATTATAAAACCCCCAGTGGTCTAAGCTATCACTTTTGTGTATTTTTAAAGAGTAAGGAACTGACCTAGGTGAATTCCAATACCTAAACAAGTTCTAGTTACTAGGTAATATAGATACTAGGTTCATATAGTATTCAGGAGTGATGAATGAACACACATACAACTGCTGATTTCATTTATAACTTTGTTAAAAACTACTGAGGGATTTGTAAATGTTTACCATCCATCTTTTTTAAGTGAAAAGATTACGTAGGTATATAAAAAGAAAAATACATTGGTGTCTCAAAGTTGGGACTTTGAGGGAAAAGTTCAAAGGTCATCAAGGAATCATGCAATCTTCAAAGGCAACACAGCCTACACTCCTTGTGCCAGGATAATTCTTTTGCAATGACTAACCCAAATATATGCTCTGATGGACAAAGTCTTAGTTGTCCATCTAACTGGGTATCATTACCTAGACTAGTGATGTAAAAGTCAAATAGACATAGAGACCACTAAACCATACATCAGGATCTCTGCTGGCTGCATATTGACTTAGAAAAAAATACATATTAACATTATCTATATCCTATTGCATTTTAATCTAGTTCAGGAGTTATTTGGTACCTACAGTCCAGTTAATAGTAATTTTTCATCCACTTTTTTTTCCATATGTAGATAGGTCAAGCACTTCTGAGTGATTATAGATCTTAATTCAGCAGGTTGGCTGACAGTACAGGGTTTAATATGCTTAGGAAAATATGTGACAAAAAAAGTCATGAATAGAGGAAGTAGCTATTGATAGAGACTGTTTTTTTTTTCAGCTAAACTCTCCATTGTACTCCTCTATAACATTAACAAATCTGACCAGAGGACACCTTATTTTATATTTTGCTTGGTATTTGTCTTCAAAGAGTTGTCAAATGAAGATATCCCTGCTGTCTAATTTTTCAAGGTATTTTGCATAATTTTGACATAAGCATGGGAGACCTTGTTGGAGAAGAATATTTAAGATAGCATTTTGCTATACTGAATCAAGTGTGTGTGTGTGTGTGTGTGTGTGTGTGTGTGTGTGTGTGTGTGTGAGTGTGTGTATGTAAAATGTATGTATGTATGTATATAAAATCAACAAACAGTGAGCATAGTAGGACTTTGTATTCTCCTCACCTTTAAGTCGGTTCTATGATTATAAAGATATGATTGGCTAATATTACTTAATAAACCCACCTGTTCCTTTCTGATATCCTCATCAAGAATGCTTTGATTGATATAAGATTATTCTCATGCAAATTTTACATAGATTAGCAAATAAGCAGGTGGGCTCCCAGATTTTCTCTCAATGCCTTGGTGGATTGTGTGGGGGTGTGGGGGGCAGTGTTAAGTGTGTGTGTGTGTGTGTGTGTGTGTGTGTGTGTGTGTGTGTGTGTGTGTGTGTGTGTGGTGGGGTTTGATAGTGACAAGGTCAAAGATTTTTCTTCATGGCTTCTGTATTTTTTCCTTTTCCTCAAATCTTGAAAAATTGATCCCTCTATGACCTCAAAATTCTGTCTCCTAAAGTCTGAAATTCCTTTATGTCTACTCAGTCTAGTCAAACTGCTTTTCCCATTTTTGTTTCCTTCATATCTTTTCCACTTCCTTCATCAGTACATCCAGGAATATAATGTGAATAACTTCCAAATATGTCAACTCCACTGTCCTTGACCATAAAAAAAGGTTTGCTATAATAATCTTAACAGATCTTTTCCATTTTCCTTCTCTTGTCCTTTTTCCAATTTTATCTCTATATTTCCTTGGGATGACTTTTCCGAGTTGGGTTGCTTGTCAAACTTTCTTTCAAATTGATTTTCCCTTTGCTCTCTCTCTTTTTAAAGGAGGTTATATTGCTCATCATTTCCCATTATCCTTCTTTGTAAAATATTACAAATTAGTTTATATTCTGTTTTCTCTGGCTTATACATCTCTCTGATTTGTAAGGAGATAAATTTTTTTTACTGGCTTTGAGCTTCTTGTAGTCTCCTCATTAAGGTAATTGATTTTCACTGGTTCATTCACAGGATCATAGAGCAACAGTTGAAAGAAATCTCGCAGGCAATCTACTACATATTATAAAAGAAGAAACTGAGGACCATGGTGCCTAAGTGACATGCCCAAGACCACCCAGATGATGTGTGTCGGAGGTGAGATTAGAACTCAAGTCCTTTGAAAGACAGTGTCCCATAATAGATAGACAGTTTGTCTTGGAGTCAGAAAGACCTGAATTCAAGTCCTACCTCACTAAGTCATATAACTTCTTAATGTCCTACGCAATTCTCTAAGACTCTAAGTTTAAGAGTAGGTATTGACCTGCATTGGTAGAGGGAATTTCCTCACCAAGGAATTCCCTATTCAACGAAATCACAGTCCAGTTCCTATCTCCCTTAATGATCCATAAAATGACTGTTCTTTTATCCAATTCCTATTTTAAGCATCAACAGATCATTTAAAGGGATCCGGTTGGAGTTGGTTTAAATGTACAATATCACTTTTTCTATTTGTTATTTTTTCTTCTACTTTTGAATAAATTTTGATCTTTGCTCTAACAAGTTGATTGTCCAATTGCATATAGACAGCTAATTCAGAAATGACTCCAAAACAGTAATGGTTTACTTCCCATCTTTTAAAATATAACTGATTTCATTGTGCTCTTATTTGTGCTAGCCATGACTATTAGGTTTCAAATGTTTTTGAAGAATAGGTTTATGATATAAAGATGTTAGACTTCATATAATTTAAGTCTTTGGCTCTCTCATTATTCACCCCTAAAGCAGATTTATCTGGTATATTCTTATATTGTTGTCTTCTCCTATACCAACTCTTGAGTTTGACAATGAAAATAGCAGCTAAAGCTCATGTCCATTTTTCATTATCCTCATACCATTTCACTCTAAGGAAAGTGCCTATACTTTTTTGAAAAATCTGTCTTTTGTTCTTTAACTAGCATTCAGGAAAATCTTTTATTTTGTCTTTAGCATCCATCACTATCCTCAGATCATTTGGGACTTTATCCCTCCTGACAGCAGGCTTCCTATTGTCTTATTTTCTCTCTGTCTCTATCTCTATCTCTCTGTCTCTTTGCCTCCATATCTCTATCCATCTCTCTCTCTGTCTTTGTCTCTCTAAATATGTATACATACACACACACATATATACAATATACATATATATATGTTGACTGACACATAGTTAATAAAGGAGACAAATTTCAAACCCACCTACCCATTTCTATTAAATATATATGTATATATATATTATATATAATATATCATAATCCTCAAGAGGCAGTATGTAGTAGTAGATAGAGAGCTGGCCTTTGAGTCAGGAAGACATAAGTTCAAATCCTTGATCTGATGCATATTGGCTGTGCGACCTTGAGAAACTCAGCTAACCTTCAGTGATCCAAAGTTATTCACTGATGCAAAAGTCCATCTGTTGCATTGTTCTTCCAATAATGACATATGACTGTGAATATCATCTGAGAATAATAAAAATGGCAAGCAACCCAGAATGCAAATGGGAAGATGCATGCTGGGTGACAGCGTGCTACCAAAGATGATGTGCAAGTAAGAAATGGCTTGAAGCATCATATAAAAATTTCTGGGCCAGTAAATGAGGCAGGCTAGTCACAATACTAGAATGAGACAGTATATAATAAGCCAGTCTCGGCACTATTGTTGGAGATACTTCTAAGATGCTAAACTAGCAAAAGATGGTCTCCAACACATTGGGTGGGTCAACTCTGGAAGAATTATTGAAATAAGTAAACAGAAATCACATAGGAGACCAAGATATGGACAGGGTATAATCTGTACTGATGGAGGCAGGACTCATATTAATAAGACCACAAATCCATTAATAGATTTAAGTAAGAGATGCCCCACTAGACATTGAAATTGGTAGTAAGCAAGGTGCTACTTGCTAGTCTATCTAACTGCATAACAAGAAGCTCTAATGTTTCCTAGGACATTTGCAAAGATTAGGAAAATCTTGGCTCTTTTGCAGGAATACAGTAGTTAACCTTGATTCCCTCCCTCTTCCTCCATCAAAGAACCTTCCTATATAAGCACAGCTTAGATAAAATGCTGACTCCAGTACTTTAGTACATAAAGTGAGGAGCCCCAAGTTGTGGGCCACCCACTCAGTCACCATAGGCTCTTATTCATGTAGAAACATAAAGCATTTTCATTGGAAAGTGTAGCACTTTATTGGCTGGGTTCTTTAATTGAACATTTTTGATTCATTTAATTAGAATAAAAAGCTCTTTTGATAAAAGTACTCTCTGTACTTTATGGCAAGTTTCTGAAAAATTATAAAACCCTGGGATTACTGAGAATAATAATGTTTTGTGTTTATAGAGTGCTTTTATACCAAGGAACTCCAAACACTTCACAGACATCATCTCATTATTGCCCACAATGTTCCTTTATTTGATTGATGTAGAAAAGGAGAAAGTATTACAATTGTTCTATTTCACCATGGTGAAAACTAAGAAAATATCTTATATAAGAATGTGTAGTGAGTTAGTGAAAAATGCAGAATTTGAACCCAGAAAATAATGCCATAGTTTAGGATCTATGACCTCTGACCCTCAAATAATGGCTCAGACAAGTGACACTGAAAACCTGAATGGATACTAATGATTCCAAGCTACATGAAATAACACTCAAATCTCTGGGTGTTAATACAAAGTTAACTGGGCTCAATGCAAAGTCTATGCAAATAGTACTTGATAAATGTGGGATTTTGTTTGGCTTGTGTTTTTTGGTGATGGTGATAATGATAGTGATGGTCACAGTAAAGCTTCCTAGCCTTGTTTATTACCACCATTGATTCTATTCCAGGGGAACAGTACCTTCCTGAGCATCTCCTACCATTTCCAAAGAAGCAGCTAGTTTTATCCAGAACCATCTTTCCTAAGATAGGCATTGGTTGGAAATCTAGAAGCCCAGTGGCTTGTTTCAATAGTCTCCTAATTGGTTTCCCTTTATCCAATTTCTCCCCTATGCAACCTAATATATATATTTGTCATCTGTTCACCCATTTTGTACTTAATTGAAACTAGATGCATTGTAGTCTTGAATTATTCAACTTTTAATGTGCTTATGCATTTTCTTAACTAGAAGGAAATGCTCTTGAAGTCAAGAGAGGTGTTTTACTTATCTGTATATCCCTCTAACACTTAAGCACAAAGTAAGGCACATAGTAGATCCTAAGTATTTCCCTGATGAATGAATAAATGATGGATATGAAAGGCAATGTTTATATAACAGTTAATAGAAAAATTTATCCCCTGCCTGTTCCTGACAATTGCCCAGAAAAACTAAAGAGAACTATGGATAATGTTTATCCATAGCAGCAGAGAATGTAACAGCCCAGGAAGTTTTGCCATTTTCTCTCTGTCCATTTGGGTCTTATCTAGAAAATGGAGCAGCTACTCTGTCCACACAAACCTTCACTTAATGAATTCACTGATTTCTTCTGGTTCACCATTCACTACCTCTTCTCAGCATTTTGGTTACCGCTGAGCACCACCTTATCAACAGTTTGAAGGTCAGATGAATGTGAACTGTGCTATCCAAAGAGAATCATAACCAAAGAAATTCAGGTCACTTCAGACAGCTGTCCCCAGTCAGGTTTATGAAAGCATCACAGAACTTTAATAGAGTATTTTTCCACCTATTAAATGTCTCTCTCCTCTTTTCTGTTAGCTTGGCTTATTAAACTGTCAAGCCAGTTCTGAAAGGGAATAAAGTCTTTGCCCTTCCCCCCATCTTGAAGCCAAAATCTATTTTGGTTCATGTAAAAAAATGACCAAATTATAGCTTTTGGCATGTCTCTTAACTAGGAAAAAATAACTTGGATTACCTCTTGCCAATAAACTATTTTCAATTAAATACTAACATTAGTGAAAATATCAGTCATACCAGTCTAAATCCTAACCAAACTTAAAACAATATGTGTGTCCCTCCAAGCAGCTGCTTACAGAATAGCCTCCATTCCTAATATGAAATGGCAAGCAATAAATGGAGTGGAGAATAGGTATGAGGGAACCTGGGCAAAATCATCAGGCTTCTTATTTTTAAAAAAAACCTATGTCTTGATTATGTCTCTGGGCAGCACTTTCATTGGGTTTTCCATGATTCTACTTTGAAAAAGTATTCTTTGTTCTATTTGTCAGTATAGGATTACAAGTCCTACTGAGAAATGCCATACTATGCTCTAGCATAGGAAGATGGCTCTGTAAGGTACAAGATCTCCTACCCCTTGGGTCCCTGTCCTTTGTGGAGCCATGAAGGCTGGCCCAGATAAATCAGTTTCATGGGATTGCATGTCAGATCTAATTTGGCCTGGTATCTCATGAAGACCCAACTTTATCTGATGCTATAGTTCCACTAAAGGGAATGGCTTTCCTTAGTTGGTCAGCCAGCATTTATTAAACTTATTATATGCCAGCAACTCTGCTAAGAAGTGGGGAGAGAGAGAAAGGCAAAAATATAGTCCTGCCTTCAAGCAGCTTACATTCTAAGGAAGGAGACAATATACAAAAAAATTGTATATACACCTCTACCCTTCTGCAAGCACTCAAAATCGTCGTAACAGAGGAGCAATGAAAGATTATGTGTGTGCATGTGTGTGTGTATTTGCATGCACATTTAAAGTGTAATGTTGTACCTTTAACCTATCAATATTCTCTTATATACTTCCTCTTGCAACTAATGGCCTATACTTAAAACATGTCTGCCCTGTAAGGCTACGGTCTGGAGGAATAGAACAGTGTAAAGTTAATTGGCCTTCTCAACCACATGACTTGACCTCATTAATACTGACCAACTGAACTAACTTACCTTATTCAACATCCAAGGCAAAGAGCTTAACTAAAGGCCATGTGTGTACATATACATATTTATACCTTGAAAAAATGAGAAGGAATAGGAAAGGAAGAAGAGACCAAATGTTGATAATGTCCCTGCAGAGAGAAATAATACTGAAATTTGCAGATTGTGCTTCTGTTTATGATTCCAGAATAATTTATAATTATTTGTTTAAATAAAGATTTATAGCATAATTACAGCCATTAAAATGTGAAATCGTTTTCATTTTATGAGAATGTTTAAATCCTGAAGCTCTTCATTTCATAGGGAGGCATCCAATACAAGAAGAAAAATAATGTGTTTACACTTCTACGTCAAGCAAAATATATTTACTTAAACAAGCAATTGTTATCTTGGAAACATAAATAGGAATATAGCTATCAGATTTTTAAATTAGTCTTCTCTTTTAGGACAATACCAAGCATACTTTTTGTTCCACTCCAGGAAACCAAGTTCAGCCAACAATTGAGTTTGGTGACACCTCTCATCAAAATAGCTTTCTTAAACTAACAATTAGTTTTAAGATTTGACAATGGGCAAAAAGTTAATTATGGAATCTTAACCTGAAGTGTAACATAATTAAAGACTAAAAACTACTTAATGTCTGATGAACCTCAAAAACCAAAGGAATAAAGATCAACTAAATTTAGTACTTTTTTCCACTTTTTCATAAGGGTATTCAAGATAATTTGCATGTAATTTTGCCTGTGTGCCAAAAATTGAATGAAAGAATTTTAGAGTTGAAAGGAACCATAGAGACCCTCTAGTTTATATTTATTCCTAATTTTATTTTTTTTCATTTTTACAATTTTGTTAAATTTATTTGTTTACTTTTAGTTTACAATATTCAGTTCCACAATCCCTTGAGTTTCAAATTTTCTCCCCCTTCCTCTCCTCTCCTTTCCCTCCATGGCAAGCATGCAATCAAATATAGGTTCTACAAATACCTTCACATTAAACATTGGTCATGTTGTAAAGAAGGGTTATAACCAATAGAGTGAACAATGAGAAAGAAGGAACAAAACAAAACACAAAAGAGAGAGAGAGCAATTTGTTTCAGTCTATATTCAGACTCTGTAGTTCTTTCTCTGTATGTGGATATCATGAGTCTTTTGGAGTTGCCTTCTAACCTTGTATTTCTGAGAAGAGCCCAATTTATAAAGGTTAATCATCACATATATGATGTGTCTGTAATTGTGTACAAAGTTCTCCTGGTTCTGCTCTCCTCACTCATTCAGCATTAGTTTATACAACTCTCTCCAGGTCATTATGAAGTCTGTCTGCTCCTCATTTCTTATAGCACAATAGTATTCCATTTCATTCATATACCACAACTTGTTTATCCATTCCCCAATTGATGGGCATACCATTGATTTCCAATTCTTTGCCACCACAGAAAGAGTTGCTATAAATATTTTTGTACATATGGGTCTTTTTCCCACTTCTATATCTTTGGGATATAGCCCTAGAAATGGTATTGCTGCGTCACAGGGTATGTGCTTTTTTATAGCATAGTTTCTGATTGCTCTCCAGAATGGTTGTATCAGTTCACAATTCCACCAACAATGCATTAGTGTTCTAATTTTTCCACATTTTCTCCAGCATTTTTCATTTTCCTGTTTTGTCATCTTAGCCAATCTGACTGGTAAAATATGGTACCTCAGAGTTGTTTTGATTTGCATTTCTCTAATCAATAATGATTTAGAGCATTTTTTCATATGCTTATGGATATCTTTAATTTCTTCTACTGAAAACTGCCTGTTCATATTCTTTGACCATTTATCAATAGGGGAATGACTTGTATTCTTATAGATTTGACTCAGTTCTCTGTATATTTTAGAAATGAGGCCTTTATCAGAGATGGATATGAAATTGTAAAAATTTTTACTGGTTGTAAAAATTCTTTTCCAATTTTCCACTTCCCTCCTAATCTTGGTTACATTGGCTTTATTTGTACAAAAACTTTTCAATTTAATATAATCAAAATTATCCATTTTGCATTTCATAATGTTCTCTAAGTTTTTTGGTTATAAAATCTTCCCTTCATTAATCTGACAGGTAAACTATTCCTTGCTTTCCCAGATGGCTTACAGTATCAGCCTTAATACCTAGATCGTGCCCCCATTTAGACTTTATTTTGGTAAATGGTGTAAGATATTGGTCTATGCCAGTTTCTGCCATACTATTTTCCAGCTTTCCCAGCAGTATTTTTATCCCTAATTTTATGATGAGAAAACTAAGAGTCAAAGAAGTAAAACCATATGTCATACAACAGTGTGGTAGTAGAGTTTGAAGTAGAATCCCAAACATTTGATATTTAAATGAATATTTATTCACTATACCACACTGGCTTTTTTTTTTTTTTAAAGCAATTGGGGTTAAGTAACTTGCTCAAGGTTACATGGCTAGTCATTGTTTATGCATGGGTGCTCATTTTCTGAGGCTGGATCTGATCTCGGGTCATCCCAACTCCAAGGCCGGCGCTCTTACTCACTGAGCCACCTAGCCACCCCTTTAGGGCAATTGGGGTTAAGTAACTTGCCCAAGGTTACACGGCTAGGTTTTTGTTTGTGTGGATTAAGTGTCTGAGGCTGGCTCTGAACTCAGGTCCTTCTGACTCCAGGGCTGGCGCTCTATTCACTGCGCCACCTAGCCGCCCCTCCACACTGGCTTTTTACAACAAAAGCCTAAAAATTTATGAGATTTTCTCAACTAGGCCTCATGATTTGCAAATTCAATTCAATTCAACAAGCATTGTGTCTAAGACAGGTGGATAGAATACTATGCCTAGAGTCAGGAAGACTCACCTTTTTAAGTTCAAATCTGGTCTCAGACATTTACTAACTGTGTGATTCTAAGGAAGTTACTTAATCCTGTTTGCCTCAGTTTCCTCATCTGTAAAATGAGCTGGAGAAAGAAATGGCAAACCTCTCCAGTATCTTCGCCAAGAAAACCCCAAATGGGGTCATGAAGAGTAGGACATGACTGAAAAATGATTAAACCACAAAAATGTGTCTTTGGTCAAGTAACCTAAGTCTCTGGGCCTCATTTCCCCTATCTGTAAAATGGCAGGGATGAGCTACAGGATCTCTAATGTGCCTCCCAACTCAGAATCTATGATCCTATGACATCTGCCTAGATAAGTATAATACAAAGTAGAGTGAGATAAGGGCAAAGTAGGGATCCAGAGAAAGGATCTGGGAAAAAATTGAAAAGGAAATAGGTACCTTTAAGTGGAGAGACCAGGGAAGGCTTCATGAAGAGGTGATATATGAACTGGGCCTTGAAGAAAAAGAAGAGTTCTGGAAGGTAATATGAGAAAGAAGTGTAATCCAAGCATGAGGGAAATTTTTTAGCAAGTGCATGAAGATAGGAGATGGAATGTTGAGTTCAAGGAACAAGCAATAAACTAGATTGGTTGGAACTTGGAGTTCATGAAGGGTAGTGATGTATAATAGCCCAATAATATCTTTATCCCAACTCCTGTTCCCACAATGAGGAGTCAGGTTCCCAAAACTTAGTTAATTGCATTAACTGCCCCAACTAGAATCAGTACCCTTGAGGTGGAATGGAATGACTGAGAATAATCTTTAGAATTATAGGTGTGGAGCTTCTGTTCTTCTTATTCCTGAACCATTTTTCCCACACTTTTGTCCATCTTTCTTTATATTTTTTCTGCATTGTCCGCAGATATCGAGTACACATTGATTTAATTTTTTTTAGACTGAGTCTCTCTATCTTACCCAGACTGGAAAGATCAATCCCAGTGCTAATCACCATGAAAGTTTGGATCTGCTCAATTTCTCACTGGAAACAATTCACTTTTTTTAGGAAAGCTGGTGGTTCTCCTGCTCCTGGAGGCTCATTATATTGATGCTGAATTTAATGTGTATACTTAATTGACTTAGTTGTACTGCAGCTCAGAGCACCAGAGCTCAAGTCTCACTAGTCTCAGCCTCCCCAGTAGCAGGACTTACAGGTCTGTGTCCCATCATGTTGACTTAATTTACAAGGTATTATTGAGCTCTCTTTGTAGATTTTATTTATTCATACATCTGCTGGATAATTCTCTCTCAAAAAAGAGCAATTAATTATTTCTATACTTTTCTGAATGGCAGTTATATCCTTTAAAAAGGGAAATCAATAAGGGAAAATTACATTCTGTGTCTCAGGGGCAGCTAGGTGATATAGTGGATAGAATGCCAGACCTGGAGTCAGGAAGACTCATTTTCGTGAGTTCAAATCTGGCTGTGACCCTGGACAAGTTACTTAACCTTGTTTGTCTCACTTTTATCATCTAAAATGAGCTGGAGAAGAAAATGGCAAATCACTCTAGTATCTTTGCCAAGGAAATCCCAAATGGGGTCACAGAGAGTTGGACATGACTAAAAATCAACAACATCTAATTCTAAGCAACAGGGAAAAACTGGTTGCTGTGGGTGGAAATTACTGAAACCTTGTAGAAAAGTGGCTATTTCAGCTCAGAATCCGCAATACAGAGAGTGGAAAGCTAGACACAAACTGACATACCCTAGGACACATTTCAAGGAGTTCCAAGAAAGAATTTGTAGAATCCCTTGAACAAAAATTCTTCTGACTGCCTCCTCAATTTGTATTTTACTTCTATTGTCTCTACCAGGGAGAATAACCTCTGTCTTGGAAAGGATAGAACAAAAATTGATTATTAAGGAACTGACATCCCCAAATAGAAGGAGATAATAAAGAAAACTTAGCTGCCCCTCACAACTAAAAATGACATAGCTCAGATCAGCTACGTCCTGAGTTTCTGAAAGAAGTAGATTTCTGGATCACTACCAAATGACCACTGAAAATGCTGGAGAACTGAGAGAGGTTCTGCAGGACAGAAGGAAAAAAAATGTCTCAATTTGACAGAGGTGAAAAGAATGGAATCTATAAGGTACAAACTGGTGAATTTGACTTTGATTCCTAGAAAAATTTTAGACTTATAGAGATGATTAGCAAATATCTATGAAAGATAGTGGGATCAAAAGCAGTCAACATAATTTCACCATGGATAAGTCATGCCAGATGAGCTTCATTTCTTTCTTTTTTTTTATAAATACAGGTGGATAAATACAAGAGGTAGATAAATAACCCAGGACTGGGTTTTTAACCTGGTCAATATGGGAAATGCCATAGATCTAGTTTACTTAGATTTTAGCAAAGCATTATAGCACCAATTCAATATTCACAGCACCAAAAGTCATGATAAATATACCTGCATAGTGGTCAGTTGCAAATATAACAGATTCTCCATATAAAAGACAGAAGCAAAACATTTATTCCGACTCCAGAAAACTGAATCCCAAAACCGGTAAGCCAATTAATTCCATCATAGTAGCAAAGAAGTTAATAAGCCATAACAGCACAGAGAGCCACACTATCTTTTAGCCTTCCCACAAACCAACACAAGACCAATATTTACTCACAAATACATTTGTATTTGTCTCTCTCAGGAGCATTTTCTCCTCCCAACCATCTAGCTTGCTCTGACTCCCAGCTTCTTATGCTCTGTTCCACCCTTCAGCAAACTCCTTCCACCACAGGTTCCACATGATTATATTCAGTCTATTAGGGGACAAAGTTTATTTTCAAAGCAGGGAAGGTCTTCAAATTCCCATTACTATTACAAGCATTTAATAAAATTTCTTATATTCTTATAGAGAAGGTGGAAAGATGAGTGCCAAAAAAACAATATAGTTGGAAAGATTAAAATCTAATTTATTACAATCTTTTTCATAATTTCTTATGGTAAAATGATGTTCCTTTGCATTTGTATATCACAATTTTTTCCATTTCATGGGCACCACCTCCATTTCTCATTCTTTGTCACTACAAAAAGAACTGCTATAAATATTTTTGTATTTATGAATCCTTTTCCTCTTTCTTTGACTTTATGGTGAGTATGGGCCTAATATGTGTCACAGGATATACAGTATAGTAACTTTGGGGGCATAGTTCCACTTTTTTTCCCAGAATAACTTAACCAATCCATAGTTCTGCCAACAGTGCATTTATGGATCTATTTCCTTACTGCTTCTCTAACATTGTAATTTTCTCATTTTGTCAATCTCAAGGATGTGAAATCAAATTTTAGAGTTGCTTTAATTTTCATTTCTAGTTAGTGATTTGGAGATTGTTTTTTCATACATGTATTGGTAGGTAAGGTTTCCTTTGGAAACTTCCTGTGCATTACCTTTGACCATTTATCAACTGAAAAATATTTCTTGTTTTTAATAAATTCGAATCAACTCTTATATATTAAAAATCAAACCATTATAAGAAAAATTTGCTGTAATGATTTTCCCCAATTTAACTAATCTTAGTTCATCCAATCTACAACCTCTTTTTAAAACTTAATTTTATTTTTTCAATTTATCAAAATCTACCTTTTCTCCCTTCTACCTCTTCCTCCACCCCCACCCCCATAAATTTTTTTTTAAAAAAGCAACTCGTAACAAATATTCATAGTCAAGTGAAACAAATTCACTCATTGGACACATTCAAATCATATATGTGTGTGTGTGTGTGTATACTCACACATATATATGAGTATGTATAATATATATACACGTGTGTGTGTGTGTGTGTGTGTGTGTGTGTAATATGTGTGTGTGTCTCAAGCTGTCTTCTATCACCTATCAGGAGGTGGATCGCATGTTCTATCATGAACCCTCTGGAATCATGGCTGGCCTTGTTAATCAGTTTCCTGCTACTCTTTACAAAGAGAGTGATGAGAGAGAAAGGTTTTCAGCACCATTGCTTTAGGATTGATGCAACCTTTTCTGCTCCTCTGCCTTTCTCTTTCCTTCACCCCATGCCCAAATCACATATTCCTGTTCTTTCTTTATTTCCTTCTAAACTTTTCTTGGTGATCCTCCTCCTGTGGTTAAAGTTTTTATTTACTTGTTTGTTTTTGCTTAGGATTAATCCCTCCATTAATCTACTTTCCGTCTTACTCTCTCTCTTCCTTCGCTCCTTTCCCTCCTGTTTCCACATTGAGTAAAATATATTTCTCACCCTAATTGTGTGTGTGCACATATATTCTTCCCTCCTGTGACAAGTTCAAATGAAAGTGAGCTTCAAGTGTCACTGGCTCTCCCCATCCTTTCTTCCTTATTTGCATAATCTTCTAATCATGCATCCAAATCATGCAAGATAATATTACTTATCTTTTCTCTCCCTTCCCTGCCCCTCTCCAGTTTATTCCTTTTCCTCTTTCTTTCTTTTTTTTTTCTTGTTTCAAGATCATCATTCTGAGAAACTCTGAGGGTCTTTCCCTCCAAGATCAGTTATTCACTCATTCATTTAATTAATGTTTGATTAGGTAAAGAGGCCATTCTCTTCCTCAATTCTTATTAAGCCTCAATCAACTAATGAGCGTAGCCTTAGTTAAACTGAGACCTGTTACAGACATTAACTTGAAAGGGCTAAGGTCCCACTGCATCCTGGGCCATCCTCAGCTCTCCTGATCTATATCTAGCCACTGAACCCAGATGGCTGTGGAGGAAAGTGAAACTGGTGACTTTGCTTAGCCTCCTCACTTAAACCCAATTCACTTGTATATCATGGCATCGCCTTCCTGATGTCATGGTCTTCTTTGAGAATGAAGAACAAATAGCAATCAGGATCATTAAAACATACAAAAATCACTCCCAGGCCTTCTGTTATTAGACTCTCTCAACATGATCATATTGTGGCTCTGAGGAGATGTACATATCAGAATGTAAACAGTTCTTCCTTACTTAGTCTGTTATGATTACTCCCTCATAATTACCTTTTTATGTTTCTTTTGTTCTTGTGTCCCTTCTTATGTTTCCTGTATTTGTATTTCAAAGTCTGTATAATTCTGGTCTTTTCATCAGAAATATGTAGAAATCTTCTATTATATTAAAATCTATTGTTTCTATGTAGAATTATACTCTTTTATTGGTTATTATTCTTGACTATAGCCCCAGAATTGCCTTCTGAAATATAATATTTCTAACTCTCCTATATTTATAGTGGTGACTGATAAATCTTGCATAATCTCTATGCCTCCTTTATTGCAGGAATTCTTTCTTTCTGGCTGTTTACAGCATTTTTTTCTTTCACTTGGAAACTCTAGATTTTGGATATAATATTCTTGGGGTTTTTATTTTCAGATATCTTTCAGAAGGTGATCAGAGGATTTTTTCTACTTTCATTTTGCTCTTTGATCCTTAGGGATCTTGACAGGCCTATTTTATGATTTAAAATATATAGTATATAGGCTCTTTCTTATGGTCATAGTTTTAAGATAGTCCAGTGATTCTTCTTCTTTTTTTTTTTTTTTTTGCTTTTTGGAGGGGAGAAGGCAGGGCAATTGGGATTAATTGACTTGCCCAAGGTCACACAGCTAGTAAGTGTGTCAAGTGTTTGAGGCCAGATTTGAACTCAGGTCCTTCTGACTCCAGGGCCAGTGCTCTATTCACTGTGCCACCTCATCACCCCATCCAGTGATTCTTAAATGATATTTTCCTGATCTGTTTTCAGGGTCAGTTATTTTCAATATGAGATATCTTAAATTGTCTTCTGGGGTTTTTTATACTTTTGACAATTTAAATATTTTTTGTTGTTTCATGAAATCATTCTTTTCTGTTTAGTCCCTTCTAATTTTCAGGGAGCTTGTTGCTTAGGTAAGATTTTGTACCTCTTGTGCCAAGGAATCTATTCTTTTTCCCAATTTGTTATTCCATACTCTCACTTTTTCCCAATGTTTCCCCTAAAACTATCATTTAATTTCCATCATTTAATTTCTCTAGCACTCTCATTTCATTCATAATATCATTTTTAGCCTTTTAAAATGCTTGCTTTTAATCTCTTCCAGGAATTCTAGTTGTAGTTGGAACCAAGCTGTCTTTTTCTTTGAGGTTTTGCTTGTAGATAGTATGGAGTAATTTTTTTCTTCTGAACTTGTGTCATGAACATCCCTGTCACTCTAAAAATGTGATACATCTGGGTGTTGTAACTCCTAAATCATTGCTAAATAGTATTGTATTTCCATTAGTCAATCCCTATGTGCCAGGCACTGTGCTAATCACTGGGGATACAAGGAAAGGTAAAATAATCTTTGTTATCAAGGAGGTCACAATCTAAGAGGGGGAAGACAACATGCAAATACGTATGTACAAACAAGCTATATACAGGATAAATTAGACACGATCAACACAGTGAAGATACTAGAATCAAGAAAGATCAGGAAAGGAATCTTGTAAAAAATAAGATTTTATCTGGGATTTGAAAGAAGCTAGGGAAGCCAGAAGGTGGAGATAAGGAGAGAGAGCATTCCATGCACGGGGGACAGCAAGTGAAAATTCACAGAGGGAAGATGGGGTATTTTGTTTGAGGATGGAAGAGTATTGTAATGGTAAGGGAATTTGAAGATCTTCCCTGCCCCTTAATAGGCCTAAGGAATTTGAAAATCATTCCTGACCCTTAATGGGCCTCACTTGGAGCCCAACAAGAGAAGCTTACTTAGGGGAAGTTTGTTTTTCCAGGAAGACCCACACCTTTTGTTACTTTGTAATTAGGCAGTGAGTCAGGAAGGTTGTAATGTCCTCTGACCCTGAAGCATATATATATATATATATATATATATATATATATATATATATATATATAAAAAACTCTCTAAAATGAGGTTCTGCTTTGGGCTCACTTATGGGAAGAGTTGTGTGATTTGGTCAGATGAGACACTGAGTAGCCATTGAGCCCCCTGGCTTTGAAAACCCAGATGTTCATGCTTTTCTCTCTGGTACCTAACTATGTATGTATGTAATAGTTAGGCAGCTAAAAACCCTTTCTGATGGTCTTTTGAATTATGTTATTTCCTCTGTCTGTATATTTTGCCTGCTTGTAATTTCTTTTTGCATTTTCTGAAGTTCAGGGTGCTGACTTTTTCTCCTGAACTAAGTGAATGAAATAAATGCTTAATTAAAGTAAGATTGTTAACCCTCCTTTGCTTTCCTTTAGAAAAGCAGATCAAAGAACCTGTTCTAGCAGCCATCCTGGGTATGCTATGGTGCTTGCTGCTACAAGTATATGGAGAGTTTTAAGAAGACTGGAAAGGACTAGGTCATGGAGGTCTTTAAAAGCTGAACAAAGGATTTATTTTTTTTATTCTGGAGATGATAGGAAGCCACTGGAGTTTCTAAAGTAGCAGAGTGATATGGTCAAAACCTGCATTTTAGGCCTATTACTTTGACAGCTGAATAGAAAGAAAATTGTGGCAAGCAAACCAACCAGTCAGTCATAATTCTTTATCATGTACCAACTACATGCCAGGCATTGTGCTAAATGAAAGAGGCAAAAGACAGTCCCTGCCCTCAAGGAGCTCACAAACTAATGGGGGGAGACGATATGCCATTCAAAATGTAAAAACAAGCCATATACTAGAAAAATAGTAAGTAACTAAAAAAGGGAAAGTACTGAAATTAAGAGGGGTTAGGAAAGGCTTTCTATAGAAAAAGGGTTTTTTAACTGGGATTTGAAGGAAGTCAAGAAATCTAATTGGTAGTTATGAGGAAGGAGAGCATTCCAGGCTCTGGGGACATCCAGAGAAAATGCCTGGATCCAGGACACAGAGTGTCTTGTCTCAGACATAGTAAGTTGTCTAATGCCACTGGATTAAGTCATCAGACTTTTATAATAGTCTAGACAAGGGTTGGGGAACCTATAGCCTCAAGACCATATGTGGCCCTCTAGGTCCTCAATTGTGGCCCTTTGACCAAATCCAAACTTCACAGAATTATGCACCACACTTGAGGACCTAGAGGGGCACATGTGGCCTTGAGGCTGCAGACTCCTAGAAACAAGGTGATAAGGGTCTATACTTAGGTGGTAGTAGAGTCAAAGGAAAGAAGAGGGGTGAACTCAAGAGATTACAAAAGTAAAAATGTCAGGCCTTGGTAACCATTTGGAAATGAGGAGGGGGTGGTAAGAGATGCTGTTGCCTTTGATAGCAAGTTAGAAAGAGGGGACTCTATATAGAAAAAGATAATGACTTCAGTTTAGGGCATGTCAAATTGTCTATAGGATATCTAGTTGAGATATCCAATGAGCAACTGGAGATGGGTGGGAGACTGGAGGTCAGCAGAGGTTAGGGATAGATAAATAGATCTGATAATCATTAGCAAAGAAATCATAATTGATTCCATGGGAACTGATGACATT
Organism: Gymnobelideus leadbeateri; assembly: GCA_011680675.1. Lineage (NCBI taxonomy): Eukaryota > Metazoa > Chordata > Mammalia > Diprotodontia > Petauridae > Gymnobelideus > Gymnobelideus leadbeateri. The sequence goes on along the minus strand of WOXC01006640.1, from coordinate 134,507 downwards.
GGGGGAAAAAACAACTAGATTCACAGTCAAGACTGATATTCTAATTCCATTCATTTCATTAACTTGTATGGCTCTGCACAAGTCACTTAATTTCTGTGGGCCTCTGATTTTTCATATGTAAATAAGACAACTGGACTGTTATCTCTAAGCTCCCTCCTGGCTCTAACATTCTATGACTAATTTTTATTTTATTATAGAAACTCAATTATTTTCTTTTTTTGATGTTTTGTTGATAACTTTTTTTAACACAGACATTTCTTGATATTCTCTTCCCCACAATTCAGTTTCCATAGGACTATCCTTTGTCACAAAGGAAATAAAATGTTAGTCAAAACCAACTGACATATCAACTATGACTGACAGAATTTATTAGGATCCACAGACCCCCTGCTTCTACCAAGAGGAGCTTAGGATTTTCTAGACAAAACTGTAAAAGTTACTGCAACCAAAATTGTCTTGAAGCAGAAGAGGTTTCCAGTCTTGCATCATCTTACGGGAAATTGGGTATATTGAGATCCATAGAACAGTATGATGATTTTTTTGAAAATCTGTTTTCAGTCTGATGTATTCTCCTCAATTGAAGTTTTCCTTTTATACCTCTGAAAAATTCTAGTTACTCTGTATTTCTATTAAATCATTTTATCAAAATATTCCCTCCTTTCTCTTTAAATATATGATTTTTAAAAATATAAGCCAAATTAATATGATTTTATTTCCTTTGGGACCCAATATTTTCCTAGAGGAATACAAGTACAATTTTGAGATGAAAATCAGTAACAGAAAGGGAGTTAAGATGTAGAAATTCCCTTTACAAACAGCTGTTCAGGAACACCTGTAACACATAAAGGGATGTGCACCTGCATTCTGAGCTATCATTAAACAAATTATAAGTCACCAGTAAAATCTCTGTGACTTGTTTCTCAGAGTTCTGATCACTTTGTCAGTATATGGAGAGCCTCAGGTTACTGAGATCAGGGTCACAAACTCTGGATACAGATGCTGTGCCTTTAAAAGGATCAGAAAAACTGTGGATGTTGATATGTACCTGTAAGAGAATAACAGATATTGATAACATTCAGAAAAGAATTCTTTAGAGGGTCAGTTAATATACTTATATTATTATTATTTTAACAAACACAATCATTTCTATCAAAGAATGCACAGATATAGTTACAGCTGTTCTCTCTGTCTCTGTGTCTGTCTCTGTGTCTGTCTCTCCATGCCTCTCTCTCTCCTTCTGTCTCCCTCTTTCTTTCTGTGTCTCTTTGTGTGTGTGTGTGTGTGTGTGTGTGTGTGTGTGTGTGTGTGTGTGTGTGTGTGTGTGTGTGTGAGCAAATGAAATCTCCAGGAGTGGGGAGATGGAGTGTCTTGTTTAAGGACAGGAGAATACATGGAGTATTTCAAGACAGAAGTTCTTCAAGAAAGAAAGAAAGGAGGGAGGGGAGCTAGGTTAAAAAAGGATTTAAAAGCCAAAGGATTTTATTTGTAATACTGGAGGTGACAGGAAGCTACTGGAGTGGATGTGACTGGAGTGATTGACTGAAGTATAATACTTTTTAGGACCTCTTTTACCATTTGAGTTAGTCTATGTTTAATACAATTATTTTCCCCCCTGTTTTTCCCCTACCCACTCTCCCAGAATAGCAGTCCCACAAGCTTCCTCCAATCTGCTCTCTCCCATATCTTCTCCCACACCCCATTCGACTTTTCCATTAGAGGAAGGTGAAGCTCTGCGTTCCAATGCCTGCACATCTTATCTCCCTATTACAAGGAAAAGAGTATTAATAATAGTATTTATATATATTTGAAACATTTAATTTTAAGACCTCGAATTTCAGATCCATTCCCTTCCTCCCTTGTCACCCATTCCCTCTGGGAGGATAAGTAATTAAGTATATGTTGTACATGTCTAGCTATGCAAAACATTACCATAGTAGATACATTGTACAAGGCTGCTTATAATTCCCTCCCACTCATCCCATCCCCCACCTGGTCCATTCCCTACTTGATACTGTCCCTCTTCTATAGTGGGTACTTCCAACCTCCCCTCCCCCCAAGAATGCCCTCCCATCCATCATCCCTCCTCTCATCCCCCTTCCCCCTATTCTGCTGCAGGTTGAGATATCCCATTTAGTATGTATGTCATTCTCTCCCTGAAACAAATTCAATGAGAATGTGGTTTTGCCTTTTTGCCTTCCTATTCTTCCCCTCCCTTGCAACCACTTCCCCTTGCTTCTTCCATATGAGATAGTTTACCCTACCCTGTCTCTCCCCATCTCCTCTTGCCACTTTCCTCTCTCACCTCATAATTTCACCCCTTGAGTATCCTCCCTTCCCAACAAATTCAACCTATACCCTCTATCCATATATAACTGTAAACATATATACACACATTCACATATGTATTCATATGCCCATACACCCTTCTTCCATTGTTTTCATACTGAGAAAGATTTCATCAGTCACAGTTATTGTTTTTCCATTTAGGAATGTAAATAGGTTAACTTTGATAAGTTCTTTTTCATTTCTTTTCCCTGATTACCTTCTCAGGCATCTCTTGCTTCTTGTGTCTGGATGTCAAATTTTCTATTCAACTCTGGTTTTTTCGTCAAGAATGCTTGAAAGTCCTCTATTCCACTGAATGACCATATTTTCCCCTGAAACAAAATACTCAGTTTTGCTGGGTAGGTGACCCTTGGGTTCAGTCCCAGCTCTTTTGCCCTCTGTAATATCATATTCCATGCCCTTCAATCCCTCAGTGTAGAAACTGCCAGGTCCTGTGCTATTCTGATTGTGTTTCCACAATACTGAAATTGTTTCTTCCTGGCTGCTTGGAGCATTTTCTCCTTGATCTGGGGATTCTGCAACCTGGTTATAATATTCCTGGGAGTTTTCTTTTTGGGATCTTTTTCAGGAGATGATCTGTGGATTCTTTCAACCTCTATTTTGCCCTCTAGATCTAAAACATCAGGGCAATTTTCCTTGAGAATTTCTTGAAGGGTGATTTCTAGGTTCTTTCTTTGATCATGGCTTTCGGGTAGTCCAATAATTTTTAAATTGTATCTCCTGGATCTATTTTCCAGGTCAGTGGTTTTTCCCATGAGATATTTCACATTGCCTTCTAATCATTCATTTGTTTGGATCTGCTTAACAGCATCTTGATTTCTCATAAAGTCATTAGCTTCCATTTGCTCCAGTCTAACTCTGAAGGAATGAATCTCCTCAGTGAACTTTTGAGATTCTTTTCCCATCTGGCAAATTCAACTTTTTAAAGCATTCTTCTCCTCATTGCCCTTTTGGGCCTCCTTTGCCATTTGAGTTAGTCTATTTTTAAGGTGTTGTTTTCCTCGGTCAGGCTGTTGACCCTCACTTCATACTTTTCCTGCATCCTTCTCATTTCTCTTCCCAATTTTTCCTCCACTTCTCTTATTTGGTTTTTAAAGTCCTTCTTAAGGTCCTCTATGGCCTGTAACCCGCTCATATTTTCCTTTGGGGCTTTTGGAGGAGGATTTCTGACCTCACAAACCTCTTCCTGTCCTATGCTTCGATCCTCTTTGCCCCCAAAATAGGAGTCTAAGGTTGCATTTTTCTGTTTAATTTGTTTCCTTTGCCTTGACATGTTGCCACTTAATTACTTGACTTTTGGGCTTGTTGCCACAGTAGGACTCTGCCACCAGACAGGAGAGCTTTCGTCCCAAACGTTGGGGTCTTCACAGCTTTCTGGCAAGCTGGATACCCACCCCAGACCTCCCCCCCAGATCACAATCCAGATCCAGGGAGATTAAAGCAAGAGCGATTAACCCCCAAGACTGATTGCTGGATCTCCCTACAGTTCACAGGCAAGGAGCTGGAGCTGCCTCTGAAAACTACAAAATGGAGTGTCTCCTCAGCGGCTTCTAGCCCCCGGGGAGGAAGCCGACGTGTTCCCCAAATACTGGTCCCAAAGTCCATAGGGCACTAACCTCTCACTTTGTCCTAGGCATATCTGAGTTGCTAATTCTGGAATCGCCACAGCTGCTGATGTTCTGGGGTCCCTCCAGCCAGCTGCTGGCCCGGCCGCCCTGGGGCTAAAACCGCAACTCAGGCGGACCTGTGCTTGTGCACTGAGCTGCCGGCTCCCAGATTGCTGTGCTGGTTCTTCCTGCAGGGCTGCTGGGCTGTCCTCAGTGGGAGGTTAGCTTCTCTGTGTTGTTCTGTGGGTGCTGGGGCTCCAGAAGTTGTTCAGAGTCCCCTTTTACATAGTTTGGAGGTGATCTGGGGGGACATTGGCTTGGACACGCTGTTTCTACTCCACCATCTTGGCTCCACCCCCCTATTCTGCCTTTAGTCTATTTTTAAGGTGTTATTTTCAGTATTTTACAGGTCTCCTTCAGCAGGCTGTTGACTCTCTTTTCATGATTTTCTTGCATCATTCTCATTTTTCTTCCCCATTTTTCCTCTACTTCACTTACTCAATTTTTCAGAATCCTTCTTGAGGCTCCTCCGTAACCTGTGACTCGTTCATATTTTTCTTGGAGGCTTTTAACGCAGGAGTTTTGACTGTTTTGTCTTCTTCTGGTTCTATGTTTTGATACTCTTTGTTCCCCCCACAAAATAACATTCTATAGTCTGATTCTCTTCCTGTGTTTGCTCACCTCACCAGCCAATTACTTGACTTGAGCCCTTTGCCATGGTAGAACTCTGCTTCCAGAATGGAGAGTGCTGTGTCCCAAATTTCTGGGGTTTTGCACAGCTGTTGTCAGAGATTCTTCTGGGCACCTGCCTCAGAACTGTGGGGAGGACTCCCTCTCCACAGCCTCAAAAAGCTCTGCCACACCAAGCTCTCACACCAGGGCCGCCACCGAGATCCAAGCAGGGCAAAGCAAGAGAATCCTGCCTTGGTGCCAGCAGAGAGAGTCCTGCAATTGCCCCATGGTCAGCCACTTGGTCCCCCCACGATTTTTGGGCCTGGAGCTCTGGAAGCAGTCACTGTGGCAGTAGCAGCCACTGTCACCTCTGCCACCCTGGGAGTAGGGGGAGGATGGGACTCTTTTCTCACCCAGTTCCAACAGAATTCTCCCACTGACCTTTTACTTTCTTTTTGGTGTTTATGGGTTGAAAAAAAAAATCTGGAAACCACCACAGCTGCCAGTGATTCGATCCCCTGAGGTCTGCTCTGGCCAGTCTGTACCAGTATGGCCCATGCAGGACTGTACTCTGTTCCCAGTCTGGCGTGATAGACCCTTCCTGTTGGTTTGCCAGGTTGTCCTCAGATGGAGACATATTTCACTCAGTTCTTTTGTGGGCTCTGTAGCTCTAAAATTTGTTTAGTCATTTTTTACAGGTATTTGAGATAACTGGGGACAAACTCAAGTAAGTTCCTGCTTTTACTCCACCATCTTGGTTCTGCCCCAAGGATGTCAGAAGTATGATATTATATTTAGCAATGAATTAGGAGTTACAACACTCACATGTATCCCAGTTTTAGAGAGACAGGGATGTTCAAGACACAAATCCAGAAGAAAAGAATGACTTTATACCATCTACAAGCAAAACCTGAAAGGAAAATCTACCTCTTCTCACTCTATCTCTCTCACACACATATAGCTAGTTTTAAAAGAATATAATACATTTAATATTTTAATTCTAATATTGTCCTGCTTGTCTGTGTCTTTCTCTCCTTTGTATTTTATTGTTTCATTAATACTCTTACAAATCACTATTACTACTACCTTTCCTCAAACCCCTTCTTGTTCAGTCCTTCATGACCCCATTTAAATTTTTCATGACTAAGATACTGGAGTGGTTTGCCATTTCCTTCTCCAAATCACTTTAAAAATGAGGAAATTGAGGCAAACTGTGTTAAGTGACTTGCCCAGGGTCACACAGCTAAGTGAATGAGGCCAGATTTGAACTCAAGTCTTCTTGACCCCACACTCAGTGCTCTAATTACCGTGCCACCTAGCTGCCCCTTTCCCCCCTAAATAATACCCTCCCTTATGACAAATATGTATATTTAACCAAAATATAACTCCACATTGGCCATTTCAAAAAATGTATGTCTTATTTTATACCTCTAGTCCATTGTCTCTCTGTCAAGAAGTCGGAAGAATGATTCATTCTGTAGAGTTATGGTTGTTCATTGAATTAAACAAAATTATTAAGTCTTTCAAAGTTGCTTTCCTTTAAAATTTTGTAGTATTATATACACTTATTTTTCCTGGTTCTGCTTACTTTATTCTGCATCAGTTCCTGCAAACCTTCTTAAATTTATTGTAATACATCACTTTCAAATTGTTTTTAATAAGGTAAGAATATCTCACTATATTCATATGCCATGATTTGCTCACTTATTTTGTAATTAATAGGTACCCTCTTTGTTTCCAGTTCTTTCCTATAATAAAAAGTGATGCTATAAATATTTTTGTACATATGTATCCCTTCCTACTTTCTTTGATCTCCTTAAGTGTTTTTTTTTAAGCAATTGGGGTTAAGTAACTTGCTCAAGGTTACACGGCTAGTCATTATTTATGTGTGGGTGCTCATTTTCTGAGGCCGGATTCGATCTCGGGTCATCCCAACTCCAAGGCCAGTGCTCTTACTCACTGTGCCACCTAGCCACCCCTAAAACCACTCTCCATTCTTTTTTTTTTTTTTTTGCTTTTTGGAGGGCAATTGGGGTTAAGTAACTTGCCCAAAGTCACACGGCTAGGTTTTTGTTTGTGTGTGTGTTAAGTGTCTGAGGTTGGGTCTGAACTCAGGTCCTTCTGACTCCAGGGCCAACACTCTACTCACTGCGCCACCTAGCCACCCTGATCTACTTAAGTTTTTAGCCCAATGGTGGTATGTTGGCTCAAATTATATGAATAGTTTGATGACTTCAGGTGTATAGCTTCAAATTATATTTTTAAATTATTCTTTATTTTGAATTTAAACACCAATACATTGCAGAACGCAAAAAGAGGACTGTCATGAAACTATGAACCTCCTATTTCTATTTTTATTTGCTATTTAAATGCACATTATTTGAATGCATCCCATTTGTTATTTTTAGAAATATTTAATAAATTCTATGTGTTATTTTCAAAGCTGTCTTGTTTTTCTGTGTTTCCCTTTGAGTTTCTCTTTGATCTCTTCTGTTCATTCTTCAAAAAATTTTAGTGAGTCCCCTTTGTTTTATGTATTTATTTTTTTACATCATTATTGTTAACTCTGGGGCTTTTGAGGGGAAGACACCCCCACACACACTTGTTCTACTTCCAGACCTAAAATTTTTCAAGTTTCTTATTGTCTAGACTTTCTATGGTAATAGTGGGAGCCTACCAACTTGCCTGCCTGTGTTAGCACTGGCTTTGATGGTGCCCCCTTTTCCTATTACCTTTGTGCTTGACTTATTTTTTGTGAAGTTCCAAAATAGAAGAGGTGAAAATGTGGTTTCTTATTGAATTTCTCAATCCTTATTTGTTCTTTCATAAATTTAGGTTTTGACTAGAGTAGGATTGTGGTAGCTGGATGGACTGTCTTCATTCATGTAATCATTTTAGTCAGAAATCCTTTAAGCTACTCTTATAAGAGTTAGTCTGAATTGCTTTCCATAATGGTTGAACTAATGCACAATTTGACCAACATGCATTAGTATACCTATCCTCTTGCAGTCCCTTGGACCATTGTCATTTTTCTTTTATTCTTCTGATAAATGTTGACAAACATTCCAAGGAGATTATTAACAGACATTCTGAGGAAAGTTGTTTGTCTAGTATGACTTGGTTTGTTTTGAGGCTCTGATGAGCTTCAACAAGAACTTTACCCAAAGTTAAGAATGACAGGCATAAGCAGCAAACGTTATAAAGCAGCAGTTATCAAAACTACTTGGTAATGGCTATGAAACAGAATGGTGGATCAGTGGAATAGGTTAGGTACACAATACATAGCAGTTGATGACTATATTAATCTACTGTTTGATAAACCTAAAGACTCCAGCTCCTCGAATAAGAACTCACTATTTAACAAAAACTTCTGGGAAAACTAGAAAATAGTATGGCAGAAACTAGGTATAGACCAACATCTTACACTATATACCAAAATAAGGTCAAAATGGATACATGATTTAGACATAAAGGGTGATACTATAAGCAAATTAGGAGAGCAAGGAAGAGTTTACCTGTCAGATATATGGAGAAGGAAAGAATTTGTGACCAAAGAAGAGATAGAGAACATTATAAAATACAAAAGGATAATTTTGATTACATTAAATTAAAAAGGGTTGGCACAAACAAAGCCAATGCAACCAAGAATAGAAGGAAATCAGAAAGCTGGGAAACAATTTTTACTGATAAAGACATATAAACATATACACACATATACGTATATGTATGTTTATATATATATATATATATATATATATATATACAGAGAGAGAGAGAGAGAACTGAGTCAAATTTATAAGAATACAAGTCATTACACAATTGATAAATGATCAAAGGATATGAACAAGCAGTTTTCAGATGAAGAAATTAAAGCTATCTATAGTCATATGAAAAATGCTTTAAATCACTATTGTTTAGAGAAATACAATTTAAAACTCTGAGGCACCACCTTACACTTATCAGATTGGCTAATATTATAAAAAAAAAAGGAAATGATAAATATTGAAGATGTGGGAAAATTGGAACTCTAATGCATTGTTGGTGGAGTTGTGAACTGATCTAACCATTCTGAAGAGCAATTTGGAACTATACCCAAAGGGCTATAAAATTATTAATACCCTTTGATTCAGCAAAACCACTACTTGGCCTGTATCCCAAAGAAATCATAGAAAATGGAAAAGGACCCACATATACAAAAATATTTATAGCAGCTCTTTTTGTGGTGGAAAGAACTAGCATTTGAGGGGATGCCCCATCAAGTGGGGAATAGCTAAACAAGTTGTGGTATATGAATGCAATGTGTTATCAGAGATGATGAGCAGGCAGATTTCAGAAAAACCTAGAAAGACTTATATGAACTGATGCAAAGTGAGCAGAATAAGGAAAACATTGTACAGCAATATTATGCAATGATCAGCTTAAACAGACTTAGCTCTTCTAAGCAGAACAATAATCTAAGACAATTACAAAAAACTGATAGAAAATGCTATCCACATCCAGAGAAAGAACTATGGAGTCTGAATGCAGATCAAAGCATACTATTTTCTCCTTTTTTTGTTTGTTTATTTTTTCTTTCTGGTGGTTTTCAAACCCTTTTGTTCTGATTCTTCTTTCACAACATGACTAATGTGTAAATACGTTTAATATGATTGTACATATATAACCTATATCAGATTGCTTGCTGTCTTGTCAGGGAGGGAGGGAAGGAGAAAAAAATTGGAATTCAAAATTTTATAAAAGCAAATATTGAAAACTATCTTCACATACTTTTGAAAAAATACTATTAAGTGGAAAAAATTTAAGTTTTAAAAATTAAAAAAGAATTGGGGGGAGGGATGGAGGGGAAATTTGAAACTCAAGGAACAATGGAATTGAATCTTGTAAACTAAAAATAAACAAATTAATATAAAAATTTAAAAACAATAAGAGAGAAGGCATAAAAGCAATAGTGTAGACAATAAATACTATTAATAAGTGGAAATTGGGGATTGAATTAGTCTCTTGTCCATCTGAGGCTTTCTGTAAGCAGCAGATGAAATAAGGAGAAAAAATTTCTTTCCTATTTTTTTAGGCTAACATTCTATTAGAATCACAAAGCTATTTGTTTCAGGAAACTGGAAAGTGACTTATATTATAGATTGTATTGTAGGAGCTGTCTTTTGTTTGCTTGTTTGTTACATGTCTTGCAAGCACCTTAAATGCAAAGACCATGTCTTAATAACCTTCATATAATTCCCCTTGCCCACAGTGGGCAATGAGCAAATGTTAGTTAAATTGAAATGATCATTCCTTCAAATTTGAGTTTCCATTAATGTAAAACTTTCAGAAATCTCTAATTTTCTTGGATGGTTTCTTTATTCTGTTTTTAGGTTCAATACCTTTTATTTATTTTTATTTTTATTTTTTTACTTTTTTATTTTTTTGCTTTTTGGAGGACAATTGGGGTTAAGTAACTTGCCCAAGGTCCCATGGCTAGGTTTGGTTTTTTTTTGTTTGTTTGTGTGTGTTAAGTATCTGAGGCCGGACCCAAACTCAGGTCCTTTTCACTCCAGGGATGGCGCTCTACTCACTGTGCCACCTAGCTGCCCCAATACCTTTTAAATTATCAGCAGAAAAAGAAAGGATTGCAGGGTGAGGAAGGGAATGTGAAGAAAAGGGGGAGGGGAAATGCAGAACAAAACAGAACTAATCACAAAGAAACAATCAAGAAAGAGGTAAATATGATATGAATATAACCTTTGTAGTACTAAAATGTCCCAAATTCTTAAAATAGCTTAACAATCATTTTAGTTGTTGTTGTACCTAAATGGAATGGAAGGCTGATAATGGTATTTACAGAAGTAAAAAAAAGAACGGATCAGAAAAGTCCTTGTAAGTCTTTCTTTACATTCACTTTCTCAAATATTGTTTACTCCAGGGCATACTCCTGTATAATTGTTCTGTGCAACCCAAATGATAAGATATGTCATGAAGCCCTGGACATTTTACCAGTCATTAGAAGTGGAAACATAAGAACTAAATAGCTTGGCACTGTTACCCTGGTTATTTGAACTGATTAAGTTATGGTACAATAAAGGAGTTGCCAATTTCATCCCTGTAAATTCAACTATCACTGTAGAACAGAGGAAATTTCAATTCTAAATCCACTTTCAAACTTCTAACACACTTTACAAATTTATCTAATTAATCAGGAAAAGTTGAGGCAACTAAATAGAGTTAGGATGGCTCCAACAAACCTATCACTAGTAATTTTTTTTTTGCCTTTTTTTTTTGGAGGGCAATTGGGGTTAAGTGACTTGCCCAGGGTCACACGGCTAGTTTTTGTGTTAAGTGTCTGAGGCCGGATTTGAACTCAGGTCTTCCTGACTCCAGGGCCGGTCCTCTATTCACTGTACCACCTAGCCGCCCCATCACTATTAATTTAAAAACAAATTAATGCATAAAGATAATTACAGAATCACAGAATCTCAGAATTAGGACCTCAAATCCAACCTGGTTCTGAAAAATAACGCTCTCTGAGACATCCATGAGAAGTTGTCGTTCTACTTTTGCATAGACTAGCAAAAGGGGGAATTGTAAGCTTTTGAGACAATCCACTTGACTTTTAGACTGTTCTGATCATTAGGAAGTTTTTCTTACACTGAGCCTAAATCTGCCTCTCTGAAACTTCCCAACATTAATACTATTTATACTCTTTTTGACCAAATATAATAAATTTAATGTCACTTCCATATGGCAGTTCTCCAAATACTTGAAGACCCCCCAGTCTTGATTCCCCAGACATAGGCACTGTGCTTTGCCTTCTGATTCCACTCCTTTCTCACATTGGTGAGTTCTTAATGGAACCTCCATTTTGGGAAGGACTCAAATACAGCCATCTCTGATTCTGTACTCTCCCTGAAGGCAGAGACTATTTTTCCTTTTGATTACATTGGCATTCCCATTACTTAGGATAGCACCTGGCACATAGAAAGCATTTAATAAATGTCTGTTAACTGGCTATTATGTAGGTACTAAGGATATTATTCTCCAGGTTACACTTCCATAGTTCCTTCAACAAATCTTCCTATGCAATTGTGAACCTTCACAACCTTAATCATAGTCTTATAGACACTTGCAAGAATATCAATGAACTTCTTAAAATCTGGCACCTAGAACCAAAGAAAATATTCTAGATGTGATGTGGGCAAAGTATGGCAGAATTACTTTCTACATTCTGGATAGTATTTTTCTTATAATGAAGCCTAAGATCATATCAGTTATTGTAGCCCATATATCACTTTTTTTTTTGCTTTTTTTTTTGGAGGGGCAATTGGGGTTAAGTGACTTGGCCAAGGTCACATGGCTAGTAAGTATTAAGTGTCTGAGGCCAGATTTGAACTCAGGTCCTCCTGCCTCCAAGGCCAGTGCTCTATTCTCTGTGTCCCTTTTCTGCCCCAGCCCACATATCACAATATTGACTTATATTGCCTTAGAGTCCATGAAAAGCTTCAAATCTTTTTTCAGTTGAACAGTTGTCTAACCATGTTTCCCCCACCTTGACTTGTGAAATTGATTTCTTAAAATTTTATATTTATCCCTATTTTATTTCAGTTTATTGGGTTCATTACATCTTTTCAGCCTGTTTTGGAGCCTCACCTTCTTATCAAATAAGTTTGGCATTTCTCTCAGCTCTCAGTCATCTGTAAAGTGGATAACAGCATGCCATCTATGCCTTTCTACAGCTCACAAATAAAAATGTGGAATAGTACAGGACCTAGGCTCTGTAACCAAGGCTCCACTCTAAGTCATCATAGATCCAGTAATGACTCTTTCCTTGGGAATTAGTCATACAACCAAGTATAAATCTACTAAAAAAGATTCTTAGTTCCTTTGCTAAAATCTAGTTAAGCTCTTCTAGATGTTTATTGGTCATTCCTTTAATAATATTCTAAAATTTTGCCAGGAATTATAGTTAAGCTCATTGACTAGTTTGAATATTCATTCCATTCTCTTTCCGTTTAAAAAAAATAAGATAGTGTTCAGCATCCTCCAACACTTCAGCATCTCACTCTCCATTCATGCTGGATCAGAAATCACATCCTTTGGTTATTTCAGTACATGGGGACATATGTAGTTGATTTGAACTCATCAGGGGCAGCTAGACAACTTCCTCCTATCTTCTTTTATTCCTACTCATTTTGCATACCAGTCATCAATTAGCCAGTTTTTTGGTCTATACTATATTGGTCAAAGATCCTGTTGGCAGAAATGAATAGAAGTAAGAGGAAAGTTGAACAGCTTTGTCTTTTCTCTATTTTCTCTCATTGCTCTGTGTCCCTCCTACCCCAAGGGGCACTCCTATCACTTCCTTTATAATCCCTCTCCTTCCCCCAAGTATAGCTTTAAAAATAAATCACTTTTGATTGTCTTTAGCTTTACTTACCAGCCTCAACTCATCAGTATTTTCAGTAATTGTTTAGAGGTTTGTTGCACAAATGGAACCTATAGCCTGGAAAAAGTTTGATTGTTAATATTATAGAATCATGCATACTGCCTCAATATTGCAATTTGGGTGATTTTGTAGATGGCATGTTGCAGTATTACCTTGCCTTTGATTTCATAGAGAAGCCTTTGAAAAGTTCCTCTTAAATGGATGAAATTTGACATTTCCATTATGCAAGGCGTCCGCTAGTGAGAGGGGGTCATTACAAATCAAAAGAGCAGGATCTAATATGAATACTCTCCATAACATGGGCAGAAAGCTCTTACCAACAGGATCACTATAACACAGAAAATGTATATTCTACAGATGGAGTTCTTAACCTGAGGTCCACAAACCCATTAGCGGTCCATGTATATATTTCAGGGGACTTGTGCATTTTAAAATATATTTTCATATATTTTAATATAATTGATTCCCTTTGCAATTCTACATATTTTATTTTATTTTATGCACTTACAAATATCATTCTGAAAAGAGGTCCATAGGCTTCACAAATCTACCGAAAGTGTCCATGACACAGAAAAGGTTAAGAGCTCCCATCTACAGTCTCTGCAAAGAAGTTTAAACAATCTAATTCCTGTCTGTGCTGCAGAAAGTATCACTATTGATAGGCTTATGAGTGCAAGGGGGTTGACTAGTTTAGAGGAAGAGTCACCTTTAAAGTTTGTACAAAACCTCTTTTAGGTACAACCAATCAAAAACAAGCACAGACACCACTGTAGTAGTTCACATCACCTGGCTTCAGGTGATCTTGATCTGTTTGACAATAGTGAAACCATGAAACTTTATCGTATTCCTAGGGTTTGGGGCACTTGGGCTCAAGATACTGCTATTTTTACAACACTAAAAATAAATGACCAATAAATGAATACATCACAGACGTCAGTTCCAGCTGTGGCATATCAATAATCAGGAAAGGTACCTCCTGCAATATATTCCTCACAAGGCCCGTTGCCAAAGTTGCTGAGATCAGTATGTATCCTTCAAGATTACGATGATCACCTAGTTGTTTCTTCTGGGAACTCTTTCATGAATGTTCTATATAGCACCTACATGGAGAATATTTCAATTGTCATTGCAAGGGGATGATATGAAATCTTCTTATGTGACATTACAATGAATCAGTTTCCAAGGTATTTATTCCAACAAAACAGTTCAATTATAGGAATTTCTTAAGAGATTTACAGTTCTCCAAAGAACTAGGAGCTTATGGGGGAGACAGTATCATGTCTGAATTTAGCCAACCACACTGCTTCACTTGAAAACTGACTGTGTCTTTTGTTCTTGGGCAAGGATTGAAAGATCTTAAGCAAAATCAAGTTTTACCCAACCCAGGTATGCTAATCCATCAGGCTATACCAACTGTATTAGTCCTAAAGCCTAATGGAAAAGTAAGACATAGAAATTCTATCACCCCAGGAACTTGTTTCTCCTTGAAAACCTTGGTTTCTAGGATTCCAGGCATGGAATTCCTTGTTACGGGACTTCATCAACAGATATTGGACTCTCCTAAAGAATTAAGGAAAAAAAACTAGGTCATTTCAACATATCAGGTATCTGATAAAAAAAAAAGAATAGAAATGAGAAATAAAAATTTATAATGTCACCTTTAGGTTACCATATCACCCTATCCAAAATACAATTAACATTTCATCTACTCCAAAAATTCCATTCCCGTCAAGTAATTTTGAGACAAAAGTCAGCTTCAACATAGAATGACAACCTAGAGCAAGAAACTAGTCTGGTTGTCCATGTGTTGAAAATAATTGATGGAAAGTTAAAGAAAACTGTCATTGCAGCAGTAGAGCTTAGCCTTGAAATAAAAGAATGTCAATTTTATCTGTTTTGACTCTCCTTTCATTATGCTTCAGGGATTTCAAAGATGGGATTTTGTCCAGAGAGATTTTGCAGCATATAAGAGGGCTATTCATTGAAATTCATTATGATACTGTTATTGACTCATAGTCTTTTGGGTAATCCCCCCATCTATGCCTTTCACTCCCTATGCTTTCTTATCTTTTATCTATATTTTGTCACAATTCTTCTAGAAATTATATCTGGGTGCCATTTTTAGGGTTGTTTTCTTATTTGAGGAGAGGCAGCAGAAAGCTAGCTAAAGAACCAAGAAGATCTGGATTCAAAGGTTTTGTGGCCCTGGGAAAGTCAGTTAACCTCTTATTGCCCAGGCAATGCTCTCCCTAAGACTAAAAGTTGAAGAGAAGGTACGAACCTGTATTGGAAAAAGAAGTTTCTTCAATCAGTAAATTTCCTAGAGAAACTAGATAAGAGGTGAAGTCCCTATCCACACAAGTCTGCCATATTGGTTGGCAACTCCTTGTCTCTCATTCTTTCTACATGACCCATCTACTTCCTTTTCTAGTTACCCACTTCTTCAGTGATGCCATTTAGGCCATATCTCTTATGTAAATCATGTTTGGTGATGTACTGTGGCCTGCTTACAGCTGCCATGCTTCCTTCTACTATTTGGACTCTTTGTAATTCTAATTCTTCCACATCATAGTATTCCATAGTTAGTGGCCATATATTCATCATCCCGGAGATAATGGTATTGAAGAAATAGACTTTTTCAGTAATTGGTGATTTAGGATCATCAAAAGCACCACATCATTTCATAAATGAAAGGCAGATCAGTTTTTTTCCTACTACACAATTCTGAACCCATCTCATTGTCCATCTGAAAAAAATATACATAGTTAGGTATACATATTAATATTTGTGCATGTATATTTATATGTGTGTTGCATCAGCACATGTATGTTTACATATACACCCATATGAACGTATCTAAAGATTGACTAATTTAATGGGTTTTGTCCAGTTACATGCCATAATTTGAGCAATATATGTTTTTTTTTTCTATCTACTTTGTTCCTCTAGTGCTGATGATTAAACTAGAGAGACAAAATGAAACTTAGAGTTAGGAAGTCCTAAGTTCAAGCCCTGCCCCAGATACTAACTGTGTGACCCCAGGCAACTTACTTAATGCTTTATATCTCAGTTTTCTTCTCTGTAAAATTAGATGGTTCAATCCAATGGCTTCTTTAAGGTACCTTATAGCTCTAACTCTATCATTTTATGATGAATAGTTTTAGTGTTGCTATGGGTTTCATGCAAGAAGTTTTCTAGAATTCTAGAGTTCTGTCCGATTAGTATAATGTCATCTGCAAAATTAGTGCAGTCAGAGAATCTCACCATCGATAGTGAAACCACCTTTTGCTCTAACTCATCATAGGAAATCTCCCATGACACTAGTAATACCTTAAGTTTCCCTGTTTTGTACTTTGATGTCAGTATTCAGTAGATTATTGAGAAAGATTATCTTTGTAGCTATGTCTGTCATTGGCTCATATACAACTTTGACATAGACATGGGAGATAGCTTAGTCAAAGAGAAAGATTGAGAGTAAATTTTTATCTATCCAGAAAATGGTTTTTTTTTTTTATGTTTTTGCTTTTTTTGGGGGGGGGGAAGCCAAGGCAATTGGGGTTAAGTGACTTGCCCAAGGTCACAAGGTAGTTTTGTGTTAAGTGTCTGAGGCCAGATTTGAACTGAGGTCCTCCTGACTCGAGGGCCGGTGCTCTGTTCACTGCGCCACCTAGCCGCCCCCAGCTTCATTTTCTTAACTAACTTGTCACTTTTTGAGGAGATTCTTTTGTTCACCATGTTTGAAGTTAGTCCAAACCTTAGAAGTGTAGTCAGAAAGATATGAATTCAATTCTGACTTCTCCTGCTTAATTGATGTACAACCCTGGAAAAGACACAAGACCTCCGTATGTCTCAGTTTCTTCACCTATAAAATGGGGATGATAATGATAGAGCCTACCTTCCAGGGCTGTGAAGTTCAAATGAGATAACATTTGTAAAGTGTTTTTCAGACTTTAAAGTACGGTGTAAATACTAGTAGTTGTTGTTGCTGTTGTTGTTATTCCATAGTATTTCACAAATGAATTTGATTATAAGCCAGAGAAATCTTTGGCTTCCATATTTTTCCACCTGGGAAGGAAAAAAAAATGCCTTTAACTAAGGTGGTTTCAAGATACCTTTAGCTTTCTCCTCATAGTAATTGTGTTGCATTGGCTAAACTTCTCTAAGAAATGGAAATAGAATCAATATTTTACTAGAGCACATAAGGAATATGGTGTGTAGTTCTGTGTGATACCTTTCAGGAAGATTGCTGAGAAGATGAAAAATGTTCAGCGCCATGGTTCCTTGATTTCATACCACATAAAGATCAGTTGAATGAATTGGGAATAGATGTCCTTAAGAAGAGGAGAATTAGTAGGAGCTTTCTTCATGTATCTGTGTTATAAAGAGAAGCAGACTTCATCTTCTTGAGACTTAAGGGTAGAGGTAGTAGGAGCACTAGGTGGAATTTACAGAGAGGTTGATTTAAATTTAATGGATTCAATAACTTCTTAACAATGAAACCTGTCCAAAAGTGGAATGGCTGCTTGGGTAGGTAGTGAGTTCTCTTTACTTGAGGGAAAATTGAATTGCTTCAAAACTATACAATTTATGTGGAGCTTCTTTTATAAACCCCATACCCTAACTCCCAAAACCATTTGGGGCCACAGGATCCCCAAAGGGTAACTATGCAGAAGTTACAAGGACTTTTAGCCCTAAAGTAGATAAAGGATTTGGCAGAGATCAGATGACTTTAAAAGCTCTTTTTCCAGATCTAAATCTAGGATTATAAATCTCTGTTAAATTTTATTTTATTAAATTCAGCCTATTGTTCTACTATATGGCTTTTCTATGATTATGACTCTGTGAACCAATGTGTAAGCTGGCTCCCACTTCCCAGGGTTGTTGTCCTTGGGGTCAAATGAGATATTTTGTAAAGCACCTAATGTGGTGCCTGGCAAATAGTAGGCACTTAATAAATGCTTTTTTGCCATAAATTCTAACAGGAGTGATAGCATTACAAGAAGTTTCCATCACTTATACTTCACCAATGATTTCCTTCTTGTAGTGAAGAACTGGGTCCAGAATAACAATTAACCTTGTCACTTCTTCTACTTTGTGAAGAATGAAGTAATCATTAAAGTACATCAAGAATTTCTCAGTCTCCTCCTTGCAGAGGTTTCCATAGATGTCTAGAATGATTATTGATATTCCCACCATTACTATTTCATGCTTTTATTCTAAGTCTGTAATGAGTTTCCAAAATTCTTCAACTATTTCTTACTTCTGTCCAATTGGCTGCCATGGAAATATGACTTCTGTTTCTCCCTTCATTGATCATTACTCAAGTGCTATCTACCAGACTTTCCTTCTCTCACTCCCAAATGTCCTCACATGACTAGATTTACATATAGATGTATATACATTGGTGTTCTGCCATCCCTTTTATCTAATCTGTTCCTTTTAAAAATGTATCCTTCTAATAGTCATATTCTCATCATTCAACCATACTATGAGGAATACCTCATAGATAGATCCCAATGATATCTATGAAGTGGAATTTGCTTCCTGTTATCTGGGTCTCAAGTTTGACTTGTTTATATTATATATTTGTGTATAGACTTTGGAAAACATGGATTTTATTGCTGTTTGACACAGTATGTGTTTAATAAATGTTATTGATTGGCTGAAATCAATTCTAGGAAATTATTTCCAGTTATCCTTTCTCCCATTATTCCTTTTGCTATATTATATTCATGAAATTCCTTGGTATCTGGTTTGTCAGATCACAGATTTAGAATTAGAAGGGAACTTAGAAAGTATCTAATATTTACTCCATAACCTTATGATATGAATTATGGATTCTAAGCAAGCATATGTTCACTGTCCCTCATGAGATATATTCCATCCCCGGCCAGGAGTCCACTCCTATATCATCATTAAGTCGTGATTCAGAGACTGAATCCCTTTCTCAGACAACACATCATTAATCTGCCTTATTTTCCATAAGACATCACCCCATGGTGGCATTGGTCTTGTTCTAAATGAAGGATGAACAACATTTATTTTCCAAATCTGATTTTTTTATCCTGAAATCCTTTACTTGGTTCAGAAGTTGTAATGAAAATTCCGTTTATGTCACTAAGGTAATCAGTTTCTTGCCCAAGACTTCATTATCACTAGCAATGCTTTCTAGGTTCCTACTAGCTCTACCATTTGTCCTCATATTTCCCACCTGGATGCTCACCTAAATTTCTCCTTTGCCTCTGGAAACTTATCACTTTGAATAATAAAATCAACTCTAAAATTCACACCTGCTCAGTATCCTCTGCCTTTTGGGCCCTTCCTTCCCTCTGATTGGAAAGGATGGAGGGTAGACATCAGAAAGTTCCTCCCATATCTTCTCTTTGAGTAGGGAGCTCAGCAGACAACTTCTCAATTCTCAAGGAGGCCACAATCTAAATGAAGAAAACAACATATAAAAAAGCAGGTGGTAGGGCATGATGTCAAGAAGCTTCTTGAGAGGAAGGACTGTCTTGTTCCCTAATGCTTAGCACAGAGCCTAGCACATTCTAAATAAATTCTCCACCTATCCAGCCCAGTGGCAATATAATGACCTTTGTATCTATAAAACTCCTTTCTCTACTGTTTTACAGGGTTTATGTCAGAGGAAAAGTTACCAGTATAATCATAATAGCTCAGAGCCCCCAGTTAGGAAAATTCCTAACATTCAATTTGGCTATTTTAATTGAAAGTTTTTGTGTATTTAAAAGGTCACCCATGACCTTTTAATGTTTAGACAGATAAGAATGCAGAAACATTTTTCAAAGAAGCAAATACAGTATATAGTGTCTATAAGTAGACAGAGCCAAGCATAGGGAAAAGAAAAAGAGGACATTTGGGGGGAATATCCCTTAATACTTGAGGAAGAGAGTACAATCAATACCTTTAGTCTGATTCTTCTATTCCAAAATGTCTCCAAGACCAGATGCTCACCTTAATCTCTGATTTCTATGCCATTCCTTATGATTCTTTTCACTTTTGCCTTTCACTTTCTTCTTTTGTCTGCTGCTCCTATGTGATTCTTTCCAGCTGCAGTTCATCTGAAAATTCCCCTTGCACTCATGCTTGCTAGAAATGAGAGTCTCAGTCCTCTGAGAATAAAGTAAGCAAGCAAACAATAAGCACAATGTGCCTATGATGTGCCAGGCCCTTTGCTAGGTGCTGGAGACACAAAGACAAAAGTGAACTAGTCCCTGCCTTTAAGAAGCTTGAATTCCTACCAGAGGAGGAGGAGACAACATATACATAGAAAAGTAAAAATAAAGCATAAATAGTAAATGTAAATTATTATGGGGGTAGGGGAGGGACTAATAGCCTGGAAAAGTCTCTTATAAAAAATAACACTTGAGCTGAGTTTTGGAGGCAGATAGGGATTCTAAGAAGTTGATGTAAAAACAGAATAAATTCCAGACATAGAAGACAACCTGTAGAAAGGCAAGAGGTGGTTTCAGGGAAACCTAAAAAGACTTGTATGAAGAATGAAGTGGGCAAACCAGAAGAGCAATTTATAGTATAACATCAATAACATAAAAACAATTCTGAAAGAATTAAGTACTCTGATCAACTAAATAATCAATCATGATTGCAGGAGACTGATAAAGAAGAGGGCTAGCCACCTCTTGACAGAGAGATGAACTAACATGAAGAATAAGAAATATAATTATTGAATATGGCAAAACAGTTGGTGAATTTATTTTGCTTATATAATACAAAGGTTTTCCTTCCTTCCTTTCTTCCTTCCCTCCTTCCTTCCTTCCTTTCTTCCTTCCTTCTTTTCTTCCTTTCCCTCTACTTTCTTTCTTTCCTCCTTCCTTTATTTCATTTCATTATGTACAAGGAAGTGGAAGGGAAAATAAATTATCAATCATTGAAGAAAAATAATAAAGGAATGCACAGAAGAGAAAAGAAGGAGGTTCAGAAGAAGACAAACAGGACAGCTTTGAAACTTATGTGTTGAATTGATTATATATATTATACATTTTTAAATTAAGCTGGATTTTGAAGGCATTTGCAATTTCATATGAAATCTTCTTTCTTTGTTCATGTTTTTTGGCATTTGTCAATAAAAAACTTGAAAACCAAAAGTATGGAGGTGGGAGATGACATGTCACAAGTAAGGAACAAGAAGGTTAATTTGATAAGAACAATGTGTGTGAAGTTGAGTAATGTGTAATAACCCTGTAAAGGTAGACAACAGCTAGATTGTGAAGGACATTAAGGGATAGGGGAGATTTTCCTGCTTGTAGCTCTTGCAGCTGAATTTCATGACAGCTTGCTTAGTTGCTAAACTGAAGAACTTGTCACAAGGGTTGGTACTCTTTTGGAGCACCTTTTGGTCAGCTGGAGACCTTTAGTCTCTTAATAATGGTGGTTTGCTTATCTCCCTTTGTTTGGCAGTTAACAGTTTCCTACCAGTCAAAGCCCCACAGAAATAAGCTGTCCCATTAGTGGTCTGCAAGACTCTCAGTCAAAATCCAGCTTCTAGCTACTCAGCTTCTGTCTTCTCCCACTCCTCATAAAAACTTCCTTCCATCTTGCTGCTTATGAGTCAATCAACAAGAATTTCTCAAGCACTTACTGTGTGCACAGCACTGTGCTAAGTGCTGTGTATACAAAGAAAGGCAAAAATAGTGTCTGCCCTCTAGGAAATTACATTCTAATGGAGGAGATAACATGTAAATAATTAGTAACATGAGATACATATAGTATAAATTTGATGTAATCTCAAAGGGAAGTGATAAGCATGAAGAGAGATTTAGAAAGCCTTCCTTTTTTAAAACTTGGATTTTTTATTACTGAAACTTAATACACAATAAGAAAAGAAAAAGAAACATCATGAATTTAAAGACACTACAAGAAAAAAAGAAACATGAGAAAAAAAAGAAACATATTAGAAAGGCTTGTTGGCAGACATCAGGTCTTAGCTGAGATGTGAAGGAAGCTAGGGAAGCCAGGAAGAAGAAATGAGGAAGGAGAACGTTCTAGACTTGAGGGACAGCCACTGAAAATGTAAGTACTTTGGATATGGAGTGTCTTGTGTGAAGAGCAACAAGGAGGCTGGTGTCACTGGATCCAAAGGTACACAGAGGGAAGTAATGTATAAGACTGGAAAACTAAGAAGGTGCTAGGTTATAAAGGACTTTAGAAGCCAAACTGAGAATTTTATATTTAATCTCAGAGGTAATAGGCGGGCACTGGAATTTATTGAGTAGAGGTGTGAAATGTTCAGACCTAATGATCCCTTTGGTAACTGACTGGAGGATTAAAGAGAGGAGGGAGACTTCTGGTGGAGAGACCAACCAGCAGGCTATTGCACCAGAGTAGGTTCAAGGTAAAGAGGACCTGCACCAGGCTGGTGGCAGCATCAGAGGAGAGAAGGGTGCAGATTTTTTACAAAGGCACAATTAACAGGATTTGGTAATAATCTTTACAATTCTGTTCTATGCAACAACCTTGTAGAGGAGATGGTACACACATTATTCTCATCATTTTATAGGTGAGGGAACTGAGTCTGAGATTAAGTGACTTGTGCAAGGTCACGGAGTGAATGTCAATGCCTGTATCCTTCTGACTAAACCCAGTCCTCTTTCTATCACATCATCTTACAACATTCATAAAAAGGTATCTGCTTCACAAGTGATAAGAAACACTATAATAGAAGATGGCGGAGTAGAAACAGCACGTCCAAGGTACTCTCCCCCCAGATCAGCTCCAAACCATGTAAAAGAGGACTCTGAACAACTTCTGGAGCCCCAGCACCCACAGAATGACACAGAGAAGCTAACCTCCCACTGAGGACAGCCCAGCAGCCCTGCAGGGAGCAGCCATTGCAGCGCTCTGGAAACGGACAGTACAGGGCTCTGGGAGCCAAGCCCAGGCCCCCATGAGCCTCGGTGTTAGCACCAGGGCAGCCAGGCCAGGAGCCTGGCCAGAGGCACCCTACAACACCAGCAGCTGTGGTGATTCCAGAATTATCAACACAGACATGCCTAGGACAAAGTGAGAGGTTAGTGCCCTATGGACTTTGGGACCAGTATTTGCGGAACACGTCGGCTTCCTCCTCTGCAGGCTAGAAGCCTCTCAGGAGACACACCATTTTGCAGTTTCAGTTGCAGCTCCAGCTCCTGGCCTGAAAATTGTGGGGAGATCCAGCAATCAGTCTTGGAGGTTAATCACTCTTGCTTTAACCTGCTTGGATCTGGATTGTGATCTGGGGGGGGGGGAGGTCTGGGGTTGGCATCCAACTTGCCAGAAACGAAGTTGTGAAGACCCCAACATTCGGGATGGAAGCTTCCCTGTCTGGTGGCAGAGTCCTACTGTGGCAAAAAGCCCAAAAGTCAAGTAATTAAGTGGCAACATGCCTAGGCAAAGGAAACAAAATAAACAGAAAAATGAGACATTAGATTCCTATTTTGGGGACAAAGAGGATCGAAGCATGGAACAGTCAGAGGACTGTGAGGTCAGAAATCCTGCTCCAAAAGGCCCAAAGGAAAATATGAGCAGGTTACAGGCCATAGACGACCTTAAGAAGGACTTTAAAAATCAAATAAGAGAAGTGGAGGAAAAATTGGAAAGAGAAATGAGAAGGATACAGGAAAAGTATGAAGTGAGGGTCAACAGCCTGACTGAGGAAAACAACATCTTAAAAAATAGACTAACTCAAATGGCAAAGGAGGCCCAAAAGGGCAATGAGGAGAAGAATGCCTTAAAAAGCCAAATTTGCCAGATGGAAAAAGAATCTTAAAAGCTCACTGAGGAGATTCATTCCTTCAGAGTTAGACTGGAGCAAATGGAAGCTAATGACTTTATGAGAAATCAAGATGCTGTTAAACAGATCCACACAAATGAAAGAATAGAAGACAATGTGAAATATCTCATGGGAAAAACCACTGACCTGGAAAATAGATCCAGGAGAGATAATTTTAAAATTATTGGACTACCCGAAAGCCATGATCAAAGAAAGAACCTAGAAATCACCCTTCAAGAAATTCTCAAGGAAAATTGCCCTGATGTTTTAGACCCAGAGGGCAAAATAGAGGTTGAAGGAATCCACAGATCATCTCCTGAAAAAGATCCCAAAAAGAAAACTCCCAGGAATATCATAGCCAGGTTCCAGAATCCCCAGATCAAGGAGAAAATACTCCAAGCAGCCAGGAAGAAACAATTTCAATATTGTGAAAACATAATCAGAATAGCACAGGACCTGGCAGCTTCTACACTGAGGGATTGAAGGGCATGGAATATGATATTCCAGAGGGCAAAAGAGCTGGAGTTGAAACCAAGGGTCACCTACCCAGCAAAACTGAGTATTTTGTTTCAGGGGAAAATATGGTCATTCAGTGGAATAGAGGACTTTCAAGCATTCTTGAGGAAAATACCAGAGTTGAATAGAAAATTTGACATCCAGACAAAAGAAGCAAGAGATGCCTGAGAAGGTAACCAGGGGAAAGAAATCAAAAGGAACTTATCAAAGTTGAACTATTTACATTCCTATATGGAAAAACAATAACTGTGACTGATGAAATCTTTCTCAGTATGAAAATAATGGAAGTGTATATGGGCATATGAATACATATGTGAATGTGTGTATATATGTTTACAGTTATACATGGATAGAGGGCATAGGTTGAATTTGTTGGGAAGGGATGATACTTAAGGGATGAATTTATGAGGTGAGAGAGGAAAGTGGCAAGAGGAGATGGGGAGAGACAGGGTAGGGTAAACTATCTCATGTAGAAGAAGCAAGGGGAAGTGGCTGCAGGGGAGGGGTAGAACAAGAAGGCAAAAAGGCAAAACCATATTCTCATTGAATTTGGCTCAGGGAGAGAGTGACATACATACTAAATGGGTTATCTCAACCTGCAGCAGAGTAGGGGGAAGGGGGATGAGAGAGGGATGATGGAGGGGAGGGCATTCTGGGGGAGGGAAGGTTTTGGAAGTATCCACTATAGAAGAGAGAGAGGATCAAAGTAGGGAATGGACCAGGTGGGGGGTGAGATGGGTGGGAGGGAATTATAAGCAGCCTTTTACAATATATCTACTATGGTAGTGTTTTGCATAGCTATACATATACAACACATACTGAATTACTTATATTCCCAGAGGAAATGGGTGACAAGGGAGGAGGGAATGGATCTGAAATTCGAGGTTTTAAAATTAAATGTTTTAAATATATATAAATACTATTATATATATATATATTTAAAACATTTATTAATGTTTTAAATATTATTAATATTATTAATACTATTAATTATTATTAATTAATTATTAATTTAGAAGATGGCAGAGTAGAAACAGCACATCCAAGGTACTCTCCCCCCAGAGTATTATTAATACTATTTTGCATGTAATTGGGAGATAAGATATGCAGGTATTGGGGCACAGAGACTCACCTTGCTCTAATGGAAAAGTCGAAGGGGGTATGGGAGAAGATATGGGAGAGAGTAGATTGGATGAGGGGATATATTGTGGGACTGCTATTCTGGGGTGGTGGGTAGGGGAAAAATGGGGGGAAAATTGTAACTCAAAATCTGGCAGAAATGAATGATGTAAACCAGAAGTTAATAAAGCATTTGTTTAAAAAAAAAAGAAAGAAACGTTATGATAAAGGCGAAGGCACTGCACAGGGTCATTTCTTTCCTTTTTTTTTTTTTTTTGGAGGGCAATGGGGTTAAGTAACTTGCCCAAGCTCACACGGCTAGGTTTTTTATTTGTGTGTGCATTAAGTGTCTGAGGTAGGATCTGAACCCAGGTCCTTCTGACTCCAGGGCCGACACTCTACTCACTGCACCACCTAGCCGCCCTGGGTCATTTATTTCTAATCTCATGTCTGACAAAGTACTGCTGGGAAAGAGATGTTTGGTTCATTGACTGTTTCAAAATTGTGGTAACTAACCTTGGACCAAAAGAAGAACTATAAGAAAAATCCTTCCTATGTTCCTTTGCAAAAGCAAGAGACCATCAGTATGAAATAGCGTATATAATTAATTTTTAGATATTTTTGTAGTAGGTACTTAATAAATGTTTATTGATTGGTGGATTTTGCTTTGTTTTGTGGGACTTTTTGTTTCCTCTTTTCATACTTTATTGTGAGGGATGGATCTCTGGAAGGGTGAGCACTGCTGGAGGTAGGGTTAGGGTTATGGTGGGAAATATTGGTGATGAAAAATCAAGATACCAATAACATTCTAATGGGTTGGTTCACAAGCAAAATCTGAAATTATGGCAGCATTTTCAACATAAATATTCAATTGAAATTAATGACCTTTGAATTTCAGATCCTAGTTGTGCTTGGGATGGATGCCTTTGGCCAACCCAAATAGAAGGCAGTTCTAAGGCTCTTTTTTCTTGTTAGATCTCAGTAATCATAAGGAAGGATTAAGAGGGGAGGAGAGGAAAAGATGATGATTGGATGATTGGAACCTAATGCTAATGAAGTTATAAATCATTTCTTCTTTAACATGAAGAGGTCTCGGTTCCAGTTTAGTGTATGAATCATAAAAACAAAAGATGTGAAAGCTGAGACTTCTTAGAAAGAACTTTAACCAGGGCAAAACCAGGAGTTTTTAGGAAATCAATGAGCTTCAATCTTCATGAATAGATATGCAAACAACCAAAAACACTAACATCACTTTGGAGTTTATGCAAAAATTTAGTATTCCGCTCCAACCTCTTTCCAGTCAAATAAATGTTAGTGTGCCCAAGAGTCAGGTATTTGAACCTTTTTTCTCCAGAGAGATACCCTGTGTTTCCATATTCTATTCTCTAGCCATAGAAGCCTCTTCTTTTGAAGTCACCATCCTGGTGTAGAAGAATCAAAGGAACAAATCCAATCTCTGTCATAGACTGTCTGACCTAGTGAGTTTATGTTTCTGAACTTCAGTTTCTATTTCTATAAAATGAAAGGGTTGGACTGCAGCAAAAGTTCTTAACCTAGATCCATAAACTTATTCATTTCCAAAATTTTGATAAGTGTATTTCAATATAATTGTAATTCCGTTGTAATCCTCTGTATTTTATTTTTTTGCATTTACAAACAATACTCTGAGAGGAGGTCCATAGGCTTCACCAGACCACCCAAGGTATCCAGGACACAAAAAAGATTAAACAATTTCTCAACTAGAGGATCTTAAAGTTCCTTTTAACTCCAAATTTATAATCTTATGAACTCAAACTAAGACACCTCTTTCTGAATTCTCTCTGTGGAAGCACATTAGCAATGGGCTTCCAGCTAGCAGAGTTTTATTCCACAGGAGCTGAGCAAATTTGGGCTCCGGAACTATTGCCCCATGAACTGTCTGAGGTTCCTCTTTGTCTCCCTATCATTGATAACGAAGGAAAACCCAGGGCATGTAGCAGCATGCAAAAGTCTAAGAAGCTATGCATTTCCCATATGCAAAATGTCCCTATTTTACAGCATGTATATAAAAATAGCCTATATAAACTCCTGAAAAGTCTCAGTCCATGTGACTCAATCCCAGTTCTGCCACTATCTGGCTGTATGACCTGGGACAAATCACCTCACCCCTCTGGGCATTCATCTCTTCTTCTGTAAAATGACATAGATGGACAAATTCATATCTAGGTTTCCTTCTACCTCAGAAAATTCGATTTGAGTCTATGGATAACCCCAACAGTATAAAGTACAAGTACCCACTATCAGTTAAGAGAATATTGGGCAAAGAAAGAGCAAGTGGTTTTAATCAACCATCCTCCTTAAAGCTGTCCACAGCTATGAATTGGGGTCCAAGAAATTTCAGTGACAAGCCAACAGTTGTTGCACATGTGGCATTCTGCTGTGAGATTGCTGGGGGATGAAGGAAAATCCCTTCCTGCTCAGATTCTGCTGGGATCATGTTACCAGCATGCTGCGTACAGCAGGCCACACACGAGACTCTTCTACTCTCAAAGTAAAGGCCCAGAGGGTGGGGCCGATCCACTGCAAAATAGTGAAGAGGTTTTTCTTTGGAGCCCTTCCACCTCTTCTTTCAGCATGGCTTCCCTTCTCTTGAGGTCCCCCTCCACTTTCTCCCTCACCTCCATGCCTGGGTCATTATCATTCCATGTCACCCAACCTTTGTTCTTACGTGTCAGAGATAGGTGGCATAAGACATCCAGATAAAGGAACTTACTCTGCCAATGCAAGTTATTACCTTCTCTACTATTTGTTGTTTTTTGGTGTCGTTGTTACAGCATTAGAGAATTGTCTAGAGCATTGAGAGGCTAAATGATTTGCCCATGGCCATGTAGTCAGTATATGTTGGAGGTAGGATTTGAACTAAGGTCTTCCTGGCTCCAATGCCAGTTCTCCATCTATTATGTTATACTAGCAGTTAAGACTTTTTAAACAAATTAATCCACTGTTAGGGGTTAGCTAAGGGCTTAGAATGTGACCTTTCTCATTGGCATACTCATTTTAATAAAGGAATCTTGAAGATTTCAAAACCACTAGAACTATGGAATTGTAACCAATGGCAAAAACTGATGGGAAAGATTTTTGAGGGCCACATGGCCAGAGTGGCAGAGAGGTAACTAGAACAGGACAAGCAGGCCACTCCCTTGGAACTGGTATGTGGGGTAAGGAGAAACGGTATGCTTCCTCTGTATTGGGGTCCATACATCTTCTCCGTGACTTATGGAACTCTATTGGCCTATGTTATACCAAACAATCCCAATTCCAGGAAGGCAGGAGACCTTCTATTAGAAAGAGTATTGAGTTTGTAGTCAGAGGACCTGGGTTTGAATCCCAGTTCTGCCATGAATTACCTCCATCTAAGTCTCCTTCAGTGCCTCAGTTCCTGATAAATTATTATACCAGATGATTATACCAGATTATACCAGATGATTTCTGAGATCCTTTCCAATTAGATATCTGAGGACTCTGTAACTCAGAGAAATAGGGTTCTATCACTGTGGAAACCCTCTCTTGGGACCCATTTTCTTCCCTAGGCTCTTCTGAATGGACCTTTTGGAAGATGAGCTGCCCATTCTCCCTGCACAATTGTTCCTGTGACCAGAATTTTTGCCAATGATACAGATGCTGCTACTGCTGTCTACACCACCCTCTGAAGCTCAGCTATCATCATCATCATCACCACCACCACCATCACCATCATCATCAGTAAGTATTTAAGTGTTTAATGTGTACCAAGCACTATGTTGAGTGCTGGGGATACAAATAAAGGCAAAAACATTGTCCCTATCCTCACGGGGCTTACAGTCTAATGAGGGAGACAACATGTAAACAACCATGAATATATAAGATATATACAGAGTAGATAAAAGGTCATCTCAGAAGGAATACATTAGTACAGAGTGGGGATAGAGTGAGGAAGGAATTGTGGAAGGTAGGATTTGAGCTGAAAGTTGAAATAGGCCAGTGCAGGCAGAAGTCGGAGTGGGAAAGCCTTCTAGGTATGAGGGACAGCCAGTGACAAAGCATGTAGTTTTGCCTAATGATGAAGTAATTCCTCATTATAACTCTGCCACCTGAAACCCTTTGAATCTCCCCAATTGGGTGATTGGTCATTATGCCTCCTACTAGGACTGATTTAAGTGTTGCATTACAAGCCACCAAGCTGTAAGAGTAGACCCTGTAAGAAGCCAGAAAACGAGAACAATGGGATGGGGGAGAAAATGGGCTGATAGAGATTGAACATGAAATATTTAAAAATCATTGTTATATTTTACTGGAAACTATACTCTGCGGAGATAGCATAGATTCTAATAACTAGATTATGTTTGTCTATAATAGGAAGAGGGAAATATATATGATGCCGGCAAACATTGAAACAATCCTAACTATTGAATAGAGAAAGAAATTTAGCTCATGGCTAAGCAATTAAAAATTATTATTTCCATAATTTTAGACCAATGATGTTTGAGGGATCAACAGTCCTGGAAGAGGACATCCTCAGTCAATTCCCCCCAAAAGGCAATTACACAGGGAGTAACACTATAATCTTGTCTTTTCCTCACCCTTCCACAGGTTGTGACCCTTAGTCTAGTTGCCCAAGGAAAAATCTATTAGCAAAGGGAGGTTGGGTTAACAGGGCCTATTCTATCCTTAGCCCTTTCTTCTAATGCAAGGTCATCACTGGGAAAGCATTTTGTGCCACCCACAGCCAGAGTCTGGTTCAGTTCCCAACCTCGGACAGGCCTTGTTTTCAAGGGGGCCCAATGTGGATGGTGTTGAGAGCTGTTCATTAGTACATCATTTGGAATCCTTCAGGAATATTTCATCACCACCCACAAGGGCTAGGTTTGAACCTATGACCTTCAAGCAAACAGCCTTAGGACCTTTTAGCAGCCCCTCCTCTCTCTAACCCCCTTAAACTGGCCCAAACCTTTTCATTCCTCTCCCCTTAAGGTTCCTGTTACAGCCTGATTCTCTTCTACCATGCCTGTGAATAATACTGTAGTGTTGTTGTTTTTTTCAACCCTAATAACTTTATGGTGTTTACTTAACCTTGCTTTGATACTGCTATTGACTTTGGAGTTATAATTACGACTACTAATTGAGAAACCCTGATGATAGATTGAGGCAAATTGACCAACCACTATGTAGGAAACTGCACTATGGCAGTCATTAGAAACTAAATGGCACAGAACAATTTTAATTAGACATGACTAACATCAGCTGCCTCTATTTTCAGGGTGATTAAGGCCTGGAGTTCAAAAATACTGAAAGTCGAATTACCTTGTTTGATCTTGAAAAGGGAGGGGCAGTCAAATTTGCCTCTCAGATTCCTGTTTTAAAAACCAAGCTCAGCTTTGAAGGAGGATTAGGCATCTGGGTGCTTTCCAGCTTTTTGGAGAAGTCATTCTAGGAGTTTTATGGGGAAGAATGTGGATAAGTTAAATGTATAATTCAGACATTTAGGACTCAGAGAGTAATGATTTGTACTTTGTCACATTTGATGGCCAAACCCTTCTTAATCAAAGGTGGGGTAGAGGAAGGGAGCAAGGGCCTATCTTTCATGATTCTCCTTGAACTAGAGCTCTGCTTCACTTAACATAGAGATTAAATAATTAATTCAACATTGGATCAAAATTTTTTTCTTGAGGACCTACTATGTATAAATTACTAGATAGGACTAAATTGGCATTGAGGTACAGTGGGCTAACCTTAGAGTCAGAAATAGGTGGACTGAGGTTTGGTCTCTGATACATACTATGTGACCAAAGGAAAGTCATTTAACTCCTCAGTATATCCAGTTGCCTCTCTTAGTCCATAACTCTTAAGACAAGAGGTGCTACCTTGCACAAGTGAAGGGAATTTCCGCACCCAGTTTCCCTGAACAGAAACTGATCCTGAACAATAACAACACTGACAACAAAATCATACACATTTTGATGGCAGGAAAATCATTTTTAAAGCCTTCAATTTGTAAATACAACTCTATTCCCTGACAATAATTGTATAATGGATTAAAACTTGCAAAGTGCCTTTCACAGTGTTATTTTGACTCTTTCAATATATTAGCCTGTGATGTAGAAATATGAAGAAGAAAAAGACTCATTTATTAAACACTTGCCCTATGCTAAATACTGTGCTATATTCTGGCTATACAACTACAGTAGCCATGAGATTCATTGCCCTCAAGGACAGTAATTTCCCACTTTTCTAGTGTGAAAGATTACACCCATAGGGAAGTAGAGGCCAGGGTGGGGTACTTTGTTCTGGAGAGTTGTAAGTTTAGGAGTGAGACCATAGGGAAGTAGATTGACACGGACCTTCTGGGAGGAATGGCAGAGTTTGATCCTGGTTCCAGAACAGGAAAGGGGGAGGGAGAGAGGGCAAATGAGGGAAGGGAATCATATGCACTCACCAATCAAGGCAATAGAATGAGTGGAGAGAATTATCCTTATTTTGGAGATGGGAAAACAGACTCAGAGTGGTTAGATGTGTTGTCCAACATTATATATCCAGAAAATGAGAGGGTTGGGATATGAATCCTGGTCTTTAGACTCCATGTATTCCTCTACTTCAGGCAGAGGAGCTCTTCAGATGATCTAAACCCCCAAAGTAAATCAGTCATTTTCATCTGACTTCTGTGGTATAATTATAAGCTTAGCACTGATCACTCTGCTGCAATTCATCAGAAAAAACGAGAACACTCCATTCATAGTTCTGGCTTCTCACAGCTGTAGATCTGCTTTACAGTTCAAATTATCAAGCTTCCCTAATTCCTGTCTGTCCTTAATAAGATAATGGTTATGCATATAGGTTTATAAATGACTACATAATCCATAAATCAGAGCCTCCATTTTCTAATTTGAACCTTCAACCCCCCTCTTTAATAATTCTAATCTGCTCTATGTTGTCATTTATTCATCTTGCTTCCCTCCAATCTCAAGAGTTAAGGTGACTTTCCTCCTTGCCAAGGCTAACCTTCCATCCATGTGTCCTTGATCCAATCTCTTCCATAACTTTGTTCCAGCAATCATTCCCCCATCTTGTGCATAAAAGTGCACATGTAGAGTAGGAAGGGGACTCAAAGACAATCTAGTCCAACACTTATTTTACAGACTAGAAAATTGAGGCCTAGGAAAGTCAAGTCACACAACATCACAAAGGTTTTAAGTGGCAAATACTAAGATTTGAACTCAGGCCCCATGACTCCCAGGTTTGGCTGAAAAGCTAATTACTTTCTCCATTGTATTAGGATTTGAAAATTCCTTGATACTTTTATAATTTCCAGGAATGTCATTTTGGGGATCTGGAGAAAAGAGGTGAATGTTTCCCACAATTCAGACAGTAGCTGATCAAGATCAAATCCCTGATCAGGGTTCGTGGTTCTCATTAACAACCTAAACAGTTGTTACTAAATGTACAGTGGAGAAAGTATTGGCTGTGAGTCAAGAGGACCTGGGTTCAGATCCTACTTCTAAAACATAATCTCTGTGTGAATTAGAGCCAATCACTTCCTCATTCAGTGTCTTGGTTTCCTCACCTTTAAAAGAAGGGATTTGAAGTTAAAACAAACAAAAAATAACCTCTATGGTCCTTTCCAGCCTGAAATCTACAATTCTGTGAATAGTACTTTAAGGATCAATGACAGCTTTTTTTCAGAGAGAAAACCATAAGAATTATACAGGACTGTGGAGGACATCCAGCCCAACCTCTTCATTTTGCAGATAAGTAAACTGAGGTCCAGAAAGAAGAAGATCTTTGCCCAAGATCACACAATTAAAAGTGTAGGAACCAGCATAAAGGCTTTCTGAATCCCGGTCTAGGGGCTTTTCCTGCTATTCCATGTTGACTCACCATAAGAAGTCATGATCTGGTTGAACTGAAGAGTGGAACAACTTGGGACTGTTCCTTCTCCCCCTGCTGCTAATTTGTCTTGTCATCTATGTTTCTTACCCCAAAAATGCGTCTAATACAGGGGGTGGGGAATCTGAGGCTTTGAGACTACATGTAGCCTTCTAGGTCCTTAGCCTTTTGACTGAGTCCAAGTTTTATAGAACAAATCTTTTTACTGAGGGGATTTGTTCTGTGAAGTTTGGATTCAGTCAAAGGGTGGACCCAGAGGGCCACATGTGGCCTCGAGGCTACAAGTTCCCTACCCCAGTCTATACATACATATCTATCCCAATTTTAAAATGTGATATTTTGACAAATTCATACATAATAAAACATTATTATGAGGGCTAGAATGCAATGAGTATATAATTCAAACAAGAAGCTAGGTGATACAGAAGATAGAGGATGGGCCTTAGAATCAGGAAGACTCACCTTTGTGAGTTCAAATCTGGGCCTTGGACACTTACTAGCTGTGTGACCCTGGTCAAGTCACTTAACCCCATTTGCCTCAGTTTCTTCACCCAAAAAATGAGCTGGAGAAGGAAATGGCAAACCACTCCAGTATCTTTCCCAAGAAAACCCCAATGGTGTCACAAAGAGTCAGATGTGATTTAAAAACAACAACAATTTATTAAATACCCACTGGAGTCAGAAAGACATTGAAATCCATTCTCAGATAATTACTAGTTATGTGACCCTGAGCAAGTCACATAACCTCTGTTTACCTTAATCCACTGGAGAAGGAAATGGCAAGCCACTCCAGTATCTTTGCCAAGAAAACCCCATGGACAGTATTGTCATGCTGTGGTCCATGGGGTCACATAGAGCCAGACACAACTGAACAAGGACCATGGTATTGGTTGCTTTATCTCTTGGTGTGGGTCATGAGAGTTTGATGGTATGGATTATTTTATTTCAGAGAATACTTTCCAATACATTTTATTTTTTTTTCTTCTTAGATAACTTGAGTAATATCTCATCTCTCCCAACAACTAAGTTACTCTTTAGGGTAGGTAGGCGGAATTTGGGGTGGAGGCTGTTTGAGTTATAAATAAAATATGATGACTAAACTACCAATACAAGTTGTTTCTTTATTTGCAAATTACTTTCATAAACATTCATGAAAACAGATTAACGGCACTAAGGGAGCCACCAGAACTAGGGATGTAGCCGAACATCAAAACGCCCGCCACTTCCATTAATCTTAATGAGAGCTGCAGACTCTAGGAGAGAGGAAGAGGTGCCTGCTGTGGCCCAGATGAGATGAGCAAGCTCCCTCTCGTAGCTCTCTCCCAACGCACCCCAGCTTTGACCTGCTCCTGCAAGTCTAGTCCTTTGTTTTTCTGGCCACCTGCCCAAAGTGTTTTTGGCTAATTGATGGCACAGAAATAAAAGCTAGGAGAGAGGCAGACATGCAGGGTGGAGAGAGGAGTGAACTGCCATACATGGTCACGATAGTCTATGCCAAAGAGAGTGACAAGAGGGGAAGGGCATGGACCCTGAATGCATATGGGGGTCAGTGGTCCAGGTTAAAAACATAGTTGTGAACTTGAGGACATTAATCAACAACCAAGAATCAAGAACTAACAATCTATTATGTGCCAATCACTGCTAAGCACTACATAA
Organism: Gymnobelideus leadbeateri; assembly: GCA_011680675.1. Taxonomy (NCBI): domain Eukaryota; kingdom Metazoa; phylum Chordata; class Mammalia; order Diprotodontia; family Petauridae; genus Gymnobelideus; species Gymnobelideus leadbeateri. Next base: position 99,472 of record WOXC01006640.1, on the reverse strand, counting down.
AGTACAAAACTTTAGTCCCTGCTTTCTAGGAACTTGCAATATAGATAGAGGCAAAAGATGAAAAATAAAACCATGGTACTAAATGATAAATGCCAATGAAGAGTGAAGAATGTAAGGGGTGCAGAGTTTGTAGAATTGCAGAATTATAGAGCTGGGAAGGATCTCAAAGCACCACTTTCAACATGAAGCTTTTTCTATCTTTACCTCCCCACTATTGAGAGTGCCCTTTCTCCCTTAACCTATTGTTATTTAACCACTTTGCATTTACATTCATTTTTTCTTTATTCTGTACAGATTTATATGTGTACTTGTTTCCCCAGCTAGAATGCAAACTCCTTGAGTTTAGGGATCATTTCGTTCTTTGTGTTTTTATCTTCAGACCCTAGCACAGTGTTTGGCACAGGTGGGGGACCTGCAGCCTCAAGGCCACATGTGGCCCTCTAAGTTCTCAAAGGTGGCCCTTTGACTCAATCCAAACTTCACAGAAGGGGATTTGTTCTGTGAAGTTTGGATTCAGTCAAAGGGCCACCCTTGAGGACCCAGAGGGCTACATGTGGCCTCAAGACCTCAGGTTCCCCACTCCTGCTGGCATTGCATAATAAATGTTTATTGAGTAGTAATTGAATATAGCAAAGAACACACTTCACGTTCATGGATAAGAGATTGAAGAGTACAAAGAATTCTGCTTGGTCTTTAAAGATGGACCAATTGATGGGAACTATGCCAAGTCAAATTTTAGCTCAATGTATGGGAAAATTTCCTAATAATTATAGCTATTCCAAAATGGATACCTCTGGAGATAGTTAGTTTTTGATTTTGGAAATCTTCTGGCAGAAGGCAGGATGATCACTTATCTGGGCCCTTGTAAGAAGGGATTCACACTTCAGGTCTGAGTTAGACAGGGTGACCCCTCACACACACACATACACCAAGGTTCCATTCATTTTGAATAGCTTACGCTTCTGTGAAAATTTCATGATAGTATCAATCTCAGATCTGGAAGAAGCCTCAGGGGTCATCCATCTAGTTTAACCCTTTCATTTCACAGATCACAAAGCTAAGGACTAGAGTAGTTATGTAACTTGCCTAAGGCCGCACAGGTAGTTAGTGGCAATTCCAAAACTAGAATGTGGGTCTGATGAATTCCAGCCCAGTGGCTTCTCCCTATTCCCTCTGCATCACCTTTTATACCACCTCCCAGATCAAACAGTCCCTGCTTCTATCATTACCTCTGAAAATGTCTGGGCCTTTCAAATGAGTGCCTGAGGTATGTTTCATAGCCTCTCCAGCCCCAAGACTCATGACTCTCTTTCTCCCATTGTAAATTCCTGAAATCATTCCATGATTCATACCATTATTAACAACATCTACTCATTTTATAAGAATTGGTTTGGGGGAAGCAATGGCATCTGGTTTTGATCAGTGGATATATTTTTATTGGGAGACATGAGGAATCATTTCGGCAAAAGCCCTCCTTATTTGGGGAAAAATTAAATCAATACCTATATGAAATTTTTCTTGGAGATTTTTTATTATGACAATTATCCTCAAGTTCCTTTCTTTCTTTTATTTCCAGGTTAACAGAAAAAAACCTCTATGGCGAGGTTGGCTTGGGTTTATATGATGGGCTTACAGGTTGTGGTTGCGGAAGAAAATGTGGAAGGAAGAAAGTCAAGAGATTCTTAGAGAATTCAGAGACAGGCTATTTTTCTCTCTCCATTCTTCTTTAAGTTTCTAGAGGGAAAACAAGCAGTGAAAGAACTTTCTTTAGGGACCATTCTAACAAGAAGCTTTTTTTGCAAAGCTTATCTTGCCTAAAGTAAGGGCACTTACCATTTACCATTTCCTTACTCTGCACCTGTACCTTTGTTGATAACATTTTACAAAATGATAAAGCCACTCAGAGCCAATAGTCATATTCTCACAGTAATCATCTGTGATTGGAGGAAACCTAGGCTATTATAAAGCTAAAACAAATTAACAATAGCTTGTCTCTTTCTATGGCATTCCAGTTGATCTGGTTGGGCAAACCCTGCCTTATCCATACAGTTGAAGAGGGAACGTGAGCCAGCACATTCTTATGTTACAATTACACTTATGTTAGGATGGGAAAGGGGAACAAATAGTACCTTCTGTTATTTTTTCACAGTTATATTTAAATGTGTAAAGGGACATAGAACTAGGGGAAGAGAGATATCTTGATCTGGTATGTTGAGTTTCCACACATGACTCAGTTATACTCTCAGCCCAGTGGAAGAGAAGAATCTTCAATATTATCTTGGCAGGAGGTCTCTACTGGTCTGCTCTAAGTAGTAGTTGTTCGATTGCAGCAAACTCTTTGGGACTGTATGAACCACAGCATGTCAATTCTGTCTATGGGTTTTTTTGGCAAAGATACTGGAGTGGTTTTCCATTTCCTTCTCTAGCAGATTAAGGCAAATGGAGGTTAAGTGACTTGCTCAGGGTCACATAACTCGTAAGTGTCTGAGGCCACATTTGAACTCAGGTCTTCCTGATTCCAGGCCTGGCACTCTATCCACTGCACCACCTATCTACCATTACACAAATGATACTTCTAAGATCCTCATAACTTTGTGTGGTAGGCTCTATCTGTGTTATTTATTCTATTGAGAAAGTGTAAAATTTGGGGTACAGAGAATGGCCACATTATACATAAGGATCAGAGGAAGGATTTTAATCCAGATTTCTTCTGATTCTAAGTTCAGACTCTAGTCTAGTTATATTAGCATAACTAGGCAAAATATGGGGTCCTTTCTACCATGGTAAAAGGCAATTACTTCCAAGCCAAGTCATAAAAAAGATAGATTCCATCACATTGAGTTAGCCACAGCTCAGCATAGCTGATTACTGTCTTTGGTAGTGAATAGCTTATCATTCAGTCTAAAGGAATGACAGACACACTTAATGGGTACAGCTACCTAACAAAACCAAGAACAATGCCTCACCCAGCTGATGTAGCATGTTTTTTATTCCAAAAAATGTTTGCCATCCCTGCTCATCAGTTTCTCCTAGAAGACGAGATCTCAGTCCTTCACTTTCTTTAAGGATCATTCTCTTGAGCTTGGTATAAATACAATCCCAGCAGCCCCAGTGCTATAGATGTCCATAAAGGGAGGTGTGATCTTTTTCTACTTAAAGGTAGTGAAAATTGTGTAGTGAAATGTACTAGACTCCTTTATGAAAACTTTCTTGGCACTCTAGAATTTACCTTTTGATGACTGGGAACAACTATCAGCCTGAACAACATCTGTCTAGAGAAAACAAAACAGGGATTCAGTCCCTGTAGAATAGAAGATGAAGTAGAAATCAGAGGTGCTCTAGACAGGGAAGAAAACACCAAGATCCCAAGACTGAGACTAAAGGACAAAATGAGACCATTGTTCCACATAGACAAAGAAAAAAGAGCTCCATTTCTAGTATCATATAGAACAAGCCACACCAGCCCCAGTGATGATGATACCAAGCTATCTGACATATGGAAACATGACAGTTACCTTCAAGTAGCTGGTCACATGACTGCCATATGAAGGAGGGATTAGACTTAATCCTCATGAGCCTATTAGGCAGGATTGGATAAAATAGCTAGAAGTTGCAGATTTAAGCTTGATTTAAATGGAAACTTTCTAATAGTTGAATTGTCCAGCTGTATATTGAGTTGCCTTAGGAAATAGGGGCTTCCCCATTACTGGGAGTCTTATTGTAGTATGGATGATTGCTTTTCATGGGTTTTATGGGGAGATTCTTCTTAAAATGTGGGTTAGACTATGTAATCTGAGTCCTGTTTCAACTTTCAGATTCTGGATTCCATAATTTTATAAAATATAGATCTATTCATCTTTACATATCCCTGGACTAAGAGTTAAATTGGTAACAAGACATGGGGTAGAGTTAAAGTTGGCAAGGGGTGAAGGGGGATAGAAAGATATACATCAAGAATCCAAGTCAAGTGGCAGCTAGGTAGTATAGTGAATAGAGCCCTGGAGTCAGGAGGACCTGAGTTCAAATCCAGCCTCAGACACTTAATACAAAAACTAGCCATGTGACTGTGGGCAAGTCACTTAACCCCAATTGCCCTACCTTTCCCCCGCCTTGAAAACAAACCAAACAAACAAACAAACAAAAAAGAATCCAGGTCAGGCATGGCACCAAATAGATGAGTTTTCTCTCTGTTGACCCTGAGCTTCCTGTCTTCGAACCCCAGTTTTATAGTTGCTGAGTACCTGACACCATTTTACCATATCTTCTTGATATCACCTGCCTGAATAGACCTTCACTGACTGCCCATCATTTCGACCTACCCCAGGTACTTGCCCCTACCCAGCTAAACTAGTATTCCAGGTTTGGGGCTCAATTTAAACTTCAATTAACATTACTTGGATCCTACTTTCCTTATGGATATATTTCTTGGTTTCTGTCCTACCTTCTGGACTCATATCAGCACATTCCTCTCCCTAGGATAATAATCCCTTTCCTCCCCAAGTCGTGCTCTTCTTTTAAAGTTCCCACACTATACCTGATTCTTCTAGTCTTCCAGAATTTTCATTTCTGGCTTTCTCTAACCTAACCCCCTACTCAACTGGTTATGGCATCAGGCTGTGTTTCCAGAATTGGACTTGTCCATTCCCATCTCCACGTTTATGCTGTATCCCCTACCTGAATGTACTCTCCTACCCTTTTTCTACCTCTCTCAACCTTACCATCCTTCAAGATCCAATAGATTGCAGAATTTCTGAATTAAGAGAGACCAGCAAGAATATCCAGTAACCCATACTTCAATAAGAATCCCCTCTTTAATATCTCCCACAAATTATAGAGCAGCAAAAGACTTTTGGGGCTAATTAGTCTAATCTCTTCCAATTGCTCAGCTCCCAATGAAGTTGAAAAGGACCTTAGACACTCCCTTCTGGAATACTCTTCCCATCATTTTACAGATGAGGAAGTTAAGGCCTAAAGAAGTGAAACTTGCTCAAGGTCCTATAGCTAGTTAATATCCCAGCCAGGACTAGAATTCTAGTTCTCCTGATACTCCATCTAGTGTTCTTTCTGGGCCAATACAGAGCCTCACTAATCTTCATTCCTTCCCTTGAATCCTATAGCATTATTTTATGAAAAATTCATTTTAGCACTTAAATAAATATCATCTTACATTGTTATTTAGATGTTCATATGCACGTCTTATCTTCCTAATTAGACTGTAAATTCTTTGAGGTCAGATACGACATGTTATAGAATGGCATGCAAATTATTTGGGACAAGAATAATTTTGATGTGGTTTCATTTTGTAGGAACAATAGCCATTCTTGTGTGCTTCTATTAAATTCTACTTATTCAGAATATCTGACCTTAACTGGATCAAATAAGATTAAGTTGCTTTCCTCACCTTTATTTAGTTCTCAGTCAGATGAGCACAATGTTAAACTGTACACATGTGTTTCATTGCTGTCTTTTCTTATGTTTTTAATTCTGTGGTTTTGGGACTAGATATTTCTCCAAGGAAAAGCAGGGGGGGAAAGTTATAGCTTTTAAAGAGTACACTTCAATGACTCTTAGAGATGTTGTAGAGCTCTTGGTATGATGAAGTCAAGCATTATTAACATAATAATAGCTAGCATTTGTATAGTGCTTTAAGATTTTCAAAGCATTTTTTAAAATTTCTCTCATTTTATCCTTGCAACAACCCTGGGAGGTAGGTGCCACTAATATTCTCATTTTGTTGATGAGGAAACTGAGGTAGATATTATGACTTACCTACAGTCAAACAATAAGTATCTAAGGTAAGATTTGAACTTGAGTCTTTCTGACTCTATGTCTACAACTCAGTTTACTATACCACCTAGCCATTATCTGTTGGTGGTAGTGATATTGTTTGTGATGATCAACAATATGGTAACTCTGGGCCTGGTACTCTATCCACTGTGTAGCCTAGCTGCCTCTAGCATTTCAAGGATCATTCAAGCTAACGATGAAAGGGAATCAGTCATACTGAAATACAAAGGAAAATGTGGTTGAAAAAGGGGGGAAAAAACAGTGCCAAGAATCAACAAACCTAATCCTTAGAAAACAAACAGCACTTAAAAAGGAGCTGATAACTGGAGGGGTCTTCAATGTCTTCTCTACAGTACAAAAGGGCTAATAATTTTTGAAAAAAAAAGTTGTAAACTCTTACTGTGAAGGAAAAAAAACCCCACTTCCTTCTATTAGGCATAACAGCAGAGTACTAAAGACTGGGAAAGGGCAACTTTATTGATATAACTTGCTTTTTCTTTTCAAGACTATACCAGATGCATTTCAGACGCCCTGGTAAGCCTCTCAAATCTGGACATCTTCAGACTGTAAAATATCCATCCAAAGAAGATATTTGGGGATTTTTTCCAGTGTCCCTGGAAGTTCTATTCCCATTGAAAGACGGATGAATTTTAATATAATGAGACACTGAGAAGTAGAATGGTTTAGGAATTACAGAAATTCCCAAATAGAGATGGAGTACTGCAGTACAACCTTATACGATGCCATGTGTCATGAAAGGCTAAGAAACTTATCTAAGAGATGTAGATAAAATACGTTCAGTGCCCATGAACACATACCATTAAAACTCCATCGAAAACTTCTGTTGTATTACTTTGGTTTACTATGGGCTAAAATCAAGCCTAAACTGGGGGGGGAGGGGGGCGGGGAGAGAGAAATGGACTATTTGTCAAAGACATGTTTAATATACAACGTGATTAAAAAGTGGGGTTTCATGATCAAGAATTAATGTATTCATGTCAAAATCTTGTGAATTCCGTGCCAAATCATAGAAAACAAATAATTATAGCTAAAGGACCATGTTGCCTACTAAAAATTTTTTTAAACATGTAAAGACTTATGAACTTTATTTTATAAATTTAATTATTTTACTTTGGCCCATTCATTTGCATAGTATTGTGATTCCTTTTTAAAACATTTTTATCATAGAACTGTGCATATACTGTAAGTGCTCAATAAGTATTTGTTGATCAAATAATAATAGTAATTATGTTCTATTGGTTGCTCACTTTTTTGAATCACAACTTTTTGTTGATAAATAATTATTTAGCTATGGGTTTGTTCCTTTCTATTAAAACGTTGAAAATAATGTCTCCTTTCTTTTCTTCTACCTGGGTCTATTCTTCCTGGGGCTCAGAGCACCTGGATAATTAGCATGGGAGCTAAGAACTGGGGGAGAGAAGCGACTTGAATTCCTCATGAGAACAAAGCCTGTCCAAATATCCTGCTTCCCATCCTTGGGCCAGGAGTCAGGGTGGGCGGAAGGGTCAGGAAGAAGAAAAAGCATCAAAGAAGAAAATCAGCTGAAAATTGGAATAAGAATAGGTCCCTCCTATGCTGTTTTCACAAAATTTATGTCATGAGAACAGACTCCTGGTGGGCCATTTCCTGGTTCCACCTCCCCTTTTTCTCATGAGAATCCAAGCCTGGGCTAGGGACTTTTTACTGTCAGTGATAGAAATGATGGTACCAGGCAATTATACATGGATAAAATGAAGAAAAACAGAACATACAGAAAGTTAGATTCAGGATTTAGAAAACCAAAACAATAACAACAACAAAAACCCCAAATGCCATCCTTTTACTGATTTAAAAGAAAAAAGTCATAAAGTTAGTAAATATTCTTCACCTCCATTCCACCTAAGCATCAAGAATTTTTAACGGGCTGCTCTGATTATGATTATAATATAATATAGATTATAATACATCTATGACAATATATGTCATTATAGATGTACACAAGCCCATTTTGACAGTCACTTTAAAAAAAAAAACAATTTCCATTCTCTCCTTATGAAGGCTAGAAGCTAATAAATGCTGAAATATCCCTCCCCGGGGCTATTTTTCCCCCTTAAAGAAGATAGCTTCTCATCATCTGGGATGGTTTGATGTTACTACAGAGGGGCAAGGGTTGAACTGAATGACCTCATAAGGTCTTCTCCCATTCTCTCATTTTTGTAGGTCTTCTTCCCCTAGTCATTTTTTTCCCTTCAGGGCAGTAGAGAAAGGGATACAACAGGGCCACTTGTCTCTGGCCCAGAGACCTGTCAATAGGTCAAGAGAGTTGTATTTTCACAGCTAGCCAAAGAGTATTTTTCCCACTGAAAGTGTGGGGGTTGGAAGCTACTCTTCGTGGCTCTGACTTCCTCTCTGATTCCCTATATTTTTCCCACTGTGAAAAAGGATACTGCAAGTGAAAGGGTAGGGAGCAAAAGGCAAAGAAACCTGGGAAATAGAGTCAAGAAAGTGGGCTAAGGAGCCTAAAAGTAGCATTTTTTTGGTCCTTCACCTCTAGGGAAGAATAAGAGGGACAGAAATTTGAATTCCTTAAATACTCTGTTTCTAGTTGCCTGGATCATTGTTCCATTTAGACCTGGAGGTTCTCCATTAGGACACAGGCAAAAGACACCTTGAGGGCACTGGAAAGACAACTTGGAAAATGTTCTAAGCAAGACATTTGGACAGACTTTGTTTCCCCAAGGAGTTTGCATCACTTTTCTCCCCACGTTCTCAGCTCCCACTTTCACTATCATGGTACCTAGTAACTCTTTACCAGAGAAAGTTCCAGGTAGGTATCAAGGAGATTTGCTGCCTGGACAGGAGTAAAGGAAAACTCTGATCTCCATGGAAAATGCTCACTACAAAGAAGTAGATCACAGTATGCCATTAGGGAAGCTACGTGTGTAGTCCAAATGGCCTCTTGCTGTCTATGGATCCTAGTCTTTGCCAAAACACACATGTACACCCACATACCCAGCAGCCTTCTAAAAATACAGGCAGCCGTCATTCCTTCCAGCTGTGGACAGAGGACAGTGACTTTCCTTCAAAAAACAAAACAAAATGAAAACCTCTCCCCCTATTCATTAGGGTATGGACTAGACAGATGGCCTCAGACTCCCCACACAGATGCTCTGAATTACCCATCCAATACGACCGTTGCTTTAAAGGGAGGAAAATGCTACTATTTACTGTTATTAGATAATCAGGAAATTAAGCAGTCAGTCAGTTGGGATTTGTCTGAGAAAGGCTATCAACCTGAGGCTCTGTTAAACAGAATACCTGGGCAGAGGACTTCCTAGGAACAGGTAGTTACTGAACACATTACTGTGAATCCATCAGAGACCTTTGCTGGAGATATAGATTTATCCAGATACCAATTAATTCACCTGGAAGAAAGTCAGTCTTCAATAATCTATCCCCAAATTAGAATAACCTATATTTGAGATGTACAGAGTACTTTCCTTGCAACCAAACTGTAAGTTCACAGAACACTTTGCACCCAAAGTGTTAGCCCCACTATACAGAAGAGGAAACTGAGACTCATCAGAGAAAGTGACCTTATAAAGGTCACACAGAGGTGGCTAGGTGGCACAGTGAATAAAGCACCAGCCCTGGAGTCAGGAGGACCTGAGTTCAATTCTGGCATCAGACACTTAACACAAAAAAACTAGACGTGTGACCTTGGACAAGTTGATTAACCCCAATTGCCCTCCAAAAAGCAAAAAAAAAAATTTTTTTTAAATAAAGGTCACACAGCTAGTAAACCTTGAAACCAACATTAGAACTGTTGTTGTTGAACAGAACCAGGAGAATGTTGTATATGGTAACAACAATATTGTTAGATGAACTGTGAATGACTTAGCTGTTCTCAGCAATACAATCATCTGAGACAATCCCAAAGGACTGATGAAGAAGTATATTATCTGCCCCCCAAAGAAAGAATGGATGTTGCTTAAATACAGACTTAAGCATGCTATTTTTCCTTTTTTTCTTTTGTTTGAGTTTTCTTGCCCAAAATGACTAAGGTGGAAATGTTTTACATAATTGCAAATGTATATCCTATATCTGATCGCTTACCATCTCATGGAGGGGGGAGAAAAGGAAGAGAGGGATGGAACTCAAAACCTTAAATACAAATGTTTAAAAATTTAAAAAGAATTGTTGTTGTTCAGTCATTCTAGCAGTGCTTGACTCTTTGTGACCCCATCCGGGGTTTTCTTGGCAAAGATTTTCTCCTCCAGCTCATTTTACAGATGAGCAAACTGAGACAAACAGAGTTAAGTGACTTGCCCAGGATCACACAGATAGTAAGTGTCTGATGCCAGATATGCACTCTCAAAGATGAGTCTTCCTGACTCCAGGTCTGGCACTCTATCCATTGTGTCACCTAGCTGCCCTAACATTAGAACTAGAATCTCCCAAACTCAAATTCAGCTCTTCCCTTTTTAAAAATTTTTATTCATTTTGAACTTAAAATACAGAAAAACAACAAAAAAGAGAACATTCCCATGTATACAACACAGTATAAAAAGAAGATTCAATATGAAACCTAATTCATAGTTTGCTATAAAAAAACAGCTATGTAATAAATACTATGCGTCATTTTCAATGACTATTTTCAATGACATTTTCAATACTATTGCTTTTCAATGCTTCCTTCTAAGCTTTCTTTTGTTCTCTGCTGTGCAGGTTTGTTTGGTTTTTTCTCCCTCACTCCCTCCCCTTCCCTAGAGAAGGCTACCATTAGATACAAAAATATGTGTGTGTGTGTATCTGTGTGTGTGTGTGTATAAAATCATACTAGACATACTTTTATTTATCAGTTCTTTCTCTGGATGTAGATAGCATTTTCCTTCATATGTCCTTTGTAGTTAATTTGAGTATTTATAATACTCAAAATGATTTAGTCATCCTAAGTTGTTCTTAGAACAATTTTGCTGTTACTGTGTACAGCATTCTCTTGGTTCTGCTCATTTCACTCTTCATTACTTTTCATGCAAATCTTTTCATGTTTTTCTATAATCAACCAGTTCATCATTTCTTATAGCACAGTAGTATTCCATCACACCTCTCTTTCCTCTACACCATGCTGCCTCATGCAAAATCTGCTTCCCAAACATATAGCTTCTCAGGCTTCTCCCCTAAGTGGCCTAGTAGATGGCATTGGGGAAATTGGGGAAAAGAGGAAGACAATGAGAGAAAAAGAAGAAGAATGCAGATCTGTACTCCTCTGCCTTCACTTCAAGGTCCTCTAGCACTATCTTCCACTCACATGTTACCCAGAAGGGATTACAACTGCCTTGTTGCAAAAGGAAGAGCTCACTGAGGAGTAAAGTCTTCCCAATTCTCTAGTCAGTTGTTAAAGAGCAAAAGAGATTAACACAGTACCTGGCATGTGAGTGTTATATAAATATTAGATATTATAATAATAATGTTAGATGTAATTTTATATAATTAAAACATATTATATACAATTATACATTATGTATTATTGTTATAACATATAATAATTATATAATTATTCATTGTATTATATTTATACAATGAAATATATAATTTTAATTCCTTATATGTAGTAACTTATTTATATAATTGTTTTATATGTGTGTTTACCATATTAACATGATGTGTTCTGATTATGACATTTATTTTTACTACACAATATTTATTAATGTTATATTATAACATATGATACTATTTATTAGTATTACTACTGATCATTTAGAGTTTATTTGCTGTGTAATCTTGTACAAACCATTTCATCACAGTATACCTTGGTTCTCTCATTTATAAAATGAAGGGGTTGGACTACCTGATCTCTAATCCCCTTTCTGGCTTGGGCATCCTACAATTCTGTGGCTGTGACTCTTGAGGGCTATTCTTTGGGATAACAGAGATAGAGAGTTAGACTTGGATTTAGAAAGATTTCGTTTAAATACTTGCTTCAGGGGTGGCTAGGTAGTACAGTGAATGTAACACTGGCCCTGGAGTCAATGGGACCTGAGTTCAAATCTGACCTAAAACACCTAACACTTACTATCCGTGTGACCTTGAGCAGAACACTTAACCCCAATTACCCTGCCTTCCCTCCTCCAAAAAGAAAAAAGTAAACCCTTGCCTCAGGTATTTCTTAGTTTCTTGACCACCACTATTACCACCTCCAAACAAGTCACTTTTAACCTTTTTCAGTCAAAATTTCCTCATCTATAAAATGAGGATAATAACAGTACCAACTTGCTGGGTTGGAGTAAAGATCAAAAGAGATGGCACATGTAAAGTGTTTTTCAACCTTTAAGATGCTATTCAAATGTCAACTGCCATTTTTCACATTTATTAATAATGATAACTTGACAAACATCATCTCAGTTTATACTTATGACAACCTGGGAGGTAGATGCTATTATTTTCCCCATTTTGCAGATGAGGAAGCTGAAGAAAAGGGAAATTAAGTGACTTGCCTATAATCAAACAACTAATAAGTCTAAGGCAAGATTTGAACTTGGATCTTTCTAACTAGCACTCTATCTACTACGCCATCCAGCTGTCAGTGGAAGTGGTGTTATTGACAGTGATCATTTTATGCTAACTTTAGGAAACAAATTAATTGCTCCAAATGTATCTTTTCTATTGTCTGCAGATCTGTAACACTTATTTTTGTGAGTTTATACTGAAGGAAAAAACACTCAGGTGAGTGAAGGTATATGTATGGTATATCAGCATCAGGCAGCTAGGTTCTCAAATACCTAAAATGATAATGTGGAGTTGGACTAGATAGCATTTAATCCTTTCATTTCAATACTTTATGATTTAATTGGCTCTCTTTTTTTTTAAGCAATTGGGGTTAGGTAACTTGCTCAAGGTTACACGGCTAGTCATTATTTATGTGTGGGTGCTCATTGTCTGAGGCTGAATTTGATCTCGAGTCATCCCAACTCCGAGGCTGGCGCTCTTACTCACTGCGCCACCTAGCCACCCCTAATTGGCTTTCTAATGAAATGGATAATTGCAAAAGTTTCTAATAAGTCAGTGTTTCAATGTGTTTTAAATAATTTTTCTTAAGTTGATATATTGAAAAATAGCAAATTACAATTCCTTCCTTCTTTCTTTTCTTCCTTCTTTCTTTTCTTTCTTTCTTTCATTCTTCCTTCTTTTCTTTCTCTCTTTCTTTCTTTTTCTTTCTTTCTTCCTTCCTTCCTTCCTTTCTTTTTTCTCTTTCTTTCTTTCTTTCTTTCTTTCTTTCTTTCTTTCTTTCCTTCTTTCTTACTTCATTTCTTTCTTTTGGAAGATAAGATTTAAACCTATCTAAACTCCATCAATGGAGGTACGGTACAGCAACTATCCAATGTTGCAAACAGGCAAATCCTCTTCTGTAACTTGGGGTCTTAAAGAGTTGCTTAAGATTCTAAAAGACTTAAAGGTTTGTTGTCCTGGTCATACCACCAGTATGTGTTTTTATTAAGACTTGAACCCAGCTCTTTAATGATTTCAAGGCCCTCCCACCATCTAACTACATCAGACTTCCATCTTTTTTGTTTATTTGTTTGGCAGAGAAAAGTAAACAAGTAAAAAATAACATCACGCTGAGAATCTCCTAAAATCATACTCTATTAAGACATTCACAATTTTCACACATTCTCTCATTTTTACTACCTAAATCTTTCATTTATCTCCAGTGTGGAAAAAAAAAACATAAAGAAAATTAGGAAATGCATTGTAATAGTACAACAAGGACTGGATTCTATTAGCAGGAGACTTGGATTCTAATTGTTGATTCTGTGACCAATAAATGATGTGTTACTTAAGCTCCTCAGGCCTCATCTATCCAATCTATAAAATGAAAAGATTAGTTTTAACATCTTCTAAAAGCCCCTTCCATCTTTTAGGATCATAGCATTTAGAACTGGAATTTAGCTACCTACACAACCTTCTTGAGTAAACTGAGGCCCAGCAACCTTTAGAGTCTTGACCATGATCACATGGACAATGAGTTGCATAGCTGGTATTCAAAGTCAGGTCCTCTAGCCATTCAATCCGGAGCTCTTATTATGACACCACAACTGCCACTCTTAGGCAGAATCTTTGTGATTCTATATATTTTATTTTCAGAAGGACAATTAAAATGCATCATTTTCAAAATCAGTATCTCTTTTGAAAGGTGACTTCAGGAAGTGACTGTGATCTGATGAGATTCAACAGAAAACTCTAGGACCCAGCCCACTGCTCCACCTGCACACCTAGTCTTATAAAAGATTTGGGTGGTGTGTTATTACAAGAGTAAAATTGAGATTAGCATGGGTTTACATTGTCAGCTGAGTAAACCAATGAAGACAGGGTTGTACATTTGACTGAAAGGAAAGATAAAAATGGAACTACATACCACCACCACCCCCAACCACACACACACCTTTCTTTATTCTTTGATTTCTGGTATTGCTTGGTTATACATTGCCAGTTGGTTGGTTTTTCTGTGTGTTTTTTTTTCAATTGTAAACTTATATAATAATGGGTTTGGTTACTCTTGTTTTAGCCCTCCAATTTAATCCCTACCAGCTCAACCCTTATCTGAAATCACTGTTTATATCATAGTTTATCATAGAGAACACCAGTATGGGAACAGGAGCAAATAGTAGGAACTCATTCAATATTATCACTCTTTCTCTATTAGCAAGGTGTAAGTTTGGGAAGGAGTACCTATCTAGGATATTGTTGAAGTAAGATAAGGGGATTATAAAATGGGGTGTGCTATGTACTTCTAGTCAATATGTAAAATCCCACCTGAGGAGATAAACCCTTGGAAACTGTAAATTAAATATAAAAACAATGGCTCACAACATTCAATCACATCTCATGAGACACTTGTGTCACTCTTATTTCTTAAGGAAAGAATTTCTTTTGAAAAAAATATGTTAACTGCCTGGAATTGTTAGTACCTTTTTTTTTTTTTTCAGATTTTGTCTCTGAAGTTCTTTCATAACTTACCTTCCAGTCATGTGTTAATGTTCAAAGCTGTCAAAGAAAATTGGTGGCAGAAGGAACCAGATGTAAAGGATGGCTTAAATATCATCTTTACTCAGACCACTTCATAAGTATAGGCTTGCAGTACCTAAATACAGCATGGTGCCATAAAAACAGACAGAAAGCTAGAGAGAGATTTTATTAAACACACACTATGGATCCAAGTATTGTACTTAGAGTTAAAGTGATGTGAATTAAAACCTTTTTTTTTTATTTTCTACCTATGAGGACCTTAGGTTAGTCACTTCCCTTCTCTAGGTATCAGTTTCCTCATCTGTAAAATGGGGTGGAGGATATAGTCTACGTTCCATATCCAGTTTTAAATCTATAAACCTCTGATCTCTATGAATATTTTTTCCTCTTAATAGTATTCTATTTTTTCCAAGTACATGTAAAGATAGTTTTCAATATTCACTTTCATAAGATTTTTAGTTCCAATTTTTTTTCTTCCTCATTCCCTCCTCTCCGCCCTCCCCAAGATGGCAAGCAATCTGATATAGGCTATACATGTACAATCATATTAAAACATATTTCTGCATTAGTCATGTTGTGAAAGAAGATCTAGAACAAAAGGGAAAAACATAATAAAGAACAAAAAAGAGAAAATAGTATGCTTCAATCTACACTCAGGCTCCACAGATCTTTCTCTGGATGTGGATAGCATTTTCCATTGTGAGTCTTTTGTAATTACTGAGAAAAGCTAAATTTATCAAAGTTGATCATCATACCATGTTGCTGTTACTGTGTACAATGTTCTCCTGGTTCTGCTCATTTCACTCAGCATCAGCTCATATAAATTTTTCCAAGTTTCTCTGATATCCACCTGCTTCTGTCACTATTTAGACTCAAGTTCTCATGGGACAGCTGTCCCTGACCTTCCCTCAAGTAATAACATCCAGAGTTTGGAAGAGAGAGTGAAGCTAATGACTTTGGGCAACTATGCCTCATTTAAATCCAACTCAGAGAAAGTCAAGACATCACTCCATGATATCATTGGTCCTCTTCAAAAACAAAGGACGAACAACAACACAACACCACAACCAAATGGAATGGCAGTCCAGCAACAACTGAGGGGGTGGTGATATAGGACAAAGTCTCAGTATCAACTCAGACTTTGGGATAGCTTGCAGGTAAATAGCTTATGACTTCTAGTTACTTTGCAACAGATGAACTTGACCCATGATGTGGACCAGTGACTATATAAAAGGTGTCAACACTGGTTTGGGGGCCCTTACTGTCTATTCCTTCCTCTGTTAGAAGTATTCTAAGCAAAAACTGAGTAATAAGAAGCACTCCTTTGAAAGACCAAGGCAATCAAATGAATAGTCAAGAGTAAACATGATCATTTACATGGACTGGACTGTGAAGAAGCATAAAAATGATTTTTACAAATAAAATTTTTGCTTCTTTGACCCCTATACATTTTGCTGAAATGACTGTAAGGTATATTCTACTGAAGTTTTCTTAGGAGAATGAATGGAGATTAAAGAGGCAAAGATTTATATTTTATTTATATTTTTATCTTCCCACAAAGCAAAATATATCTTAAAAAAGCTAAGGAGTGACACATTGCTTTGCTGGCAGAGAGTGATTAGTTGTGAACTTGTGATCTGTCATTCTCTATTGTTCTCTTTATTTGTTGGGATGTGTCATTTGGTCATTTCAGTCATGTTTGACTCTTAGAGACTCCATTTGAGGTTTTTCTTGGCAAAGATACTGGAGTGGCTTGCCATTTCCTTCTCCATCTCATTGTTACAGATGAGGAAACTGAGGCAAACAGGGTCAAGTGACTTTTCCAGGGTCACACAGCTAGTAAGTGTCTGAGGTCCAATTTGAACTTGACAAGTCTTCCTGAGCCTTCCTGACTTCAGGCCCAGCACTATGATCACTGTGCCACCCAGCACTATGACCACTGTGCCACCCAGCTGCCCACTTGCTAGTATAGTCAGAAGAAATCTCCAATTGTCTATTGTCTGACATGACAAGTATTCAGCCTTCTTCCAGTTTTGCTTGGATTTCTTTATCCTTAATTTTAAGCCTGGAGAGCTGAAGATGCTGAATGAGTGCAGTTAGCCAGAGAATAGTCCCTCTTATGACCCTCCCATTTCTGGCATTTCCACATTCATAACAATTTCCCATCCTTAATTTGAGCCCTTTCAGAGCAAAGTGCATTATAAAACTGATATTTGTAAATGAGGTACTTTTTATGATAAATGAGGGGGAAAGTCAAAATTGCATGACATGAGCAGATATAGGGGCAGAGATTGGGGTAGGAGTAGGGCAAAAATTTTATTTGTAAAAATCATTTTTATGCTTCTTCACCATCCAGTCCATGTAAATGATCATGTTTACTATTGACTCTTGAAAGTCTGTTTGCCAAAAATTTAGCCTCTCCCTAGACTTAATAATTGTATTTTCTTTTGAAGAGAGAATAGATATAAGCATGTGACTCAACTAGAAATACAAGTTGCCAATTTTGTTTTTTTTGTCTTCTTCCATCATTCAAAGTTTTCTGGGACAGAAAAGCATGATGGGGAAGCAAAAAATAATTCTTTCACCCCAGTTTCACACAGTTCCTTTCCCATTTAAGGAAGGAGAACTGTAGTGATATTTACCTTAGTCATGGCAGTAGGATAAATGAACTAAGAAATAAAATCAGTGGCTGAATATAAGTTAAATGTGAGTTGGACTGAGGGGCTCAGAGGTCACTGTAGAGGAGCAGGAGAGAGTGTAGTGTAGTAGCAAGAATGTTAAACTGGAAATGCCAAACTTGAAATCCTTGAATTTGACTTCTTGTCTTAGCTCTGCCATCTACCTCCCAGGTTACCTCAGGCAATCAATTAAATTCTCTTTTTCCCTTTCCTTGTCTATTAAATGAGAGATTAGAACTAGAGGATCTCCAAAATCCTTTCTGGCTCCAGAGTCTATGATCCAAAGTAATCAGAGTAGATGAGGTCTTAGTCTGGGCACGTGTTACCTTCTATAAGCTGCCATGCCTATGGGGAAGGGCCTATATATGATGAGAGCCCCCATGCAGGTGAGAATCTATTAGACAGTGTGCAAGCTGTCGAAGGAAAGGTACCAAGTAAACATTATCAAGACGTTAAAGTTCTCTTTCAAGGTATGGTGAAGGTTGTTTCTATATTGTATTATGAAGATGTGGCCACTGGCACACAAGAGCTTCTTGAAGCCACTTGTGAGAGTTGGATAAAGGTGGACACCAAAGGTGAATAAGCAGCCCTAAAAGATCTCAGCAAGCCCTCACACCAGAGCTGCTAGTCCTCCAGGAAAACCTCATAAACCCCTTGACTGAAACAATGTAAATGGTCTCTCTATCCACTACATCACACTATCTCTCACCTTTCTAGATTACTAGAAAGTAGTGGCTAGGTGGCTCAGTGAATAGAGCACTGGCCCTGAAGTCAAGAGGACATGAGTTCAAAGAGTTCAAATCTGGCCTCAGACACTTAACACAAAAACTAGCCATGTGACCTTGGGGAAGTCACTTAACTCCTATTGCCCTACCTTCCCCCCTCCAAAAAGCAAGAAAAAAAAAAGATCCACAAAGCTGGACTTTGAAAGTAGTGAGTTGGTGAATCTTAACTTCACATTGAAGGAAAACAGGACTCTTGTTTTTGTCCATAGGCATAGTTTCATAACTATTTTTGTCTTTGGCACAATCTGGTGAAGCCTATGGTCTCCTCAGAATAACATTTTAAATTTTCATATATATGAATATCTATACATACACGAACATATGCATATAATCTGTATGTATATAGAGAGACACTATTTCTATAGAGACTGTATGTGTGTGCTTACAAAGGAAATTGATTTTGTTATAATTATTAAAATATTTTTCAAAAAAAATGGGGATGGACCTCAGGTTAAGAACTCCTGCCATAGAGGGTTTTGTAAGTTCCCAAGGAGAGTATCTAATTTTAGAACAATTTGTATTTAGTATGTGGAGTCTTTGTCTTCTCATACTCCCATCCAAGTAAATGAACAAATAATGTGACAATAATATCACAGACATACATTTTTATCCATTTATGATGATACACACAAAGCACTTTAAATGAAGGATACCTTTCCCCTCATATGTAAAAAAATTCCCCTAACAAGGGGAGTAGTATCCAAGTCTGACCCTTAAACAAGATGAAGATGAAGCACATTTAAAAATAAAGTCATAAAGCTTATGGTTAATTGACATTTTGAAATTATAGTGAGGTCTCTGCTGAAGGAAAAGTACCAAGTAAACATAACTTAAAACATTAATGCTCTCTTTCAAAGTATGGTGAAGGTTGTTTCTATGCAATGTTGTGAAGACTGACCTCAGACACTGCCTAATTGGCCTCACTACAAGCAATAGAACCATCAAGATGTTCCTCCCATTTACATCCAAACTTTTACCTGAATGTTAGTGACTACAACCACTTACAGAAACATTTGATCCAAGACATCTGAGATTTTGTTCGTGGAAGGGTATTTTTTTAAATTTAATTTGGTTTTCTAGATATTAGAAGCTACTGGTTAACATGAAAAAGCCATGTTAGTGAGGTAACAATACAGTTCTAATGGGATTCCAAACTGGAATGGCTACATCAAGTAAGTCTGGCACTGCCAACTCTTCTTTTCTTCATTTAGACCTCCTAGGTTCTTAATGATTTATGGTCTAGATTTCTTACCTCTCATCCTCAACATTGCACTAGATGCCTTAGAGTAGAGGTAGGGAACTTGACGCCTTGGGGCTACATGTGGCCCTCTAGGTCCTCAAGTGTGGTCCTTTGACTAAATCCAAACTTCATAGAACAAATCCCCTTACTAAAAGGATTTGTTCTATAAAACTTGGATTCGGTCAAAAGGCCACACCCAAGGACCTAGAAGCCCACATGTGGCCTTGAGACCTAGGTTCCCCAGCCCTGCTAGAGATTATAGAATCCCAGCACTGAAAACCAGTGAATTTTCACAAAACACCAAAAGCCATATTTCCTGGAAATACATAAAAATGCTTCATTATTTCCACCCATCCTCTGATGAATAGACTTTGAAAAATTCTTCAATACAACATAAGATAAAAAGCAAAACATAGCAGCCCTAGCATATATACAAGGATGTGTACCAGTTAATTTAGGCTGAGTTGACCTTTGTTGGAAGGGAACTGGATGATTTTGCTGTCTCTCTGCCCTGTTTTAGGCTGATCCATCCCAGATCTGAGACGCAAATTGGCTTCAACACATGGAAAGAGAAGCTTCAGCCAGTTGGTGCAAACCAAATGGAAGTTTCTAGGTGTGTCAGTCCTGAAAAATAAACAATTTATTTCAAGCTTAAAACGGAACTTTTTCCCTGTCATTGGATAGATCCCAAATGGGCACTATTCTGGAGGCACAGGAATGGAGATGACTGTGTATGAGACTAGCTTAGGAGAAAAAATAACTGATATCTAAATGAGGGGGCCCTTGACACCATTATGAAGAGGCTGCAGCACAAAGAGAACCACAGCTCTGATACAAAATAGGTGGATTTTTTAATCAGTTGATTTTAACAGATTTTTCATGATTTGAAAAGGGGTCTTTTTTTCTATTTGTTGCTTAAGTTAAGGGGAAACAAAACTTGATAATTAAGCTGACAGAATTTATTTTACTTTCCAGTTTACTTTGCAAAAGGGATAAGACTCTTGCTGATCTCAAAGACTCTTGCTGATCTTTCCAAATCTGAATCTCTGACCTCATTTACTCATTCTTCTATTTGAAGTTTAAGAAAAAAGCCAGATTTAAGATGTGAATCACTAAACTACACATTAAATAGCAAGATGAGGAAGAATTTCACAAGGCCTCAGACCTGGTGCCACTTAAAGGGTTCAGAGTTTATCAACAAATATTACTGAGCAGCTAAATGTCCTAACTGCTTTGGCAGAGACAAATAAGCACAAAATGGAGTCCCAGTGCTCAAAGAGATTAGAATGGAGGTGACAGAGACAAGACACGTACACATGTGGCCATTGAGAAAAAAGTAATAAGTTAAATGAACATTCAGCAAGCATGTTCCTGAACATGGCAAGTTGTGACTAAAACTGAAAACATGGTAAGTTGTGGTTAAAGGTTTAGGTTGGGCATTGACACCAATAGCAATGGATTGAGACGGGCAGGACTAACCATGGGTCATTTTTCAGTTCAGATCACTTTCCAATGGTCCTATTTTATATTTTAATTTAATTATATTTTGTAATATGTATATTACATATATATTTTACATATTTTATATATTTTATTGTTGTTCTTCAGTCATTTGGGACCCATATGGGTTTTTTCTTGGCAAAGATGCTGAAGTGGTTTGCCATTTCCTTCTCCAGTTCATTTTATCATGAAACTGAGGCAAACAAAGTTAAGTGACTTGTCCAGGATCATACAGCTAGTAAGTGTCTGATACCAGATTGGAATTCAGGAAGATTCATCTTCCTGACTTCATGCCTGGCACTCTATCCATTGTGCCACCTAGATGCCCCTATTTTATAATATTACATGATTTATATCTAATATTTGTGTATTATATAATACATATTATTTCATAATATACAATAATGTATTTTAATTTTAATTTAATTAATAGATACCAAAGGATCCAAGATTAGCTCAGACCTCCAACAGTCATAACATTTGTATTTAAGATTTGTTCAGTACTTTATATGCATGTTTTGTTTATCCTAGCAACTCTCTGAAGTAGCTACTATAAGAACTATTATCTCTTCATCATATATTGGACCTTTCTTAGAGGCCATATCAAGTCCAACCCCCTTAGTTTTACAAATAAGGATATTAAGGCCCAAAGAGATTAAATGACTTGCCCAGGGTCACACAGCTAGTAAATATCTGAGGTGGGATTCATACTCAGGTATTCCTGATTTCAAGTCCAATCCAGTAGTGAAGCTATGTGGCATAGTGGCTAGGGTGCCAGATCTAGAACCAGGAAGATCTGAGTTCAAATCCAACCTTAGTCACTTACTAACAGTATGATGCTGGGCAAGACACTTAATACTTTGCCTCAGTTTCCTTATCTCTAAAATGGGGATCATAAATAACATCTACTTCCCAGAGCTGTTGTGAGAATCAAATGAGATAATTGTAAATCTCTTAGCACAGTGCTCAGCACCTAGGAAATGTTATATAAATGTTAGCTATAATACAAGGTTGCCTTCCATGAAGTAACTGAGGACCACAGATGATAGAGTGATCATACAAAGGTAAGAATCAAAGAATACAAATGCAGGTCTTTTCAAGGCTAGAATACTTCCCAAGACATGCTTCTCCTCTAGCCTGTCACCAAATTACCCAAACTTATAGGGTACTATGAGTTTGGACCCGGTTGTTCTCTGGACAAGGGATTCTAAGGAGCCAGTGAATATGTCTACCCCTACACCAAGACTATTAGACCCAGTGAAATGAGTACCAACTGGAGTGGGAAAAGAATCGCACTTTTCCTGAGAAATACAGCCACAGACCAACAGCAGTCATCAATCCATTGCTTTTCCAACCAAGCTGGCCTTTCTTTCAGTGTGTGCTTTTGACTAGTGTATGGTACTCTTATTTTCTTTCCCTCCAAATCTTAAACAAAACATCTGCTTCTCTAAGATCTGTGCCTGGATGTTGCCAAAGGAAAACTCAATAATCTTGCACACGAAAAGAAAAAAGCCCAGTACGTTTGTCCAAAATCTGCTTTTACATTCTTCATGGAGATGCCAAAGTTGTTTGATCTTCATGGGGGAGCAATTTGTGACTCGTGTACCTAGCTCTCCTTGATTGCAGCTCATAAGCACTTGGAGAAGGTTGGCCAAATACCTTTAAGTCAAGTGCCTTGTTATTATGAACATAAGTGCCAATAGCAAAGGGAAAAAATAGCCCATATGTCATATAATAATAAATCAAGGAACAAAATAAATGGGTTTTCCCCCCTGAGCAAAGCTGTTTACATTTCAATGTCTGACTCATCTTAGTATATGTCCAGAGATGTGATAACACCTAGAAAAGGATTTTTTTTTTTTCTGCTTCCAGGGAATCATTGTGACATAGACCATTGACACTAGATGGTAAAGAAGAGAAATCTGTTTCTAATCACCAAAGAAAATTGACTATATGAAACTCCTCCTGACTTTGAATGCTAAAATATTTCTGTTATGGAAACTATTCCCAGATTCTGTTCACTCTTAGTGGATAGTTGAAAAGACAAATCAATATATTCCTTAATCATTCATATGATCTGTGTGGCTACATTTAAGCCATAAAAGAGGATCATCCTTCCCACCTCCACCCCCATGCCAGGGTCCTTAGCTTCTTCTCACTAAGCTTTGGAGGTTGGACAGTGTAGAGTTAGGTTTCTGCACTGTCTTGGATTATGCTGTTAAGTATAAAGCTTCAATTTGCTCTCTCAATGAGGCCCTTATAAGGAATTATATATTTGTATATACACAGTTTACAAAATGGGAATGGAGTCTATAAATGAAATTTACTATTCAATATTCCTCAATGACATAAATGACCATAGAAGTTGTGCTGGTCACATAGAAAAAATGATATGAAAAAGAACTCAAGACATGGAAAGAACCAGAGGAAGGCCTCCAGTCTATTGGGTGAAACCACTATGAAGGACAAATAGAAAGTCTAGAATGTGAACAACATTTAGAGCATAAGAAGGCATGAAGAAGTTTAGAAGTACACTAAAGGAGAGAGCACCTACATCAATGGCTTTCCAGTTCCCATAAAAAGAGAAAAATTTAAAAATTAAATTGTTTTCAATGAACACAAATCACTTTTCTTTCCCTCTCACCTTCTCTCAATCCAATGAAAAAAGAATGAAAATAAAACCTTTGTAAAAAATAGGCATAGTTAAGTAAAACTAGCTCCCTTTTTGGGTCATATCCTACATAGATATAAATATAAATGTGTGTGTATATTCATGGATATATAGATATATAAATATATACCTATTGATATATACATGTACACATATTTAGACACACATGTATTTGTATATATATAAATATACATGTGTATACATATATATACATGTATACATAAATATGTATATGTGTGCACACATATAGATATCTGCACTCTGAGTCCATCACTTTCACCAGAGGGTAGCATGTTTCATAATCAGTCCTCTGGGCTGCTTTGATTTCATGCCCAAAATTTTGGCATGTTTGTCTCGTTGCTATCATTATTTTGACTAGAGTTACCTATTACTTTTATGATTCGTTCATAACCCTTTCACTCTATAGGATTATGTTATTCAATTTCCAATTATTTTTAAATTTTAAGGGCCCTTTTTCACCATAATTTTCATTAAATTGTGATATATTTAAACATTCATAATAATGTAGCTTATTATCAATATGTCAAAAGAAAGGCAATGAATCATAATAAATCACGTGAGACTTGGATTCAGGAAGATACTCTGAATTCTACCCCTGACACTCTGATACTTAATTAGCTATGTGACATTAGACAAATTAAATTCTCTGAACTAAACTTATCTGCTAAGGTTGTAATCTGCATTGATGTAGGGATTCTCAAACCAGCAATGTCAATCAATTAGTTAATAAAGCACCTATTATGTGCTGGGTACTGTGCTAAGCACTAAAGATATAAAAAGAGACAAAGAACAGTCCTTGCCCTCAAGGATCTCCTAATCTAATGGGGAAATTCAACAAACAAACAAATATGCATAAATAGTCTGTATACAAGATAAATAAGAAATAATTGTAAGAAGGAAGGCACTGGAATTAAAGGGGCTTAGGGAATATTTCCTGTAGAAAGTGGGATTTTAGCCAGGATTTAAAGAAGTCATGGGGGCAGCTAGGTGGGGCAAGTCACTTCACTCTATTTGCCTCAGTTTCCTTATCTGTAAAATGAGCTGTAGAAAGAAATGACAAACCACTCTAGTGTCTTTGCCAAGAGAACAGCAAATGGAGTCACAGAGAGTTGGACAAACCTGAAACAACAATAACAAAGGAAGCCATAGAGGTCAGTAGTCAGAGAAGAAGAAGGATAGTGTTCCAGGCATGAGGGAAAGCCAGAGAAAATGCCTGGAGCAGAGAGATAGTGAAGACACTGTTCCTGTAACAGCCTAGAGTCTTAGGGTCACTGGATTGAAGAAAACATGGCAGGAAATAAAGTACAAGAAGACTGGAACGGTAGGAGGGATACTAGTTTATGAAGGGCTTTGAAATGCCAAACAGAGCATTTTTTATTTGATTCTGAAGGTAGTAGGGAAACATTAGAGTCCTTTGAGTAGGGGAGTGACATGACTGTATCTATGCTTTAGGAAAATCACTTTAGTGGCTGAATGAAGAAATAAATTGGAATGTGGAGAGACTTGAGGCAGGCAGACTCACCAGCAGACTATTCGCAGTAGTCTAGGTGTAAGGTGATGAGGACCTGCACCAGAATGGTGGTGTCAGGGTCAGAAAAGAGAAGGGGGCTATTCAAGAGGTGTTACAAAGGTGAAATTGATAGGCCTTGGCAACAGTTTGGCTCTAGGGGCTAAGAGACAATGAGAAGTCCAAGATAACACTCAGGTTGTGAGCCTAACAAAGTCACAGACTTTGGGTGTGTTAAGGTATTATGTAAGCTCATCTCAAATACTACCTCTTAGATAAGGCCTTCCCTTATCTCCCCTTCTCCCCTCTCTGGTTATGACTCCCTGAAATTACTGTCTACTTTCTTTGTATATATTTGCATATGTAATTTCTCCTAATAGAACATAAGCTCCCTGAAATCAGGGAGTATTTCGTATTTGTCTTTGTGCCCCCAGTACCTAGCACAGGACCTGGCATTTAATAAATGCTTGAGGCTTGCTGGTTTGCTTGTAGAGTAATTATTTCAGTCATACCCAATTCTTCATAAATCAGTTTGAGGTTTTCTTGGCAAAGATGCTGGAGTGGTTTGCCATTTCCTTCTCCAGTTCATTTTACACATAAGGAAACTGAGGCAAGCAGGGTTAAGTGACTTGCCCAGAGTCACACAGCTGGGAAGTATCTGAGGCCATATTTGAACTCAGGTCTTCCTGACTCCAGGTCTAGTACTCTTTCTTGTTAACTTGCATTTAATCAATATCTGTAGCTTCCCCCTTCTGAAGCCTTTTCTCCACTGTTATCCTTTCTCTCCCTCTGTCTCTATCTCTCTCTCTGTTTACACACACACACACACACACACACACACACACACTCTCCCACACATGTGTGTGTGCCTTTCTATGTATATATAAATGTGTATATATTTGTGTATATGTACATACTTATATAATACACACACACACACATATACTCATTGTTGTCATACTTTCTTCTCTGTCCCTTTTTCAAAAACTGTCCTCAGGAAAGGATCGGCTAAATTAATTCACCTTAGGCTTTAAATGATTGATATGACTTGTAATGCTCCTCATACAAGCATAGATCTTCAATGCCAAAATGTAATTTCATCACTTAGATAATGATGGAATTTCATCAGTGAAGATACCCTTGAAAACACAGCACATACTGCTACTATGAAGGCAGCTTAGTGGCACAGTGGATAGAGAGCCAGGCACAAATTGAGGAAGATTTGTCTTCCTAAATTCAAATCAGGCCTCAGACCCTTATTAGCTATGTGATCCATGGCAAGTCACTTCACCTGCTTGCCTCAGTTTCCTCATCTATAAAGTGAATTGGAGAAGAAAATGGCAAATGACTCCATTATCTTTGCCAAGAAAACCCCAATATGGGGTCATGAAGACTTGGATGTGACTGAACAACAAAGTGCCGCTATGACTAAAAGCAATTAAAAATTCACTGTGGACTGGGATTAGTCAGGAAGGCTTCATGGGACAGATAGTACTCTATTATTTAATGGCCATTTCAATATTAGATCAACACTGTCAGTTCAAAAGTTTTAAATCAAAACTGGCAGTCTGGGAACTCTCAGTTCCCAAAGAACTACAGTGAAAATAGGGTTGGAACAAATACCATATTTGGGGGTCAGAAAAATCAAAATTTGAATCCTAGTTCTACTGTTTAATAACTGTGCACAAGTTACAACGTCTCTCTGTAATGAGGGGGTTGAACTCAATGTCCTCTAAGAGCTAATCTATGATCCTAGAATGGATAGCAATTTTATTCCTGGGCTTTTTTTGATCGGAATCTATGATTTCATCACTATTAAACTTTTTTCCCCCCTTGTATAGAAATTCCCTTCACCAAGGCAGATGGGAAAGGAAATCACATTTATCCAGCACCTCCTATGTGCCAAATACTATGCTAAGTGCTTTACAAATATTACCTTGCTTAAGCAGGAAATTCTTTGACAATTGCCTTGGACTCTGAAAGGCAAAGAGATTTGCTTGTGGTACAAGGGAAGCACTTGAACTCAGGTCTCCCTTACTCTGAAGCAGGCCCTCTATATTCTACACTATGCTGTCTTTTGAAATTTCCTCAGAGTTCTTCTAAACTATCTTATGAAAGCTTTTTTTATGCCATACCATAATCCATTGTGACTTTGTTTTCCTCAAGTAAACTGATTACTGTTTCCTAGATCTGATTTAATCAGTGTCTTCAGAAGATTATTTACTGTCATGGCCTGAAGCAACGTTACTGAGGCAAAATTCTTATTTTGTCCTGAACCAAAACAAATTCCTAAATCAAGACTCTTTTCTTCATGTCTTGTTTTTTTTTTCTCCTTGCACATGCTATAATCTTAGGTTCAATGTCATGGATAGTTTGATGTTTCTGCCTATCTTACTGATTTCATGTGCCATTTCAACTACAGTTTTTAATCAAACGATTAACTTCAACTTCAGGAAAAATAAACATTTTTAGTCCATTTCCTTCTTTGACAAGAGTCAGAATTCCCGAGATATTGAATAGCTTGGGTCCCTCCAGTTCAGTTGAAAAGTCTGTGAGAAAATGTGTCCTCCTGTTGGTGGCACATTCAGGAGGAGGGGTGAGTGTTTCCTGTCTGGTGAAGCTATCATCAAGTTTCAGTCCAAATAAAGCTAAAAGAGTTTGCAGATTGGGAGGGATGAAGGGCAGTGGGCTTTCTGGGGAGCCTTGCTCTGTACATTTGTTTTTATAGTAGTAGGGTTGCCAATCAAAGGAATAAGTAAGCCAGGGTTTAACCCAATGCAGACTAAACAGCAAAGGGAATAGGGATGGGAATTTGCTTACAAAGGGATTTCCTGTGGGGTTTGGAGGTCAGTGCCAGTGGAAATAAGGTGGCTTGGCTCATCCAGGGGTTTGAGGTGTTATAGGTGAATGTGATAATCCACCATATCAGCTAGAGATTTTAAGCAGGTTTTTATTCAGGACAGTCAGAGAGAGAGGTTCTGACTTTATTCACCTGATGAAGGAGGAAGCCTTTCGTAATCAGACCCTTTCCTTTGGGCCCTCTAAAACAAAGCCTGTTATCAAATAGAAAAAGACTTTCATGAGGCTCAGGTCTAGTCCTCTTGATTTTTTTACCTCTCTTCATATTCCCAGTGCTTATAATGCCTGGCATGCATGGGAGGCTCTTAATAAATACTCATTGACTGGAAAGAAAATCAATTGTAGAACCAATTGAATTATATTCAATTGAACATGTATTTATTAAGTGACTACTTTGTGCAAGAAAGATCTGTGCTGGAGGAAAGGAAAGAAAAAGAAACTATAAAGCATATAAATCAATACCTATACATAATAAAATATATACACATAAATATATACATACAAATATAATACAAATCTTGCATATATGTAAATACTTGCTTATACAAGATGTATATGACAATGTTCATGCAAGAAAAAGGAAAGAGAGGGAGAGAAAGAAAGAAAAGTGGAAGGAAAGAAGGAAGGAAGGAAGGAAGGAAGGAAGGAAGGAAGGAAGGAAGGAAGGAAGGAAGGAAGGAAGGAAAGAAGGAAAGAAGGAAGGAAGGAAAAAAGGAAGGAAGGAAGGAAAGAAGGAAGGAAGGAAGGAAGGAAGGAAGGAAGGAAGGAAGGAAGGAAGGAAGGAAGGAAGGAAGGAAGGAAGGAAGGAAAGAAGAAAAGCCCTATCCTAAAGGACATTACACTATAGCAGTGGAAGATAATATGAACTGAAATAAATATATGCAAAATATATACTGAGTAAATATAAAATATTTGTGTAGGGATGGGAGGAAAACTGATAACTGAGGTGCTGAGAAGAGATCTATGTGGGTGGCATCTGAGCTATGTTCTAAAATAAGCATTAAAGTTTAGAGCTGGAAGGACCGTGAGAGATCATCTAGCCCAACTCCCTGCTACCTACAGGATCAAATATAAACTTTTCTGTTTGGCTTTTAAAGCCCTTCTTAACCTGGACCCTTCCTCTGTTTCACTGAATGTCCCCCATACCTAGAATGCTCTTCCCTTCTCATCTCAGCCTGCTGGCAGCCTGACTACCTCAGCTAAAGCTGCCTCGACTCAAATCCTTCTTTCTACAAGAGGCCTTTCTGACTTACCCCATTGCTAGTGCTACCTCCTAAACTACCTTCCTTCATTTACACTGTGTGTGTGTGTAAGTGTGTGTATGTGTGTGTGTGTGAGCATGCATGTGTGTGATTGTCCTGACCACATGTTGGTTTTGTGGTCATGGACACATCATTTAACCTCTCAGAGACTGAGAAAACTCTCAAAGAATTGCCCATTAAATGAGATATTTGTAAAACACGTAGTTTGATATTAACAACTATGTTCATGTAAGATAATATATCATATATAGACCTTATGTATTTAATATATATTTCTATATGCTGTGTATATGTATGTGTGTATATACATACATATATGTGTGCATACATGTACATATATATCTGTATATCTGTGTGTATGTGTATCTTACTCATAGGGCAACTAGGTGGCACAGCAGATAGACTGCCATCCCTTAAGTCAGTAAGACTCATCTTTGTGGGGGGCGGCTAGGTGGTGCAGTGAATGGAGCGCCGGCCCTGGAGTCAGAAGGACCTGAGTTTGGAGCCGGCCTCAGACACTTAATCCACACAAACAAAAACCTAGCCGTGTAACCTTGGGCAAGTTACTTAACCCCAATTGCCCTAAAGGGGCGGCTAGGTGGCGCAGTGAGTAAGAGCGCCAGCCTCGGAGTTGGGATGACCCGAGATCAGATCCGGCCTCAGAAAATGAGCACCCACACATAAATAATGACTAGCCGTGTAACCTTGAGCAAGTTACTTAACCCCAATTGCTTTAAAAAAAAAAAAAGACTCATCTTTGTGAGTTCAAATCTGGCTTCAGATATTTACTGACTGTGTGACCCTGAACAAGTCACTTAACCCTGTTTGTTTCTTCATCTGTAAAATGAGCTGGAGAAGGAAATGGCAAACTGCTCTAGCATCTTTGCCAAGAAAAACCCAAATGGGGTCACAGATAATTGGACACACCAGAGATGACTCAACAGCCACAATATCTTACCCATCAAAGAAAATATTTGTGAAATACTTAGCTTGATATTAATAACTGTCATTGTTTCTTGCGTGAATATAGTTCTTCATATATATCTTACACACATATATATGCAGGACATATAGATGTACATATACATATAAACACATATATAACTATATGTATGCAACTATATACATATAAGTATATATAATATATTTACATACATACAAACATATATAGGTAAAAATATAGATGTACATACACATGCTATCTATACATATAAATATGTGTACTATATAAGCATATAAATCAATACCTATATATACATAAAATATATACACATAAATGTATGCATACAGATATAATACAAATCTTGCATATATGCATATACCTGCATATGCAAGATGTATATGACAATGTTCATGCAAGAAACAAAAACATAGTCATTGATGTCAAGCTAAGTGTTTTACAAATATTTTATCATTTGATGAGTAAGATACATATCTATAAGATATGCATATATGAATCTTGCTTGAACACAGTGTTTGTTGCTTCCCCCATTTTAATCTGAGCTCCTTGAGGGCAGAAACCCATGTTTTTTATTTTCTTTGTCCTCAGCGTTTGGCATGTTACCAGTAAGTGCTTAATAAATGCTTACAGATGCATTGATGACAGGTGAAGGAACTGAAATCCAGATAGAGAGTATGTGACCTGCCCAAAGTCATTAAGCCAGGTGGTGCCAGAGCCATATTTAAACCCAGGTTTCATAAGTTCCAGTACTATTTCAAATAGCATTGAAGAAGCGTTAAGAGGAAATATTTCAAGACCATCAATGTCACTTTATGTTTAAACCATAAGATGTAACTCTGGAAAGGGCCTTGGAAACCGTTTAGCCCAACCTTTTCATTATCCAGGTAAGGGAAATGAGGCTTAGGGAGAGGATGTGATTTGTCCAGGGTCACACAGGGAATAAATAGCAGGGTTGTGATTTGAATTTCTGACTCCAAATCCAGAATTATTTTCATTATCCATTTCTGAATTTCAAAGGGCCCAGGACAACGACAAAACTCAGTCATTTCAGTTGTCAGCCTTTTTGTGACTCCATTTGGGGTTTTCTTCACAAAGCTACTAGAGTGGTTTGCCATTTCCTTATCTGGCTCATTTTACAGATGAGGAAACAGAGGCAAACAGGGTTAAGTGATGTGCCGAAGGTCACACAGCCAGTAAATATCTGAGGCCATATTTGCACTCAGGAGATGAGTCTTCCTGACTTAAGGCCTAGTACTCTATCAGCTGTGCCCACCTAGCTGTCCCATTTTATATACATTAGTTCATCTCATTCATACTGATAAGGCAGGTACTGCTACTAACCCAATTTTACAGAAGAGATATCTGATGCTCAGAGAGGTCAGTGATATGCTCAGGATCATATAGTTAGCTCCTAATTGTGTGAGGCAGGATTGGCTCATTGAAATGGGAGGTATCTAATCTCTAGGTGAAGTCTCCATGAATAATCTCCATTTCTCTAATCTCTTGGAGAAATATCCGTGATTTATTTATTTCAAATAACTCACTTATTATTCCTTTATGCACAGATGAAGCAAATTACCTTTTCTTCCAGAAAGCCAAAACATTTCTATGAGGCATTTCCCAGGTAGAAAAGATGATTGGGAACATTGTAAATTTTAAGGAGAAATCTCTCCTGTTTATTTAGAAATGACAACAGCGGCAGCTAGGTGGTGCAGTGAGTAGAGCGTCGGCCCTGGAGTCAGAAGGACCTGAGTTCAAATCCGGCCTCCGACACTTAATGCACACACAAACAAACACCTAGCCATGTGACCTTGGGCAAGTTACTTAACCCCAATTGCCCTCCAAAAAGCAAAAAAAAAAAAAAAGAAATGATCACAGCAATAGACCCTTCCAAATTTGAAAAAATTAGAGGAAAGCCAAGTATATAAATATGATGAATGTAATATGAAATATGAACAAAAATATTTTAAAAGAAATATCGTTTTCTTAATTTTAGTTATGTATATTTAACTGTTAACAGATTGTCAAGTTAAGTTACTTCAGGGACTACTTTAATAAATAGATGCCGTTGTTAATTAATATGTTCAGCATTCTAATTCAAGTGAAAGCTTTTGAATATTTTCTTCTGAGAAAATTACTGTTTTATTTTATTAACTCATTTGGCAAACTTTTTCTTAATTTATAATTCAGAGATAAGTTTCATCATGACCATCTTCACATCATCACATATTCCAGATTGGAATGGTCTGAATTAATAATTTTTTACCTATGGAAAATTAGTACAATATTATTCAAAAACAAATACTGTTGTGTTTCTACTGTGCATAAGACAGTGTGCTAAGCTCAGGAGATTCAAACACAAAAACAAAACAGTCCCTTCCTGCAAGGAGTTTATAATTGCAACATATATGCCAACAAGTAAAATACAAAATACATGCCAAGTAATTTCGAGAGGGTGAGAAAAGGCCTCAGGTAACTTAGCTTGGAGTAAGCTAGGGAATCTACAAAGGCAGAAGAGAGGTGGGAATGCATTTCAGAATGCCTGTGCAAAATTTCAGAATTTCACAATGTCTGTGCAAAAAACTGTAGTTAGTTTTGTGTAGGGAAAGCTAGCAGAACAGTTTGTCTGGAATAAAATGTGGGAAGGAGAATAATGTAAACTAAGACTGGAAAGATAGGTAAGAGGTAGATTGTAGAGGGTAGGCTGAGGAATTTGCATTTTATCCTTGAGGCAATAGAAAACCATTAAAGATTTTTAATGGGGCCTAGAATGACATGGTCAGATCTGCATTTTTGAAATATCAGCTTGGCAGTTGTGTGGAGTATAGATTCGGAGAGGAAAGGAGAGAGACTGGAGATAAAGACGATTAGGAGTGCCTGATATATATGAGTGGAAAATAGGGGAGAATGTGAAAGTTTTTATAGATTGACAAGACTGGGCAAATAATTAGATACTAGGATTGAGGAATGGAATTGTCAAGGATCATTTCAAGGTTATGAACCCGTATGACTGGCTGAGCTGTCTTTAATCGTTTTCTTGAAATTGTTCTTGAAAATCTTGA
This sequence comes from Gymnobelideus leadbeateri, assembly GCA_011680675.1. NCBI lineage: Eukaryota > Metazoa > Chordata > Mammalia > Diprotodontia > Petauridae > Gymnobelideus > Gymnobelideus leadbeateri. The sequence goes on along the minus strand of WOXC01006640.1, from coordinate 66,112 downwards.
AAATGATTATAAGCTTATGGGAGTGAGGGCCAGACAGTACCTTAAAGATCATCTAATGACAATCGTTTTATAGATAAGGTAGCTGCTACCCAGAAAGAACAATTGATTTCCCAACAGTCACATGGATAGTGATGTCCAAGGCCACAATTATCATAATGAGTATTTATTGAGCAGAAGAAAGAAAATTGATCAATTTTCTACCCAAAGGAGTCTCTGTAGGGAGAAGATGGTTCTACAAGGAAACCCCATAAGGGGAAAAAAATGAAAAAAAAATTAGGCATTTTCCCCTTGTCAACTGGTGATAGGTATGAAGTTCTCAAAGATGTCTTTGCCTGGTTTCAACAACATGTGTCATTGTGCCAAAGCCTACTTTGGGTTTCAATTAGTTCTTTTGTGGCATTTAAAAAGTTCAAGAGACATCATTTCTGGGTAGTCATTTTATTAATAATGAAACATTTTAATAATAGAGGTCAGTGGCACTCTCAAATGCCAAAGACCTTCTTGGTGGTGGGCTCAAGGCTTATATGACCTCAGAAAAGCAGATGTTCCAGAATATGGCAATCAACTTTGATTGGTTAACAAGTAATGAGAGAGAATGAATATTATAATGAGGGGCTGGACCTATTCAGATAAACTTTGATTAAGTCATTTACTTCTAAGTTACCTAGCCCTGGGGAGTCTATTCAAAGAATTTCTCCCCACCCAAACCTGAGTAGAAGGTTGGGTGGGATCTGATCTAGACTGAAGAGTGTTAATTTAACCTCATTATCAGTATGTTCTTCAAGAGACTGAACTTTGAAATTAGGAATATAGAAAAAGGGGAAACTCAATCTCCCCAAATCATTGGTTATTAATAATAATTTCTCTCAATTATAAAACTCAAGGAAAAAAGGGTTGAAACATTTCAGTCACTGTTAGTATAGTTAGATTTTTATATTATAGCTAGTATAGTTAGAACCCAGTATAATTGGGATTTGTGTAACATTAGATGAATTATTACTAGCAGCAGACTCATTTTCTAAGTTAAGAGACACATAAACTGTGGTCTGTGGACTCTGAGGCTGTGCTAACATGGGTAGAATGAAGTTAAAGGCTTGAGAAGTTCTATGCTTTGGCCTAAATTTCAGAGACAGCGACTTTGACCCCACTCTGTCCATGTAGCAAAGCCCTTTCCTCTCATACACTCACTTTTTTTTTTTTTTAGCATCTATCCAGCAACACTCGAAGGAGGCACATAGAACTACTACACAAACCAAGAATGTATTGTACGTTACAAGAAGACTATGGTAAAGTGGAGAGAGCACTTACTGAAATCAGAGGACTGGGTTTAAAACCCAGCTGTGACACTATGGATAAGTAATTTAATTTTCCTGGGCTTTGTTTTACTTATCTGTAAAATGCTAGGGTTGGATTAGATGGCCTTTCAGTTCCTTCCAGCCCTCTATTCTATTATCTATAATCATATCCATGTGGTAACTCCCTCTACCAACAAAGCAGATCTCAATTTGTCTGTAATTTTAGTAGATGAGTCCTTGCTGTTGTTGTTGATTGTTCTTTTCTAGAAAAGGACCATGACATGGGGAAGATGATGTCATGACTTGCAAGATAATTGTATTTAAATGAAGGAGGGCTGTGCAAAGTCACCAGCCTCACTCTGCTCTGGAGCCATCTGAGTCCAGTAGCAAGATACAGATCAAGACAACTGGGAGAAGATGCCCAAGGCATGTAGATATTACCTTGTCCAGACTCAATCAATCAGTGTTTATTAAGAGCCTACTACTTGCCAGGCAGTGTGCTGAGCTGGAGATACAAATAGAGACAAAAGGAGCTCCCTCAAGGAGCTCCTGATCTGGTGGGAGAGACCACAAGCAGATAAATACATAACAAAAGAGCCATATATAGGGTAAACAGGAAATAATTAACAGAGGGAAGCCACTAGACTTAGCACCTGTTGTTCTGCCTGGTTTCAATAGCATGGAACAAGATACCCACCCCATCCCCTTTCTTCCTCCACCTCACTTCTTTCCTGATTCCTTTTGTGTATTGTTGAAGAGGGTCATCATAAAATGATGATGTATAGGGTTAGGGGTGCTTGAGACCCCAAAACACCAACACTCCAGGTCCTGCCAAATGAATTCTACTCAAGTCTTCTCTCAGCCAAAGAAAAGCAAAGTTTATTAAAAGTTCACTTGTATTGGACACAGAGTAAGTCTGTGCTAGAAAATTTTGTGGCACTCTCACACCACATGGAGACAAGATGGGTTCTTATATATACAGAAAGGTTGTGGGAGGAATCTAGGGGTGGTCTAAGGGAGGAGTTTGGGGAGGGTCTTCAGGAGTCATCAGATGAGGTCAGTTGATTTGGGTATAATATTTTGATGGGCTCAAAGGTGGAAAGTAGATGGACAACGGAAGGCCAAGCTATGTAACAAAGGGTTGGGCAGAGCCACAATGAAAGGCTTACAGCCTCATGCAAATGCCTCATCAAATAGGGCTATTCAATCAGAGTTCAAGGGGGTTCCCAGAGCCTGCACCTCATCATTGTATCCCCACGTTAGTGTTTGGCACATAGTTCCTGGCACATAGTAGGTGCTTAATAAATGTTTACTGGGTTAGATGGAGTAAAAGATGAAATTTCAGTTGGGAGTTAAAGGACTCTAGGGAAGTCAATAGGTGGAATTGACACACAACTAATAAATGACAGAAATGGCATTTGAACCCTAATCCTGAGTCTAAGTGAAGCATTCTTTCCACTATGACTGGTCTTTTCTTATCAACAGTATTTCAGTTTAGAAGTGCTTCAGATAATATTTGCACACGACTTTAGCATCTAGAAAGCAAAGGAAAGTGTATTAATCACAAAGGATTGATCAGGTTTGGCCTATGTCGGGACATAAGACAGACTGCTTCCAAAGTGCTTCTCCTCATTAACTCACTGAAACATCAAGGCTAAAAAATACTTAACTCTGAAGTTGGAAATAATGCTAAGACAATCAATCAAATAGTAGGCAATGGAGAAATCCCAGTTGTTTTGCTTTCTTAGCCCACAATTTTTGTTGTTCTTCAGTCATTTTTCAATCCTTTCTGCTTCTTTGTGATCCCATTTGGGGTTTTCTTGGCAAAGGTACTGGCGCAGTTTGCCATTTCCTTTTTCAGCTCACTTTACAGATGAGGAAACTGAGGTAAGCAGGGTTAAGTGACTTACCCAAGGTAAGTGTCTAAGACTGGATTTGAACTCAAAAAGATGAGTCTTTCTGACTCCAAGGCTTCACTCTACTAAACCCACTAGCTTCACCTCAGCTCACAATAAGGAGCATTTAAATAAAGCTTCAATAGTTAAATTTGACATTTAAAGAAGAGAATAAAAATATTTTTCTTCTAAAATAATGTAAATCAAAGCCCCAAACCCAAAGCAAATTATCTGAAATAGAACTTCTTGAATTGTTTCTGCTGATTTTAATCAAGATTTAAGCATTTACTGAATGGTGTGAAATCTGTGTAACAATTTTTTAGAACCTGCATGACTCATCTCCTTTTTAATTTTTTTATTTTTTAAAGAAACACATCGGGGCGGCTAGGTGGCGAAGTGAGTAGAGTATCGGCCCTGGAGTCAGAAGGACCTGAGTTCTGATCTGGCCTCAGACACTTAACGCACACAAAAACAAAAACCTAGCCATGTGACCTTGGGCAAGTTACTTAAGCCCAATTGCCCTCCAAAAAGAAAAAAAAAAGAAATAAACACATCAAGTACATTTTAAAGTATATATTCTTTCTTCCAGAGCTTCATATGAAATAAGTACCTTATTTCCACCTTTGTCATATTCATTTGACAAGTAATTCTCAAATACCTACTACATGCTGGAATAGAAATACTTAAAGTGCTCTTGTTCTATGCAAACACTAGACAGTAACTCCATTGTTTAAGCCCCTCTAGCCATTCAGGCCCCATCTCCTAGCACCTCGTGTCCCCCCTATTTGGGTCTTCAGGCTGACAGAGACAGCCTTGACACTGGTGCCCGTTGTCACTGTTGGCTTTCCATCACTTGGGCTACACACAGAAAGAAAAACGCTACCGACAGGCTCTTCCAGTGGTGGGAAGGCTTCTTCAGTTAGATTTGGACAACAAAAGCCAACTATAACAAATGATTTTCTTTTGAAGTCTTGTCTTAGAAGTGGCTCCCCTTCAGATGTTTACCCAGCTAAAGGTTTCCTCTGTGTGAGAATCATCCAGGGAATTTACGATGGATGAAAGATTTTTGTAAATTTAGTAACATGCATAACCATAAGCAACACTAAAACCCCCAAATTAAGCAAGACTGGCCACTGGAACATTCTTCTTGTGCATGGGGCTCTTGCAAAATCCTTCCGATGAAACCTTATATGTCAAATCCCAGAGCAAGTAATAAATGGAGGTTATTTCTGCTTTATAGGGCAGTAACTAATAAAACATTGCTCCTTTGATAAGAGTTTTATTCAGACACCCAAAGCTATAATAATGTGCAAATGTTTTTCAATAATAACTTCAGAGAAGTGCAAAGGGGAAAAACTGGGAATTAATTAACTGTAAATCCCAACTGGTCTATAGTCTTGCTAGTGAGAGAGACAATTTTGAGCATAATTCAACTTAAAATAATAAGAAATATGGAGGTAAATTCTCCTTGAAACACATGAGAATAAAGACCCCAAAATATATTCAGTATCTTTTGACCATATGGAATACAGTAATACCTAACAGATGGGTCATATTTATTACCACACCTCACTTAAGGACTCCCATTCCATTTTCCCTGTGTGGCCTACAAAGAGATAGCTTGATTTGATGTTTAAATTTTCTAAGACTAGATAAGATTCACAGGCTATTCATTCATGGACAATGTGTGGGATTTACTTTTTTTTTAAATCTGACTATTTTCTAGTCATAGGAGGAAGTTAGCAGGATGCAAAGGATCCCACTGAAACACAGAGAAGACTAGACAAGAGAGACCCAGAAATAAATTTTGTTGAAATCACAATAATAAGTATATTCTTTGGAAGATACAGCATTCTCTTCCTGATGAAGGATAGAAAGAATGTAGAGGAGTAAAGAGAGCTGCTCATTCAGTCCTTTTTCTGTGATGCAATGATTTCAGGCTAGGAATAGACCAAAGTAAGCTTATTTTGCCCAATTCCACAGCTGTGTTTCCATGTCTCCCCACTCCAATCCATCCTCCACCCAGATGCTTAAGTTATTTTCCTAAAGCATAGGAATTCACCCTTCTCAATACACTCCAGTGGCTCATGATCACCCCTAGCAGCAAATATAAACTTTTCAATGTGACATTTAATAACAATGACAGGTAGCATTTATTTAACACTTTAAGATCTACAAAGTGCTGAACATGTGTTATCACATTTGATCCTCTTGAGAGCCCTGGGAGGTAAGTGCTATTACCATCCCCATTTTACAGATGAGACAAGAGATTGAAATAGGTTGAATGGGTAGAAACAGCTCATCCAAGCCACTCTGCCCCCAGATTCCCCCCAAACTATGTAAAATGGGACTCTGAACAACTTCTGGAGCCCCAGCACCCACAGAACGACACAGAGAAGCTAACCTCCTGCTGAGGACGGCCCAGTAGCCCTGCAGGAAGGACCAGTGCAGTACTCTGGGAGCCGGCAGCGCACAGAGCGCAAGGAGCCGAGCCGAGCCGAGCCCAAGTCCCCATGAGCCAAGGTTTTAGCCCCAGGGATTTTAGCCCCCGAGGTTTTATCCCCAGCCAGCGGCCGGCTGAAGAGACCCCAGAACACTAGCAGCTGTGGCAATTCCAGAATTATCAACATAGACATGCCTAGGACAAAGTAAGAGGTTAGTGCCCTATGGACTTTGGGACCAGTATTTGGGGAATGCGTCGGCTTCTGCCCCTGGGGGCTAGAAGCCGCTGAGGACAAATGCCATTTTGTAGTTTTCAGAGGCAGCTCCAGCTCCTGGCCTGTGAACTGTAGGGAGATCCAGCAATCAGTCTTGGGGGGTACTTGCTCTTGCTTTAACCTCCCTGCATCTGGATTGTGATCTGGGGTGGAGGTAGTGGGTGGGTTTATAGCTTGCCAGAAACGGAAGTTGGCCCCCCTGTAGCAGCAAGCACCCCCAATATCCCCAGGGTGACTGCCAACACAGGTTCTTAGATCTGCTTTTCAAAAGGAAAGCAACTCAAAATGGGTTAACAAGCTTACTTTAATCAAACAAACACACATTACCTAGTTCAGGGGAAAAAGGTCAGCACCCCGAACTTCAGAGTTACAGAACTTACAGATCACACAGACAGGCTTCCAAACTGTCCAACCATTATATCAATACCAAATCACAGTTACCAGAGAGGGAAGCATCAACATCTGGGTTTTCAAAGCCGGGGGCTCTCAACAACAGCTTCCCAGAGTCTCATCTGGTCAAATCACACAACACTTCTCAAAGTGAGCCCCAAAGCAAAGCCCCTCATCAGAGTTTATATAGCCTTCTCCTGGCTCAAAGAATGTAACCACCCTTTTGATCCACTGCCCAATCACACAGCATCAAGGTGTGGTCATTCCTGAAAACCAAGCCTCCCACCACAGGCTCCATGTGACCACATTCAGCCTATTAGGAGGCAGAGCATATTTTCAAATCAAGGAAGGTTTTCCGAGTCTCTTAAAGCCAATCAAAGTCTCTTAACCCAATCAAAGGGCCTAGGGGCAGGGAAGATCTTTAAATCTGCATTTCCATTACACCCCCTCACACATTTGGGATGAAAGTTCCTGTCTGGCACCAGGCCATACTGTGGCAACAAGCCCAAAAGTCAAATAATTAAGTGGCAACACGCCAAGGCAAAGGAAACAGAAAAATGCAACCCTAGACTCCTATTTTGGGGGCATAGAGTGGGAAAAGGACTGTGAGGTCAGAAGTCCTGCTCCAAAAGCCCCAGGGAAAAACATGAGCGTGTTGCAGGCCATAGAGGACCTTAAGAAGGACTTTAAAAATCAAATAAGAGAAGTGGAGGAAAAATTGGAAAGAGAAATGAGAAGGATGCAGGAAAAGTATGAAATGAGGGTCAACAGCCTGATTGAGGAAAACACCACCTTAAAAAACAGACTAACTCAAATGGCAAAGGAGGCCCAAAAGGGCAATGAGGAGAAGAATGCCTTAAAAAGTCGAATTTGCCAGATGGAAAAAGAATCTCAAAAGCTCACTGAGGAGATTCATTCCTTCAGAGTTAGACTGGAGCAAATGGAAGCTAATGACTTTATGAGAAATCAAGATGCTGTTAAGCAGATCCAAACAAATGAAAGAATAGAAGGCAATGTGAAATATCTCATGGGAAAAACCACTGACCTGGAAAATATATCCAGGAGAGACAATTTAAAAATTATTGGACTACCTGAAAGCCATGATGAAAGAAAGAACCTAGAAATCACCCTTCAAGAAATTCTCAAGGAAAACTGCCCTGATGTTTTAGATCCAGAGGGCAAAATAGAGGTTGAAAGAATCCACAGATCACCTCCTGAAAAAGATCCCAAAAAGAAAACTCCCAGGAATATTATAGCCAGGTTCCAGAATCCCCAGATCAAGGAGAAAATACTACAAGCAGCCAGGAAGAAACAATTTCAATATTGTGGAAACACAATCAGAATAGCCCAGGACCTGGCAGTTTCTACACTGAGGGATCAAAGGGCATGGAATATGATATTCCAGAGGGCAAAAGAACTGGGAATGAACCCAAGGGTCACCTACCCAGCAAAACTGAGTATTTTGTTTCAGGGGAAAATATGGTCATTCAGTGGAATAGAGGACTTTCAAGCCTTCTTGAGGAAAAAACCAGAGTTGAATAGAAAATTTGACATCCAGACACAAGAAGCAAGAGATGCCTGAGAAGGTAATCAGGAAAAGAAATCAAAAGGAACTTATCAAAGTTGAACTATTTACATTCCTATATGGAAAAACAATAACTGTGACTGATGATATCTTTCTCACTATGAAAATAATGGAAGAAAGGTGTGTGGTCATATGAATACATATGTGAATGTGTGTGTATATGGTTACAGTTATATATGGATAGAGGGCATAGGTTGAATTTGTTGGGAAGGGAGAATACTCAAGGGATGAAATTATGAGGTGAGAGAGGAAAGTGGCAAGAGGAGATGGGGAGAGACAGGGTAGGGTAAACTATCTCATGTAGAAGAAGCAAGGGGAAGTGGTTGTAAAGGAGGGGGAGAATAGGAAGGTAAAAAAGCAGAACCACATTCACATTGAATTTGGTTCAGGGAGAGAATGACATACATACTAAATGGGATATCTCAACCTGCAGCAGAATAGGGGGAAGGGGGATGAGAGGAAGGATGATGGATGGGAGGGCATCCTTGGGGGGAAGGGAGGCTGGAAGTACCCACTATAGAAAAGGGACAGGATCAAATAGGGAATGGACCAGGTGGGGGGTGGGATGAGTGGGAGGGAATTATAAGCAGCCTTGTACAACATATCTACTATGATAATGTTTTGCATAGTCAGACATGTACAACATATACTGAATTACTTATCTCCCCAGAGGGAATGGGTGACAAGGGAGGAAGGAAATGGATCTGAAATCTGAGGTCTTAACATTAAATGTTTCAAATATATATAAATACTATTATTAATAGTCTTTTGCTTGTAATAGGGAGATAAGATGTGCAGGCATTGGGACACAAAGATTCACCTTCCTCTAATGGAAAAGTTGAAGGGGGTATGGGAGAAGGTATGGGAGAGAGCAGATTGGAGGAAGGGATATCTTGTGGGACTGCTATTCTGGGAGGGTGGGTAGGGGAATAATGGGGGGAAAATGATTGTAACTCAAAATCTGGTGGAAATGAATGATGTAAAACAGAAGTTAATAAAGCATTTGTTTAAAAAAAATTTTTTTTCTCAGAATTCCCAGATCCTAAATAATTTTTACCCTTAAATAAAAGGTTTATTTGCTCAAGGATCAAGGTGGGTGCTGCTCAGTCAAAGAGACCAAAGCTCATGTCATGATCAAATGCTTCTGACTCCTCTTTCTTCTGTTAGATCCTATATTTTAATCTGATATTGTAAATGTGAAAACACTCTCAATGAATGATCAATAAATATTTATTAATCACCAAAAAAAAAAAAAGAAATAGGTTGAATGACTTGCTCAGGGTCACATAGCTAAGGAGGCATCTGACAAAGGATTTGAACCAAGGTCTTCTTGACTCCATATCCGGTGCTTTAATTTTTTTTTTTTTTTTTTTTTGGCAGTCTGACTTAATTTATTAGCCAAGGGCAGGCCTGGCCCCTTAGGTGCTCTTGGGGGGGCGGGTCCGCTTCTTCTTCACCACCACTGGCTTCTGACTCCGAAGGATGGCGCTGGCCCTGCGCAGAGCGGCCATGCGAAGGTCTTTGCGGTACTTATTCTTGCGGATGATGTGCCGCACGCTGTTAAGTGTGGCCCGGGCATTTTTGTTGATGGTGGTCCTGACGTAGGAGGTGGCAGGCTTCCTCTGACCTGCCCGCCGCTTCAGCACCACCACGATGCCCTTGCCGTCGGCCGCCGGCTCGATGCCCACCGTCTTCCGGTGGATCAGCCCGTTGTAGCGGAACGAGTTTCGGGCCTTGAGGTTGTTGGGCTCGGTGCTGTACGTCTGCTTGTTGCGCTTGATGAGGAAGCTGGAGCAGTTCCGAAGGACCATCCACTGCAGGTGGGCCGACATGGCGGGGGGGGGGGGGGAGGGGGGGGAAGCTGCTCTCGCGGCGGCTCCCGGAGACGGAAAAGCCCGGTGCTTTAATTTGACACTTGTTAGTTGTGTCAAATCCCACTTATTGGCTTGCCTTGCTTCATTTGAGCCCCAACCAAAATCTTGTCTTTTATTTCAATCTAATCCAATCCAGTAAGCATTTATTAATTAACCACCCCACTTAGCTGCCATTTTATTTAGACCTTGGCTTTAATAAGATGATGGTCTGATTGCTCTAGCAGCTGATTCAGGGATTATGTCCACATCAACACCATCATTTCTTATCTATTGAAATAAAATCAATTTCTGTGTGTGTGTGTGTGTGTGTGTGTGTGTGTGTGTCTGTGTGTGTGTGATGGCATGGAGTGTTAGTCATATACAGCTCCTACCAACTCTTTCCTGGAAAGAATCTCCTCTCAGTAGAAAGATGCTGCACTCCTAGTAAGGAATGAATTCTATGCTGACAACCCACGGTCAGTTTATAACTATTCTTTTTTTGTTACAAGAGAGAATTCCATTGGTGGGTGAAGAGGAGGTAGCATTGAAAAATAATGACTTTTTAAAAAATGCAATAATAAAACATTTATGAAAATAAATATGTCATAGTTTCAATATTTCTCCACATTATAAATTTTCCCCAGAAAATTGACTGGATAGAGGAAGACCTGTATTGCTTAAAATTTTTAGAAATTTTGCATTTTGGGGAATATTTAAAACTGTGAGAATTTACTGAGGAAGTTGTCTCTAATGTTAGGTGACCTCACTAGGTTGTCCATCATGTCACCTCTCCCAAACTTTTGTTGTTGTTCAGTCATGTCTGACTCTGTGATGCATTTGGGGTTTTCTTAGAAAAGATACTAGAGTAGTTTGCCATTTTCTTCTCCACCTCATTTTTACAGATAAGGAAACTGAGGCACATAGGGTTAAGTGACTTGCCATGGGTCACGCAGCTAGTAAGTATCTGAGGCTAGATTTGAACTCAGGTCTTCCTGACTATCGTCCTGGCCCTCTAGCTATACCTAACTGTCCTCTCCCAAGCTATACATATATATTTAACTTTTTTTTTGCTTTTTTTTTTTTGGAGGGCAATTGGGGTTAAGTAACTTGCCCAAGGTCACACGGCTAGGTTTTTGTTTGTGTGTGTGTTAAGTGTTTGAGGTTGGATCTGAATTCAGGTCCTTCTGACTCCAGGGCCAATGCTCTACTCACTTCGCCACCTAGCCGCCCCTATATATTTAACTTTTAATGGTTTCCAAAGTAGAAGTTATTATTTTATGTCTGATGCCATAACTGGGAGTTCTCAAACTTGAGGCATATTCATTTAGGTAGGTGGGTTTGGGGGTTAGATTCTAAGATATGACCATTCCTGTGCAAGTTTGGGTTAAATGGGAGACAAAAGTCTTGGGAGTTGGGAAGATGGCACAACTTGGAGGCCAGTGAGTAGGGGTTGGGATGATGAAAAAGAAGACTGGGCCAGATATGGAAGTTATTGGGTAGGACAGAGAGTGTTGTGAAGGTCCAGACATGACATTAATAGGATCTGGAAAGGATGAATTGAACTTTATAGGAGAAGAGGTGGTTGTTAAGTGATGGATGAATATATTGGGATATATGTATTATATGTTAGGGTAAATATGAAGAGGGTCAGACAGGGGTACTGGACAGTAAGATGCATGTCAGTTTCTTCCCATGTGTCCTGGGGTATGAGAAAAAAGTCTTGGAGAGGGTGCTAAGACATGTAGTGCTTTAATAAGAAAGTTAGTTTTCAGTGAGCACCAGAAGATGGGAAGAATTTGAGAGGAAGAGATCTAGGATGAAAAGGAGCTTGGTAAAAATAAAGGGGCAGGTAGGTGGCACAGTAAATAGAGCACTGGCCCTGGAGACAGGAGGACCTGAATTTAAATTTGGCCTCAGACACTTAATACTAACTAGCTGTGTGACCTTGGGCAAGTCACTTAACCCTAATTGCCCTACCTTCCCCCCTCCAAAAAAAAATCAATTAGGTAAAAATAAGGGTGGTTCCAGAGGGCACAGAGGAAAGGAAGGGCAGAGGAGGGTAAGGACTAGAGAAAGCTAGACTCAGTTTACAGTGGAAGATATTGGGGTAGAAGAATCATACTTCACGTGTGATTTGGGACATTTATTTCAAGTTTATTATTTATTTGGGACATTTATTTCAAGACAGGGCAGAGAGCAATGGACAGATTGGCAGTATTCCTCTGATATCCAAGTAAATATTTTAACACAAAGACTTTCCTACCAATGATAGTATAGGAAGCAGAGAAAACGTAGGGCAGTGAGTTCTAAGTATGCTGCTGACCTTAGGCACAGGGCAGACTTTTACTAATTTGCTGGTGACTTAGGGGAACGGAGAAAAGCAAATTTGTTTTGCCAGCATAATGGATCCTCTGCAATAGTGAAAACATAAACACTGTGGGTGGGACATGCAGTGGGGCTTGCCCATTTTATTTTCACTTTGTTGCTGTTTTTTTCAGTCATTTCTGACTCTTCATGACCCCATTTGGGGTTTGGGGTATTTCTTTGGTTTTTTGTTTGTTTTGGAAAAGATACTGGAATGGTTTGCCATTTCCTTCTCCAACTCATTTTACAGATGAGGAAACTGAGGCAAACAGGGATGAGTGCTTTTCCAAGGGTCACACAGCTAGTCAGTGTCCAAGGCTGACTTAAACTCAGGTTTTCCTGACTCCAGGCCTGGCTCTATCCACTGAGTCACCTACCTGCCCCATTTTATACTTAAATGGAGCCTCTTTCAAAGATGGAGTCACTCATTATAGGAGAAGGCTCCTCTCTCTTTGCTTCCACTATGGGAAGTAACTGACATGTGACCCATTCACTGCTGATGTCTACATCGATCTTTCACTGATCCTGGACATCTGCCATGACGTGAATTCCCAGGTCAGGGTTCATGCCGGAGTGATCTAACTCCACCGTAGGCAGATAGGCCCTAGAAGAAGGATGTGACAGCCATGGGACCCTAATGAATAATAACCATGGTTTCTCAGATAACCAGTGTTCTGCCTGACGGTGGAGGGAAGCTTATTTTACCCTGGATGTTGGCATCTGGCACAAAGTCCTATACCACAGTTGTAGTTATTGATGTTACATATACTGTGTTAAGTTACTTTTGCTCAACAAAGCATAGAGCATTCTAGATTCTCTATTCCTTAATTAGTTACACTGTCTTTCTGGCATATATTTAGATTGTTTTTATTGATAGGTTTAGAGGGCTATTTTTGTACTTTGCTGATTTGTAGTTATGTTTTCCTTTTTAATATTTAAAGATTAAGTATTAAGATATTGATAGAAGAATGATAACTCTATTTTCTCTCTGCATAGCTATGTTATTGTAGAAAAAATTCAAAAGTGTGTGACTCTAAGATTTTCAGGATCAGAATTCAATAAGAATTTGAATAAAAATATGAATCCCCACTGAATTATTACCAGTACCTTAAAAATAGAAAGCTCATGGTTTGGGGGTTAATATCCTGAAAAGTTTTATAGTATCTTTTTTTTTCTTTCCACCTAAAGTTTATGAACCTCACCACCAGAACCAACCTTGGAAGAATGCAGAACGCCAGAAGTCCCAAACCAGGAAATTTGCCCATCCAGAAACATGAAAAAATAATGAAAGGAAGCCAATCCTTATCCTAACAATTCCTTTATATCCCACCCCATCCCCACAGCCATTGCCCCCAGGCCTAGAACTTTGGGTGGGACCAGAGTCTGACAAAAGAGAAGATTGATACCAAATGCCAAGTTTCTGCCATGCTGCTTTCCAATTTTCCCAAATAATGAATTCTCAGCCCCAAATTTAAATTTTTACACTTGTCAAATATAAGATTACTATATTCATTTGCTGCTATAAATTATATGTCTATTCTTTTCCACTGATCTACCTTTCTATTTCTTAGCCAGTACCAGATAGTTTTGATAGTTACTGCCTTATAATATAGTTTAAGATCTGGTACTGCTAACCCTCCTTCCGTTCCTTTTTTTTTTCATTAGATCCTTTGATATTCTTGACTTTTTGTTCTCACAGGTTTTGTTTTGTTTTGTTTTTCAGGGTTGAAAAATAGTAATTTCCCCTCTTCCACTTAGATGGAGGGAGGGACCTCTGGGACAGGATACTTCTAAGGTGTGATGAGTTCTGGGGCTGAAGTGATCTTCCAGGATGGAGAGGTTTCTAGGACATGATGAAATCCAGAACAGTACAACCTGGTGAGAAATGAAGTATTTCCTGCCACATTCTTCTGAAGTCCCTCTAGGGAGGAAAAGTGGGAATAAGCTTTTTCTTCACCGCAGGATCATGCCCAAAGTTTGTATTTTACTTTATATATTTAAAAACATTATTCTGAGAAGGGATCTGTAGACTTCAATAGATTGCCACGAGGTCCATGACACACAGATTAAGAACTGCTATTTAAAAAGAGGAAAGAAGCCACCAAAACATGGGATGTGTTGGTACAGAAGATGAAAGGACCACAACTTTCTTTGGGTCACCTGGGTGACTAGATGGGCTCATTTTATATAGGTAAACCGCAAGTCTTTCTTAGTCCCATTTGAATCACTGCACAGCCTGAGGCCTGCATTTGATTTGTTATCATCAAAGGAAAGTTCCAACCTTGGTACTCCAGTTCTCCTCCCTCACAATCCTTCTCAGGGCTTCCTTTGTATTGAGCCCCAGACGTGTGAGTACCTCAATTCTCCTTATAAAGACAGTGAAGCAACTTAGCTAAGAAAAGGGGAATTGGAAATTGTCATAGGTCTAACTAAGTAGCTAGAACATTTATTCAGCACTTACTATGTCCAGTCACCTAAGCACTTTGCAAATATTTATCTCATTTTATCATAATGGCAGCACTATGGGGTAGGTGCTATTTTTATCCCCATTTTATAGGTGAAGAAACTGAGGCAGGCAGAGGTTAAGTAACTTGTCCAGGGTCATATAGCTAGTAAGTGTCCGAGACTAGATTCAAATTCAGTTCCTGTGCTGTATCTACTGTGACCACATAGCTGCCTCAACATTTCTATTCTCAAGGAATTTACGTTCCAATGGAGGAACACAAGACATAGATAAACCCTTTGGAGCTATCCAATATTTGATATTTGAATGTGTTGTCCTACTGACAAGTAGGGGCTTGTAATTCTTTGACCAGCCTTCTAATCACATTTAATGGCCCCGAAGAACCCAGTAACTATAAGTAAGGAACTATTATCCTATGAACCCAAACAAAGAAATATTATGAAGGGGGCCTGTTGGAAAGTCAAATGCCACCAGAAAACAAATGGAAAAGCTCATTTCTGGACTTCACCCAACTTCTTTTCTAGTTCAGTTTTTTTAAACTAAATTCTAAGTAGCACTTCACCCCCAGGAGGACCCCTGAATGCTTCCTTGTTGTTTTTACTCCATTGCTCCAGATATGTCCAACTCTTCATGACCCCTATTTAGGGTTTTCTTGGCAAAGATACTGGCATGGTTTGTCATTTCCTTCTCCAGCTCATTTTACAGATGAGGAAACTCTAATGCCTGCATTTAAATTGCCCTCAGTGAATCTTCTACTGTGTACATCACCTTTAACCTCAGGTTTATACCTGAGCAAAGTCTTAAGTGTTTAGACACTGGGTCATCTCCAGTTGTCCTGATCTATATCTTGTCACTGAACCCAGATGGCTCTGGAGGAGAGAGTGAGGCTGGTGATTTTGCACAGCCCTCACTCACTTAAATCCAATTCACTTGCAAGTCATGGCATCACCTTCCCAACGCTACAGTCCTCTTTGAGAATAAAAGACAAACAACAACAACAATAACAGAAAGAAGAGGAGGAGGAGGAGGAGAAAAAGGAGATTAGCAATAGGTTCATTTATAGTCAGAGGAATAAAATCGCAACCTATATAAGTATATATGTATGAATATATGTATGTACATATATGCACCCATATATATGTAATACAACCATGTGTGTATAGGCAAATAATTCATATCAGGGATTCTTAACTTTTGTGTGTGTGTGTTACAGATCCTATGATAAATCCAATGAAGTCTTTAGACTCCTCAGAATAATGTTTGTTGCCTATATCAGTAATTGAATGAAATGCTAAATTTCAATGAAAGCTTCATGAAAGTAGAAATATGTAGTTTTTCCCTTCCAATTCACAGATCCCTGAGTCCACCCTAGATTAAGAATCCTTAATTTATATGATTGTCATATATAGAATCCTTTCTTCTGAGTTAATAGAAACTTTCTTTACTCAACTTTGATCACATTAATCCTAAAAACACCCACTTGAAATAGAAGTATCAACTAGTTTTGTTTTATAGAAAGGATGCTTAGTACTTGTGAGACCTTGGGCATATCACTTAACTTCCCTGCCTCAGTTTCCCCATCTGTAAAATGAGGAGACCTGACATCATGGTCCCTGCCAGCCCTACATGTATGCTCATCAAGAGAGAATGAGTTGTTGCCAGACTTTAAAGGTAGGATACAAAGTAAGAAACAAAGGTCTTCTGGATACTTGACTGGAAAGACTGAAGATGAACTTACTCCACTCTGGTCCCTTTTCCCTCCAACTCATCTCTAGGCCTCTCTCTTTGCATAGGTTCTTCTTTTTACCACTGGGCTTAGAAGAAGAAATTACTTTCTACCTCAGCCAGGCTAACTTTCCTCCTATGATCTTGATCCCAATGCCTTCTTTTGTCTCCTCCAAAATCTCATTAAATCAGTTATCTTCACTTTCCCTTTCCATCTTCATTCTCTTCCCCCACTACTGGCTCCTTCCTTTCTAACAAACAAACCTACTCAGCTTCTTCCTGTCCTTTGAAAATCCCTTTCATTTTAACCCCAATATTTACTCAAGCTGCTCACATCCAGTGCCCCTACCACCCTTCCCTTTTTTTAAGGCCCATCTCAAGTGCCATTTCTTTCATGAGGGCAGCTAGGTAGTGCAATAGATAGTGTACCAGCCCTGGAGTCCAGATGACCTGAGTTCAAATTCAGCCTCATACATTTACTAGCTGTGGGATCCTGGGTAAGACATCAACTGTAAAAATGGGTATAATAGGGGCGGCTAGGTGGCACAGTGAGTAAGGGCACCGGCTTCGGAGTTGGGATAACCCGGGATCAAATCTGGCCTCAGAAAATGAGTACCCACACATAAATAACAACTAGCCGTGTAACCTTGAGCAAGTTACTTAACCCCAATTGCTTTTTAAAAAATGGGTATAATAAGAGCATCTACTTTGCAGGGTTGTTATAAGAATCAGTAGATAGGGCATCGGTCCTGAAGTCAGAGAGATTCACCTTCCTAAGTTCAAATCCAACCTTAGACACTTACTAGCTGTGTAATTCTGGACAAGTCACTTAACCCTGTTTGCCTCAGTAGTAGAATGAGCTAGAGAAGGAAATGGCAAATCACCCCAGTATCTTTGACAAGAAAACCCCAGATGGGGTCATGAAGAGTAAGACACAACTGAAAACAACAACAGGTGAGATAATGTTTGTAAAACATTTAGCTTATTGCCTGGCACATCTATAAATGCTTATTCCTCTCATTCTCATCCATCCCTTCCAAGAAGTTCTCCTCCCTCAATCTCTCATGCTTCTCGATTTGAGCTCTCCAGTGCACTGATCACATTCCAATTTCCATTCCACTTACTTGTATATTTTTATCCCCTTGTCAAACTGTAAGCTCTTGGAGAGTATGTTATTTTTCTCTTTTGTATCCCTAGCTCTTTATATAGTATCTTGCATGTGGTAGGCAATTAATACATTTGTGAAACTAATCTGAATTGAGTTGAATTGAAGAGAATTATGGATGGGGGGGGTCTTTCTATATTTGAAATTTGTCTTGGTGTCTATTATCTATTATCTATATCATATTATCATGTACAAGTAGTTTGATAGTGAAAGAGTTGATAGCATCAGAACTAAAAGTTATAAATATTATCAAGATATTAGGAGACACCCTATTTTCCAGAGCGAAGGCCCAGCAAGCAAGCTGTACCCTGAGCTTGGCATAACAACAATCCTTTGTGCTCACCCTCTGGAACTGATGGTCTTTGGGTTGGGGCAAGCATCAAAAGGCCCAGATATGAAGCCCTGCTTCAAGTGGAGTTTTTGTTACTACGCAACCTGCCTCACTGTTGCTGTCATGTCCTACTATTATTGTTTTACTATACTGTTTGACTCTTTGTCTAACAACAAATATATAAATCAAGGTTCAGCCCAGCACATGTGCCCTTTCTGGCAAGCCATTTCCCTCACTCTGAAATTAAATTTCTGTTTGATTCCTGACTCTCCTATTTGCAATCAGCTCTGTTCAGCTCTAGCCATCTACAGGTTAGAGGCTGGTTCACTCAGGTTGACAATATAAAAAGACCTGAAGTCAGGAAGACTCATCTTCCTAAGTTAAAATCTGGATTCAATCACTTACTAGCTGTGTGACCCTGGACAAGTCATTTAACCCTTTTTGCTTCAGTTTCCTCGTCTGCAAAATGAGCTGGAGAAGGAAATGGCAAACCACTCCAGTATCTTTGCCAAAAAAAAAAAAAAAACCATAAGGGGTCATGAAAATTTGGACACAAATGAAATGACTCACCACCACCAACAACAACAACAAAGCAGACAATGCCTATGGAATTCTGACAAGTGATACATTCCAGGAACATGACAATTCATGAAATAATGGAAGAAGCAGGCTACTGTAGAGGAAAGAGCAGCACACTTGGGAATCAGGAGATCTGCGTTCTTCCTGCCTCTCCCACTAGGTGTCAATGTGGAAGATTAATGGTATATAGTATAGTGTAAAGCGAACTGGACTTGGAGTGAGGAAGATATGCATTCAAATTCTGACTCTAATGCTAGCTGTGTTACAATTGGCAAGTCACTGAATCTCTCATAAGCCTTTGTTGAATGAGCCTCAGTCTCTTCATCTGTAAAATAGGGATAATATACCTAAAGTACCTACCCCACAGGACTGTTGTAAGGAAAGCACTTCACAAAATGAAAAGCACGATATAAAAGGGAGCTAACATTATCTACTTTTCTAAATGTCCAAATAAAGGAGAGGAACGATGCTCTCTACAATTCATCAGGTTCCTTCCATTTCTGACATCCTATGAACACTATCAAGATGAAAATAAGGAAGAAGGACCAAACGGCAATTAAAGAAGAGGAATAAAGTTGATGCCATCTAAAAAAACAATGTAATATAGTTTTATTTGAGGGAAAATGCCCCTTCTTTTACTGCTAGAAGGAATTATCTGTTTTTAATACCTCCATTTGTAAAATAACCTGTGTAAAGAACAGAACAGAAATTGTGGGAAAAGAACTACTAGGAGATTCTAAGTAGCACACCCATTAATGATTCACAGCAAGGCCAAACTGAGATTTCTATCAGTCTGCATTCTCTCTAAAGAGTAATTCCTTAGTAAATAAGAAAAAAATCAGAAAATAATTCTCCAAATAAGCCTGTATATAGTCTTTTCACTAGTCTACACTAAAAAGATGTCTAGAATGGGTGTGATAAGGCTCTATTTTGCCCCTAGCATTTTCCTCAACTTTGCCTTTTCCTTACTTCTCTATAAGCCACTGAAATAATAGCAAGACTAGACCAGTCTGACTTCAATAAAGGAAAATAATTTTAAAAATTGCCAGTCCCTTGCCATTTGAATTAAACGCACCTGGAGCAGAGAAGTCAAGATGAAAGCCCTTGCTCCAGTTTTCCATGTTTTTCTTATTATTATTATTACATAAAATTTACTAGTTCTTTTAAATAGTAAGTGAAAGAAATTAAGTTATTACTCTGAAAAAGTCTCCATTGAAAGCTAGACTTGTAGACATTAACCAGCATGCACAGTCAGCTCAAAACAGCATAGTAGCATTGCAGCTAACCCTATCTCTGACTAGACCAAATATGCAGAAAGCAACCTACTCATTAGCACAATAACTCACCAGTAACAAAAAATAGTGGTTTTTCTGGCTCTCCTTCAGACTTGCTGGGTAACTCATCTGTGCTTCAGTTTACTTTGGTTGAGGTCAGCTAATATATTGAATGGTGTAGTAATAACACTTGCTACCCAATGCAGAGGTATGCCGGTAAATCTTTAGCGACCAGATCTCCATAAAAAAAAAGGCATTCTTGGCACTTTTTAAGTCTAATCTACATTATTAATATTTTCATATCACTTTCCTAAATCTAGACCAAAAGTGTCAAATGCATGGCCCACAGGTCATATGAAGCCCATGACACTCTCAAGTATAGCCAGAACCAGATTAAAATTTAACTGGGAAATATTTAACAAAGTAAATAAAAATACAATAAAACAGATAATATTACATTTTAATGTTGTCAATATATAACCCTCAAGAATCTTTGTGTACAATTTAGTGGTCTCTATTTCTATTTGAGTTTGACACTGTGGGTCTATTCAATCAACAAAAAAATCAAGCCCTAAATTGTATTATTGCACAGTTTCAGAGATGTAAATTCTCTCACAGAAAATTTAATAGTCAGCTCTCAAGAGTCAGTCTGAGCTGGTTTCAAGATAGCCCTGCACATTGGCTTTGTGAATACAAAATACATTAACACCCTCTTTTCTTTAAAGTTTCAACTATCATAACTATTTTTGTTCACTTGTGTCTGACTCTTTGTGACCGCATTTGGGGCTTTCTTGGCAAAGATACTGACGTGGTTTGTCATTTCCTTATCCAGTTCATTTACAGGAAACTAAGGCAAATGGGGTTAAGGGACTTGCCCAAGATCGTAGAGCTAGTAAGTGTCTGAGATCAGATTTGAAGTCAGGAGCATGAGACTTCCTGACTCTAGGTCCAATGTTCTAGCCACTGTACCACCTAGCTTCCCTCAATCATTAACTTGAAAGTAAATGAGAGGGGGGAACAAAAGGTCTCAGACTAGAGGGTAATCACAAAAGTCCATGCCCTTCTCCCTGTGGAGAAGAGAAGATGCTACTATTTGACCTTCATCCAGGCATCTTTGAAGAATATAAAAAGCACTATCTTAGTACAGAAAATCACACATTCTACTAGAAGCAACTGTGATAACAGAAGAGAAAGCTGACAGTAAAAGGAGATGGAAAGTCTATTTACTGGTTTAAAAGTACAGCCACTGGGGACTGTTTACTGTAAGATCATACAGCCTTATAGCCTTCAGCACTCTGATACCCACCTCACAAAAAAGGGATTAAATTGCATTCATTATACTCTAGGGAGAAAGGAAATGTATGTTACATTTAACAAAGAATACCATTCAAAATGGATGAAGCATGCATATTGCTTAGACCAGTGATCTCCAAAGTAGCAACTAGGGTCCTCTGAGGTCCAGCCATGACCCTAAGGAGTATGTGATCAACCAATTGGAGGGTGGGAAAGCTGGGCTGCGACCAACTTTTCCCATATACCCCATTGTAGACTTAATTCTAATACAAGCATACCTACTCATTTTCCCTAACACTGTCCCACTTTGTCCCCTCCCAACAGCTGGACAAATTCCTAACCTCCTCTATCCCACACTATGCACCAGCTCCTCAATGCACTTATAACCCAGTTGTAGCTTAACTCTATTTGGGCACCTCTACAGATGACACTGGAAAATATACCACCATGCCCAACATATTTACCCCTGTTCCCAAATCACTGCATGTCAACACTTGGGCAGTAAGTAGTGAGATAAAACTCCACGTTTACCCTTCTCCTTTTGGGTCAGATGCACTGAGTCCTATAGGATAAAGAGGCATAGGTATATTATAATCTTTTTCCCCCAATCCAACTCCTTTTTCCAAACTTCCCTATTTCTATTGAAGATACTACCATCCTTGCAGTAACTAGGTAGACAACCTGATTGTGATCTTCCATTCCTTTCTCTCCCTCACTTCGCAAAACTAATCAGTTGTCAAATCTTGTTAGTTCAATTAGTTCAACCTCCATTATGTCTTTCACATTCATCCTTTTCTCTCCATTCCTATACCCCCACCCCCTCATAGTTAAGGTTCTCATTAACTTTCAACTGGGATTTTGCAAATAATCTCCCTACTGCCATTTTTTTCCCGTACCAATCTATCTTCCACATAGCTGCCAAAATAATTTTCCTAAAACATAGGCCTGACCATGCCACTTTCCTGCTCAATAAATTCCAATGGTTCCTTATTGAATCTAGGACCAAGTATTATGCCATCTTTACTTCATCCATTTCACTGAATTCAATCATTTTACATCTTTTTGTGAAAGTTATGATGATGATAATTAATAATAATAATAATAATAAACAGCATTTATATAGCATCTACTATGCAGCAGGCACTATACTAAGGACTTTATAAATATCATCTCATTTGATCCTTATAACAACCCTGCAAGGTAGTTATTATTATGTCAATTTTACAGATGAAGAGACGGAGACAAAGATTAAGTGACTAACCCAAGGTTACATAGCTAGTAAGCATCTGAGACCAAATGTGAACTCAGGTATGGCATGAACAAACATGGAGAGTTAGTAATGTGTATGGATTGTTCAGACAAGTATATTATTTTTATAGTGCTGGGTCTCTGTAATGGAAATGCAAATTTAAAGATCTTCCCTGCCCCTAGCTTAAGTGCACCTGGAGCCTGTGGTGGGAGGAAAGCCCACACCTTGATACTTTGTGATTGGGCAGTGGGTCAAGGAGGTTGTTGCAATCTTTGAGCTAGGAGAAGGCTATATAAACTCTGATGAGAGGCTTTGCTTTGGGGCTCACTTTGAGAAGTGTTGTGTGATTTGACCAGATGAGACTCTGGGAAGCTGTTGTTGAGAGCCCCCCGGCTTTGAAAACCCAGATGTTGATGCTTCCCTCTCTGGTAACTGTGATTTGGTATTGATAATGGTTGGACAGTTTGGAAGCCTGTCTGTTTGATCTGTAAGTTCTGTAACTCTGAAGTTTGGGGTGCTGACCTTTTTCCCATGAACTAGGTAATGTGTGTTTGTTTCATTAAAGTAAGCTTGTTAACCCATTTTGAGTTGCTTTCCTTTACAAAAGCAGATCTAAGAACCTGTGTTGGCAGTCACCCTGGGGATATTGGGGTGCTTGCCGCTACAGTCTCATATGGCAGTGGTAGAGAAAGTGAGGATAAGGAGTTTGAATGTTATTCTGTAAGGACATTTATCCATTGGATAAAGTTATGTGGGAATGAAAGTGTGTGTATATATAATGAGTGCATGTATATGCATGTGTGTATGAGCAACTAAGAGGTGCAGTGAATAGAGCTCCAGGTCTGGGATCAGCAAGACCTGAGTTCAAATGTGACCTTGGATACTTACTAGTGTGTGAACATGGATAAGTCCTTTTTCTGCCTCAGTTTCTTCATCTGTAAAATGGGGATAAAAATACTATCTACATCCCAGGCTTCTTATGAGTATCAATGAGATAATATTTGTTAAGCACTTCACAAACTTTGAGCAACTAGATGGTTCACTGGTGTAGCACCAATGCAATATTTATAGTGCCCATGATCATAATAAAGACTGTGACTATAAGTATCACATGACGTTCAATTGCAAAATATAACAAACTCTCCAGATAGAGGATAGAACTGAAGCATTTATTTAGACACCAGAAAACCGAAGCCCAAGATCAGTAAGTCAATTCCATCATAGTACCAAAAATATTCAGAAGCCATAATAACACTGAGAGCCACAGCATCCTTCAGCCTTCCCACAAACCAATACAAGATCAATATTTACTCACAAACCTCTCTATCTCCTTGCCTGAGTGCCTCTGTCTCCCACCACGTGACTAGCTCTGAACCAGCTTCCTTCAGGTTCTGCTTCCCTTCAGCAAAACTCCTCCCACCACAGGCTCCATGTATCTACATTCAGCCTATTAAGGGGGCAGAGTTAACTTTCAAAGCAGGGGAGGTCTTCAAACTTCCTCCAGGTCTATTTAGGGGCAGGGAAGATCTTCAAATTCCCATTCCCATTAAAACTGCATAGAGTGCAGGGCCTGGATTCAGGAAGATGTATCTTGCTGAATTAGAATCTGACTTCAGACAGACACATTAGCTATGTGACCCTGGGCAAGTCACTTAACCCTGTGTGCCTTAGTTTTCTTATCTGTAAAAGAAGCTGGAGAAGAAAACGGCAAACCACTCCAGTATCTTTGCAAAGAAAACCCCAAATGGGGTCATGAAGCATGAGATATCACTGAACAATTATAAACTTTAAAGAGATACATAAATGCTAGGTATTATTATTATCATATATGAAATAACAGCATATATGTTCTGCGTACATTTGCATGGATATATGTATGTATGTATATGTGTGTGTGTATACATGTTGCAAGAGGTTGAATCACTGGACTATTTGTGAACCTTCTTTCTCTTGAATTCAGTTTTTATTGTTCACCCTTCATTTCTTCTTTTTTATACTTTTTTTTTATTTAAACAAATGCTTTATTAACTCCTGTTTTACGTCATTCATTTCTGCCAGATTTTGAGTTACAATTTCTTTTCCCCGTTTTTCCCCTACCCACCCTCCCAGAATATCAGTCCCACAAGATATTGCTTCCTCCATCCTGCTCTCTCCCATATCTTCTCTCTTACCCCTTTCGACTTTTCCATTAGAGCAAGGTGAATCTCTGTGCCCTGATGCCTGTACATCTTATCTCCCAATTACATGCAAAAGAGTATTGATAATAGTGTTTATATATATTTGAAACATTATATTTTAAGACCTCGAATTTCAGATCCATTCCCTTCCTCCCTTGTCACCCATTCCCTCTGGGAAGATAAATAATTCAGTATGTGTTGTACATGTATAACTATGGAAAATATTACCATAGTAGATATATTATACAAGGCTGCTTATAATTCCCTCCCACCCATCTCACCCCCCACATGGTCCATTCCCTACATGATCCTGTCCCTCTTCTATAGTGGGTACTTCCAACCTCCCCTCCCCCCAAGAATGCCCTCCCATCCATCATCCCTCCTCTCATCCCCCTTCCCCCTACTCTCCTGCAGGGTGAGATATCCCATTTAGTATGTATGTCATTCTCTCCCTGAACCAAATTCAATGAGAATGTGGTTTTGCCTTTTTGCTTTCCTATTCTTCCCCTCCTCTGCAGCCACTGGCCCTTGCTTCTTCTACATGAGATAGTTTACCCTACCCTGTCTCTCCCCATCTCCTCTTGCCACTTTCCTCTCTCACCTCATAATTTCACCCCTTAGGTATCATCCCTTCCCAACAAATTCAACCTATGCCCTCTATCCATGTGTAACTGTAAACATATATGCACACATTCACATATGTATTCACGTGACCATATACCCTTCTTCCATTATTTTCATACTGAGAAAAGTTTCATCAGTCACAATTATTGTTTTTCCATATAGGAATGTAAATAGGTTAACTTTGATAAGTTCCTTTTGATTTCTTTTCCCTGATTACCTTCTCAGGCATCTCTTACTTCTTGCGTCTGGATGTCAAATTTTCTATTCAACTCTGGTTTTTCCTCAAGAATGCTTGAAAGTCCTCTATTCCACTGAATGACCATATTTTCCCCTGAAACAAAATACTCAGTTTTGCTGGGTAGGTGACCCTTGGGTTCAGTCCCAGCTCTTCTGCCCTCTGGAATATCTTATTCCATGCCCTTCGATCCCTCAGTATAGAAGCTGCCAGGTCCTGGGCTATTCTGATTATGTTTCCACAACATTGAAATTGTTTCTTCCTGGCTGCTTGTAGTATTTTCTCCTTGATCTGGGGATTCTGGAACCTGGCTATAATATTCCTGGGAGTTTTCTTTTTGGGATCTTTTTCAGGAGGTGATCTGTGGATTCCTTCAACCTCTATTTTGCCCTCTGGGTCTAAAACATCAGGGCAATTTTCCTTGCGAATTTCTTGAAGGGTGATTTCTAGCTTCTTTCCTTGATCATGGCTTTCAGGTAGTCCAATAATTTTTAAATTGTCTCTTCTGGATCTATTTTCCAGGTCAGTGGTTTTTCCCATGAGATATTTCACATTGCCTTCTATTCTTTCATTTGTTTGGATCTGCTTAACAGCATCTTGATTTCTCATAAAGTCATTAGCTTCCATTTGCTCAGTCTAACTCTGAAGGAATGAATCTCCTCAGTGAACTTTTGAGATTCTTTTTCCATCTGGCAAATTCGACTTTTTAAGGCATTCTTCTCCTCATTGCCCTTTTGGGCCTCCTTTGCCATTTGAGTTAGTCTATTTTTTAAGGTGTTGTTTTCCTCAGTCAGGCTGTTGACCCTCATTTCATACTTTTCCTGCATTCTTCTCATTTCTCTTCCCAATTTTTCCTCCACTTCTCTTATTTGATTTTTAAAGTCCTTCTTAAGGTCCTCTATGACCTGTAACCCGCTCATATTTTCCTTTGGGGCTTTTGGAACAGGATTTCTGACCTCACAGTCCTCTGACTGTTCCATGCTTAGATCCTCTTTGCCCCCAAAATAGGAGTCTAATGTTTCATTTTTCTGTTTAATTTGTTTCCTTTGCCTTGGCATGATGCCACTTAATTACTTGACTTTTGGGCTTGTTGCCACAGTAGAACTCTGCCACCAGACAGGGGAGCTTCGTCC
This sequence comes from Gymnobelideus leadbeateri, assembly GCA_011680675.1. Lineage (NCBI taxonomy): Eukaryota > Metazoa > Chordata > Mammalia > Diprotodontia > Petauridae > Gymnobelideus > Gymnobelideus leadbeateri. The sequence continues at coordinate 39,764 of WOXC01006640.1, read as the reverse complement.
CAAATGTGTGTGTGGGGGGGCAACTTCCGTTTCTGGCAAGCTGGAAACCCGCCCCACGACCTCCCCCCCAGATCACAATCCAGATCCAGGGAGGTTAAAGCAAGAGCGATTACCCCCCGAGACTGATCGCTGGATCTCCCTACAGTTCGCAGGCCAGGAGCTGGAGCTGCCACCGAAAACTGCAAAATGGCGTGTCTCCTCAGTGGCTTCTAGCCCCCAGGGGAGGAAGCCGACCATTCCCCAAATACTGGTCCCAAAGTCCATAGGGCCCTAACCTCTCACTTTGTCCTAGGCATGTCTGTGTTGACCATTCTGGAATCGCCACAGCTGCTGGTGTTCTGGGGTCCCTCCAGCCGGCTGTTGGCCCGGCCGCCCTGGGGCTAAAACCACGGGACCTGGGCTCAGCTCTCCGTGCTGCCAGCTCCCAGAGCGCTGTGCTGGCCCTTCCTGCAGGGCTGCTGGGCTGTCCTCAGCGGGAGGTTAGCTTCTCTGTGTCGTTCTTTGGGTGCTGGGGCTCCAGAAGTTGTTCAGAGTCCCCTTTTACATAGTTTGGAGGGAATCTGGGGGAGAGAGCCTTGGAGGTGCTGCTTCTACTCCGCCATCTTGGCTCTGCCTCCCTCACCCTTCGTTTCAAAGAGGTCCAATGACATTAAGAGAGTGATGTATTGACTTGAACTTGAATTCGATGTAAGTCAGGCAGAGTTTTACAAACTCATCAGCTTTACTCTCTCTTCCACAATCATCAAAGTCCAGTGGCAAGACAAAAGTCAAGACTGGCGATGGCCTGGGAGTCCATGGATAACCTTGGCATCTTGGATGTCTGACCAAGCTCTGAGCACTCTATATAACCTGCTTCAACCATGCTCATGGTCATTGAAACAAATTGTTCTCATCTGCCCATTTTTCCAGGGGAAGTGTTCAAATGTTTGAGGTAGACATACCTCTAACTCACCAGTGTGTTTGAGGCCTGTTGGTTACTCTCAATCTGGTTTAGCCCATCTGCCAAAATGGTTCTACTGAGGTGTGGCCACTGAGCATGATATAGCTTCTTAGAGCCACAGGTGAGAGTTAGGTGACGGGTGAACACCAAAAGTAAAAGAGCAGCCCTGGAAACGGTTCAGCAAACCCTCACACCAGAGGTGCTACTCCTCCTTGAATATCCCATACATCTCTGAGATTTATTGGAAGGGATTTAGAAACTTCATGCCAATCTACCCATTTTACAGATGTTTAAACTGAGGCTGAGACATTAAATTTGCTCAAGATGACAAAGGTACCAAGTAGTAAACCCAGGATCCAAACCTTTTTCTTTCTGACTACACATTGAAAGACCTTTCCATTATTCCAATCTTCATATAGATATAGATATATATGTACCTATACACATATACATCTGTACATATATACACATATATACATATGTATATTGTATATATGATATATATCTGAAGAGGGAGGGAGACAGGGAGACAGGAGAGCGAAACAGAGAGAGACAGAGAGACAGAGAAAGACAGGGACAGAGAGAGAGAGAGAGAGAGAGAGAGAGAGAGAGAGAGAGAGAGACAAAGAGGGAGAGAGAGATGCCTCCATTAGAATGTGTAGTCACAAAGATATAAATCTGACCAAAAATCAGCTTAACTATGTCTTAACAATTCTTATGAAATATTTGAAGGCAAATAGCTTGAACATTTGCTAAAATTAGGAATTTTAATTGTCATTATCTGAGTTTCAAATACTAAATTTCTTCATCACCATATAATTTTTTTTTATTTGGCTATAAAATTGAGCACCTGGATTTGTTCACAGATCTCAAATCTTCCCACTGGGAAGTACTTTACACCAATCTTTCTTTTTTTAAAGGAATACACTTTGCTTATAATTCTTGGCATTGAATGATGTAGAGAAACATAACAGTTGGGATTCATATGCTGAGAAGCAGTATTGCATATCTTCCCTAGTGAAATTCATAACATCCATGAAAAGCACAGAAAGATTCCAAATCCCAGCAGTGACACAGCTGGAGAAAACATTGCTCCTCTTCATTTAAGCTTCCAGCTTTTGCCCAGGTAGCTTCAGAAAACAAGCAGGGAGTGTGGCTGAACCTTCTAGTAATCTCCATAGAAACAGTAGAACTGCATTATGTTTGTCACGACTCAAGAGGTAAATTTCTATGATTTGGAATACTCAGGTAGGACCATGGATCCTAGTATTTTCCAAACTAACCAGTTTAAACTGAATACTGGCAGGTGCTTGCTGGATGAGATGGCTTGCCATACAAGATACTATACAGAGACAGCATGAAATAGGGCATCCAGAGACAGACCTGGCATGAGTGAGACATGGATTTTAATCCCACTCCAGATTATTACTATCTGGGTGACCATAAACAGCTCTTTCAATTTCTCTCAGCTTTAGTTTCCCCATTTGTAAAATGGAAAAATACTTGTAATTTACTTAAAAAATTAAATGTAAAAATTACTTGTAATGTAAGCCTCTCAGCTCCTGTGAGACTCAAATGAGATAGTGTATGTAAGGCATTATTGAAACCTTGGAGTACTCTAAAAATTGCAGCATTTATTGTTATCTCGAAGATAGAACTTCTTTCTAATGCAAAAGGTTTCATCAGTTTCCCTTATTCTAAGTTATATTGAATGAACCAGTAAATGCTCTTTTCATCTCTGCCCTTGAATGGTATGTGTTTGCTGTCTTACTTCATTTAGTCAATCAACTAACAAGCATTTATTAAATGCATACCATATGCCAGGACAGCTAGGTGGCACCATAGTTCATAGAGGGCCAGTCCTGGAGTCATGAAGACTCATCTTGAGTTCAAATCTGGCCTCAGACACTTAACTATCTATTGACCCTGGGTAAGTCACTTAACCCTGTTTACCTCAGTTTCCTTATCTGTTAAGAGATGGAGCTGAAGAAGGAGAACCTTTTAGGCATGGGAGGCAGTCCCTGCAAAGGCACAGAGATGAGACACAGAGTGTCACATGAGAGGAACAACAAGTGAGCCAGTGTAGCTGAATCTAGGAGTCCAGGAAGGGGACTAAAATGTAAGAAGACTGGAAAGATAGGAAAGGACCAATTTGTGAAGAGGTTTGAATGCCAAATAGAGACTCTGCTTTGATCCTGGAAGTAATAGGTAGGCACTATGCTTTTTGGAGGGCAATTGGGGTTAAGTGACTTGCCCAAGGTCACACGGCTAGTTTTTGTGCTAAGTGTCTGAGGCCAGATTTGAACTCAGGTCCTCCTGACTCCAGGACCAGTGCTCTATTCACTGCGCCACCCAGTCATTTTCATTCTTGAAATCAATGCCACTAATGTTGCATTCTTTCAGGTCTCTCCACAAATCTGTCTCACTTGAGGAGGTTCACATTATGGAGTTTTTTTCTTATGTCTTAATCTTATTTGTATATAGATACTACATGATGAAGTCTTGCTTTTCATATAAAGTCAGAATGATATTGTTTTCTGGTCAAATACCAATAGGGTTGCAATCTGGGAAATATCTAATGTGTGAACATAGTGTTCAAAATCACTTATTAGGTTTGCTAGGCAACCCAAATAAAGATTTTCTTGCTAAAATTTAAAAATAAGAAATCCACAGTTAAGGAGTACCTTCTATCAAAGCTGACTTGCATCCATTTGCCAATTGGTCCCCAGAGATTTGCCTTATTTATATAGTCATTAACCTCTGGTCATATATCCAGCAGGACTTGAACCTAGGTTGAGGCCTATTAAAGCCTCCTAAATACCAAGCCTATACTTTAGGTAGTATTGTTGTTATCCAGTCATGTCTGATTCTTCATGACCTCAGATGGAGTTTTCTTGGCATTGATACTGTAGTGGTCTGCCATTTCCTCTTCCATCTCATTTTACAGATGAAGAACTGAGGCAAACAGGGTTAGGTGACTTGTCCAGGGTCACACAGCTAGTAAGTGTCTCGGGACATATTTGAATTCATAAAGATGAGTCTTCCTGACTCCAGGCCTGGCATTCCTTCTACTTTGCCACCTAGTCATCCCATGTGTTAGATAGTTTCCTGAATAAAGGCCCAATGACTATCCTCAGGCATGTCTAACTAAGAGAAGGTATAAAGAAAACATATTTCCATGTGCATTTTCTTCAAAAATAAAAGCATTAAATTAGCAGAAAATCTCCCATCTCCAGCTCATATAATTTAGCACAAAGTACAAAGTAAAATACTTTGGTACAAGCTATGCCCCTCAGTTCTTAAATTCAGTGATCAAATACTGTGTTTTCTGTACTTTCTGGTTATCCCAAGACCTTGGTCACTCCCTCTCTATTCTAATTTATCTCCAGCTGCTTATGAAGAAAAATGTTAATTACCCCACCCCTCCCTAAAGCTAACTTATCTGTCAGAGTCAAGCAAATGCCAATGGACTCCTGAACAATTATCCCAGCCTTGTAGCTAGAAAACAAGGCTAGCAGAAGAGAGGGAGCAATGGCTTTGGATCAGCCTTAGGACTGCAAAGTCAATCAATATCCCCCTGCATCAGGTAACTCTTGGATTAGCTGCCCTCAAAGGCTTCCAACTCTGAATTGTCTCTGATTCTGATTCCTCATTTATGGTTTATCTACCATTTATAACCTATGTAATAAAATATTACCTATATTTAATTTATCATTTTCATTTATTATACCAATAGAATTATTAATAAATTATACATTATATGTTGGTTATATTATTTATTATAAAATTTTATTGTATTTATATATTATTTTTATAATTAATTATATTTATAATAAAATATAACCTATACTTTAAAAGCCTGCCAATACCATTATTTTTTCTTTAAACAAAAAAGAGGTCATGGGAACTGGTGCAAAAGGAAGTAAACAGGGTCTACATAATGTAAAACAGTGACCACAACAATGGAAAAGGAGATAGCAACAACAGCAACAAAAAAACCCTAACAGAACTAAGCCCTGTGCAATTATGATGACCAACATTTGTTTCCAAGCAAAGATGAGAAAATGTTCCTCCTTCCCTTCTTCATGGAGGTAAGGGGCTCTGGTTTTAGGATGCTTCATGTTCTGTCAGATTCAGTTAATGTCACAGGATTACAGATAGAGAACTGAAAGGGTCTCAGAGGTCATCTAATCCAACCCCCTCATTTTACAGAAAACAAAACTGAGGTCCAATACAGCTCAGTGACCTGACTACCATCACACAACTAGTAAGGGGCAGAGCCAGGATTTGACTGTAGGACTTCATTTCTCCGTAATGCCTCTGCTGGTTAGTTTTGCTAAACTGCTTTTTTTCTGTCTTTCTCTAGTTTATATTCTTCAGGGGATGGCCCCCTGATTAGGTCAAGGCAAGAGAAGTCTTGGGCAATATTCATTTGGGGATATCTATACTGCATGTTGTTACTGATTTAAAGTTCATGCATGGACCCTAGTCATGGAGCCCCAGAACAGTAACGAATGCACCATGACCCCTTGATGAATCCTCTACAAATCAATGTGAGAATAGGGTACATTATCTCTCCCACATCATGAGGATTGGGGCGCAGCATGTACCCCTACACCACCTCCACCTGGAAAATCCACGCAAAAGTGTTTGGCCCTTTCTTCATACCAGAGAAGAAGTCTAAATTATTATGGTAATAAAAGATAAAATATGTTGATATTACAATACCACGCATATATTTTATACATTTCTGAGTTTCTAAACTTTTTCTGTGTCATTTTACTGGCTTTTGTGTGTTATATGCTAGCTTACACATAACTCCCCAAAAATTCCCATTTCATTTCTTATGCCAACTCACAATATATCGAAATTGCAATGGGAAAGTTGTAATGTGGAAGGGATAACTGTGCAGCTCTTTGGACTCTTCCTGCCCCCTGCTAGCTGTTGTTGTTATCTGCCTGGGTGTGTTCCTCACAAGCAGGGACCTGGGGAGCAGCACTTGTCAAAGTATAGCCAAGTTGACTATATGTATTTAGTGAAAAGATTTTTTTTCTTTAAAAATTATTTGGGTTATTGATTCAAACTCTCCATATCCTAAACTTGCATTTGGGCCAGCCTGCACCTGGCCTAAAACAGATGTATACAGAAATAAAAAATGATGTAAATGTAAGTTATTAATAACTTTTAAAGAAAAAAAGAGGGTAGCCTACTTTACTTTCTGAAAAAAAATTTTAAGCCAGTAGGCAGAATACTTTTTATACAAATATCTGCAGTGGTTTCTTTGCAGAACAAAAGCTAAAAATGAATACAGGTTTAAGTTACATCAATGTTGAGATATGGTATTAAGAATGAACCTATATTTTTTAAGAACCAAATTTTATTATAGTTATTCCTCGTAAGGTATATCCTAGGGACCTCTCAGTAGAGACCAGTGACGCCTTTGTACAGAGTCATAAATTGACATTTCAGCCAGAGCTGATTTACTCTTTAACTGCAAAACAGACAGAGCTCCAACTCACTAGCACTGCAGGGCCTTCTTGGGCACCATTTTTACCTATGGAGAGAGTCATAGACAATAATAATAATAATCTGCACTAATACAAGACTTGAAACTCTTTGAAGTGTTTCCCTCATTATAACCTTGTAGAATAGGTAGTATTCTGCAAGTATAATAGTATATCCCTATTTTACAGATAGGAGATTTTTATTGTTGGTCAGTCTTTTTTCAGTCATGTCCAACTCTTTGTAACTCTATTTGGGGTTTTCATGGCAAAAATAATGGAGTGATTTGCCATTTCCTTCTCTAACTCATTTTATAAACGAGGAAACTAAGGCGAATAAGGTTAAGCAACTTCTCCAGGATCACACAGCTAGTAATTGTCTGAGGCCAGATTTAAACTTAGAAAGATGAGTCTTTCTGACTCCAGACTTGGCACTCTATCCATTTTCTATTTATTACATCAATTACTCAATCAATAAATCAGCCACAAGCATTTATTAACAAATAAAACAAATGTATACAGAAATAAAAATGGTGCATAAGTAAAAGTTGGGGGTAGCTAGGTGGTACAGTGGAGAGAGTGCTGGGTTTGAAGTCAGGAAGACCTGAGTTCCAATTTGGCCCCAAACACTAGGTGTGTTACCCTGTGCAAGTCACAGAACTCTCTTTATCTCAGTTGCCTCTTCTATAAAATGAGCTGGAGAAGGAAATGGCAATTCTAATGTCTTTGCCAAGAAAACCTGAAATGGGATCATAAACAGTTGAATGTTTCTGAATAATAACAAGAAGTTCCTTGAGAGCAGTACCTGTCTTACCTTTCTTTGCATACCCAGAACTTTATACAATACTTGACACATAGTAGGTGCCTAATAAATGTTTATTGACTGACTAAAGGATCCTGTGACTTAAAGCCACATAACCCTTGTGGAATATTTATATTAAAAAGGTAAACTTTTTCTCAAAAGTTTGGAATCATGAAAAGTACTTTGCAATTTATTTCAAGCAATCTAGCCTGGTCTCCTCTTTCTTGTATTTAATTATAGACCCAACCCATATTCCATTTGCAATGTTTGACAAAAATAGATATACCAGATAGAAGAGATGGATACAGGTATATGTAAATAGAGACTATGAGCTTTAAAATTGTCCATTTAACTGCATGTCATAGTCTGGACAATATGCTTCTTCATCCACTTGGTTTTTTCTCTATAGATGGTCAGGTCAAACTCTTTTAAGTATCTTTACAGCTTATTTTAGAGGCTCTGTAATGTTTTGGGGCTTGGTGAGACCACAGACAAGAGCATCTGGAAGACATAACTATCTACAGAGAATTTAACTTGTAGTCTGCTGGATCTTGTCATGATAGTGATGAAAACCTTTGGCAAATCTATATCTACTTGTTTTATCCAATATATAATATTAATGATCCAAATGTCAGGAAATAATGTTATTTCTGTTGTTATGTCTTTCAGGGAATCTTAAATAATTTTGATTTATTTATCAGTAACATCTAATAGAATCTTTGAAGCAATATTTAGGCCTATCAAATCAGACATATTTTCATAATCAATGGAAAAGCACAATAGGATTTTGAATTCTCTGTATTTTTTTCAGTCAATTGTGTGGTGGTAAAGAGGTATCCTGGCTTGTGACAGCCTACCCATTCCCTATGAATCCTATCATCACAACGTGTGTGTGTGTAGGTTATTCTTACAAAAAATTATATAGATGGAAAAGTAGATATGCAGGATGGTTGTTGTTGATTACCTTTGGAGGAGGCATTAATAAGGTCAACCTTTGCCCCATATCTTTGGTATCTTTGCTGCCTTCACATACCTTGTGAATCAATTCCCTGATGCCTTTGTGAATACATCACATTCATCATGGATTTCCTTCATGTGTATTTGTTCTAATCCAACTGCTTTTTGCTTTGTTGTTCTTTTAGTTGTCAATTTTACCTTCTCTATAAGTAGTTTTTTGTCAAGATTTAGTTCTATATATTTGAAAATTCATGTACATAGGGTTGAATCTTGACAAAAATCGTGAAGTCACTTACCCCCAAGTTACTTGTCCCCAAGCTCCTCTTTATGAATCCTTTTTCCCTTTACCTGACATTCTCCCCATCATTTAGGGATCTAATGCTCCTTTCTTTCAACCCTTCCTAATTGCCTTCTGCAATATAGCTTCATAAACCTTCCAAACCTTTCCAAGAAAATAAGGGAGGGCTCTTTAGACCACAGAACCTGATAGTTCTTGAGCCTATTTGGCCTGACCATCTATAGAGAAAAAACCAAGTGGATGAAGAAACATATTGTCCAGACTATAACCTGTAGTTAAATGGACAATTTTAAAGCTCACAGTCTATATTTACACAAACCTATACCCATCTCTTTGTTTGGTATATCTATTTATATGCATTTGCCTGGCACCTGCATATCTGAAAAACTATTGTGGGGGTAAAAAAATATCAACACCCTTTATGTAACTGAATCAATGTTTTCTAATAGGCAGAACTAATTAGTTTGTGTGATTAAGGGGGAGAAATGTAAATACATGGATTATTTTCAAGAATTTAAAGTGTGTAATAAACAGAAAACTTGGGTTTTAATCTCAACTCTACTTCTAACAAGTTATGTGACACTGGCCAGGGCATATAACCTTACTGACTCTTATTTTCTTCAACTATAAAGTGTTTGGTCATTGTAATCTCTATAATCACTTCTAGTTCTAACATTCCATAATTCTCAGAGAATTCCCAAAATAGATTATGCAAATATAATCAATTTGATACATTCTCACCACTTTAAAGTCATATATATTTATATGTTTGTGTATGCATATATATGTATATGCATATATTTATATACATCAGTCACAGAATTTCCATATAATAATAATAAGATTAAGAGTTGCAGGGGAGGCTAGGTGGCACAGTGAGTAGAGTGCTGGCCCTGGAGTCAGAAGGACCTGAGTTCGGAGCCGGCCTCAGACACTTAATCCACACAAACAAAAACCTAGCCGTGTAACCTTGGGCAAGTTACTTAACCCCAATTGCCCTAAAGGGGCGGCTAGGTGGCGCAGTGAGTAAGAGCGCCGGCCTCGGAGTTGGGATGACCTGAGATCAAATCCAGCCTCAGAAAATGAGCACCCACACACAAATAATGACTAGCCGTGTAACCTTGAGCAAGTTACTTAACCCCAATTGCTTTAAAAAAAAAAGTTGGAAAAAACATAGAGATCATCTAGTCTGTTGCATCACTTTAATAAGATGAGAAAACATAGACCCAGTGACCAAGTAATAAACCTAGAGTTCAAAACCAGCTCCTCTGATATCAAAAAGAGCCCTTTTTCTAAGACCACACAAGGCTCTATGTGTAAGTGTAATGTGTATATGTAGTATGTGTATAAATTTATAGCTAGAAACATATGCCATTTCGAAAGTTACAGGATTTTATGTCATTTTAAAAGACTCATCACTGAATTTCCCAAGAGTATTGAATATTCATTACAAAGAAAAATGTGTGTTATGGTTAAAGGAATCATTTGTTCACCATATTTTGGTATAAGTTCTTCCCCTTGAAAAAAGTCAAAGTTGCTAGATGTCAGGATGTAGTAGATATGCATTTCCATTGATAACATCTGGCTCTTTGGCAAGGCTTCTCCATTGTGCTGACGGCTGTTCCATTTCTTTGAATTGTTTCATGTTCCAGTTGGGTAGTCATGCTATTCTTGGTCTGCTTGAGGTTCTTCCCTTCCACTTGGACATTATAATCCTTTTCATTGTCTTCTCTCTTGATTATTCTCACATTCAGCTTCAGGCCTAATGGTAGTACCAGTGCCCACATGAGCTCTTCACATTGTGAATTTCCAACATCCTGGTCCTCTCCCTTGCTTTTGTCACATCCTCTCCTGTAACAGTTATTTGTGTATGTATTGTAAGCTACATTGTAAGCTCTGTGAGAGTAAGATCTATATATCACTCTGTCTCCAGAGTACCACTGCTTTACACAAAGAAGTTGCTTACTAAATATTTGTTGAATATATGTTTTCTCTTTAGGTTTAAGTAGAATCAGATGACTTTATTTGCATCTATAGATCAATTTCTGAACATGGATCCCAAAATAAGTTCCAGAACCACTTTTGCTTATGGCTTACAGCCAGGTTTTCTCCCAAAGGGGGAGTAGAAAGTTATTCAATATAAAGTCTGAATTGGGAATAGAACTGATAATTCTTAACAGAGAAAGTACTAAAAGAAGTATGATTACCAGGATGACTTCAATAAAAGTAAACTTAAAAGAGAACCCAGTAACTTAACTTGTCATTACTATTACTATCTGCTGGGAGGCTGATACTTAAACCTGATATTACAATGAAATGAGGCACATAGCTCATTAAACAATTTTTAAATGGTGTTTCCTTAGCTATAGTATAGAATGGAGCTGTCAAATTGTGGCCTGTAACCCTCCAAGTTATGACCTGAATCAGATTAAAATGTAATTAGAAAATATTTTTTAAATAAATGAAAATACAACAGAACATAGATAATGTTAATATGTGCTTTTCTAAGTCAATCTACAACCTTTAAGGATTCTTATGTATGGTTTAGTGTCCCCATTTCTATTTGACTTTAACATCACTGGTATAGAAAGTATTCTCAGCAAGATTATAACATAAAGGATACAGGAGAATACAAGGCATTTTATAGGTCTGCTAACAAGAAATTTTACATTTCACCTTGGCTCTGCACTGTCTAAACAACTCCTGGCGCATGTCAGTAGCTAAGACAGGCTGACTTGAATCAGTGTTCTTGTTGTCCATTCTCTCCAAGTACCAGCGTAATTGTCAGGAACCTCTTCACTGCCATTCAGTTTCGACTCAATGGGATCTCCAAACCTGTTGAAGTCATAATGCTCCTCCAAGCCTAAAAGCATCCATCTTGGGAGAGGTAATTGTTTACTTAAGATCAAGAAAGAATAAACATAAAATGGTGGCCCAAACACAGGTTTAGGTTTTCCTATATTAGACATGTACTCATGATGCCAGTTGTCTTTCCCCTCTGGTCTCTGGTCTCAGAAAGCAACTCAGAATAGTCCTGACACAATTTTAATGAAATAATAAGATAATAAGAGTAATAATATAGTAATAATAACAATAACTTACTTTGTATAGTACTCACTATGTTTCAGGCACTACTAAACATTTTATCATTATTTTTCTCACTTGATCCTCATAGCAACCCTAACAAGAAGGTGCTAATTGTCATTCTCATTTTATAGATGGGAAAACTGAGGCAAACAGTGAGTAAGTGACTTTCCCAGGGTCACACAACTAGTGTCTAAAACTGGATTTGGTTTCAGATCTCTCTGTCCTGACCCTTTGTCCACTGTGCCTCCTTGCTGTCAGAAAGGAAGAGAGAGGGTGAGAAGTTCATTGCTCCCTTTTTATGTATCCATGAAAGTGTCAGCTCTTCTGGCCCTGTGGTCAATAAAGAGACTTCATCACACCAGAGCACAAGCTCATTAGCCCTGAGTCTATACATGGCTAAAAGCAGGAATAGCCACTCTGAGCATGCTTAATGATAAGGCCCCTATAAGACAATTCAATCTTGCCACATAGAAAAAAAGCGGGGGGAAGGGTAATTATTTAAAGAGGCAAGCAAACATATACTTGAATCCTTAAACCAATTATTTGTCACTTATCACCATTGTGCTGATTTGAGTGAGACCCCCATGACAACCTCTGGATCGAAAATAGGATACATCACCCTCACTACCTGAGGATGTGAGGAGCTGGACCTAAGCACCAGCTATCAAGGAAATGAAAAATAATCTCCAGACCTTCCAGTGAATCAGAACTTATAGAATTTTACTTACATATGCTCCATTGGCATTCATGCATTATCAAGTGTGCTGAAGGAACTCCCTTGTAATGAGATCAATAATTAGCCATGCTCCCCCCTCACTTTGCCATGTAACTTAGGTTACTTCTTTCCCTAAAAGTCCAAGAAGCTCTTCCCAAGACTTAATTGGCTCAGAAAATTAAAACTTAAGTCATGTGGCTATTGACGTTTACTGCTGGTCCCAGGCCATTTTACCAGGATACATCATAGCACGGAACCCGGGGCAACCATAAAAATGCCAGCTCAGGGAGGGTAGATATAGTGAAAAGTGCCAAACTGCAGAATGGGGAATGGCTTTATGCTAGGAACATGGCAATAACTAGCTTGACAAAAGGAAAGGTAAGGCAAATAGACAAAATACATATCCCTAGAAGTATTTTAATGCAAACATTTTCTAGTTGGGCTAAAATTAGACTAGCTAAAAAGTCCATTTTAGTACTAAGATTTTGTATTTCTACTCAAAAACAAGAGAATTCCATCTCCTCCATATATGAGATATAATTGAATGATAGCTTCGAAGTATAGTCAGAATGAAATTTTGTAAATAAAATAAATTCATGTCAAATGAAATTGGCATTAAAAATATTCAAAATCAAAACATAGCCACTGTCCTATTTATTCTTACAAATTTTATTTTAAAAAGTAGCAAACATATGTGAAAACATATCCCCCCACACATCTTCTTTACTCAACTTTCCTACCTTCTATATTTCTGAGATATTGGCTAGGAATTAAGAGAAAATACTTTTCACCTAAAAGGGGTATCTGAGATCTTCTAGTCCAACATCTTCACAAGTAAAGAAACAGAAGGCCTAAGCAGTGACATGATGTGCTAAAAGTCACACAGATAATAAAGTGAAGCTGATATTCACACCCAAGTCTGCTGGTGCCAATACTCTAACTGCACTGAATTTAGGGAGGCTCAGTAATTGAGTTAAATATGAATTTTTTAAAAAGTGATAGGCAGCAGGGCAGTTAGATGGCTCAGTGAATAAAGAACCAGCCCTGGAGTCAGGAGGACCTGAGTTCAAATCCAGCCTCAGACACTTGACACTTACTAGCTCTCTGACCTTAGGCAAGTCACTTAACCCCAAATGCCTTGCCTTCTCCCTCAAAAAAAAGTGATGTGGCATAGTAGACATGGAGTCAGGAGGACCTGAATTCAAATCCTATCTTAGACATTGACTAGCTGTGTAGCTTTGGACAAGTCACTTAACCTTTTTGGGTCAAAAGGGTTTCCTCACTGTAAAAAGAGAGAATTGGACTTGATAGCCTCTAAGGTCTCTTCCTAAATCTTCCTAAATCTCTCTAAATCTATTATCCTATGAAAATCATCTTTGCCCACTTTACCATTATGTCTAGGGTTGCCATGTCTGAGGTATAATGGTAAAGGCTAACAAGTTTTAAATTTGGGGTCAGATTGGAATTCCCTCTTTAACATTCATTAGCTATGTGACAATTGGGAGGTCTCATTACCTCTCTCACCTTCAGCTTCCTCATCTTTAAAATGGCAATGGTGATATCAAATATATCCCCCAGGGTTGCTGTAAGGCCCAAATGGAATGACTTGTGCAAAATCCTTGCAAAGCTTAAAATTCAATATAGATATCAGCTATTATTATTACTTGACATGATCGGGTGCTTGGGAGTGAAAGGCTGATGACTTTTTGTTTGGAAACCATTTAAGTATTTATTTAATGAAATATCATCACATGAAGGCAGCACCAAAAGAACTTTCTTCAAGGTAGATGACTTACTCAAAAGTAAACCATCAGTCTGACCTTGTTCATTTAGTATCACAGGAACTAAAGCTAGAAGGGTCCTTGGAGTACATCCTTTCATTTCCAGGTGATATTTACCCAATGTTGCATAGCTAGCAAATAGCAAGTCCAGGATCTGAACCTGGGTCCTCTGACACAAAATCCAGCATTATTTCTACCATCCCAGATTGTCTAAAAATATTTCAATGTCGGGGGTGTCTAGGTGGTGCAGTGAGTAGAGCACCCACCCTGGAGTCAGAAGGGCCTGAGTTCAGATGTGGCCTCAGACACTTAACACACACAAACAAAAACCTAGTCGTGTGACCTTGGTCAAGTTACTTAACCCCAATTGCCCTCCAAAAAGAAAAAAAATATTTCAATGTCTTTAAAAATATTCCAGTTCTTTTTCTAACTTAAAAAACGTTTTACTGCATAAATGTTTATTCAACAGAAAAGAATATCCTCCAGGAAAGTCATCCTTCAATGCCTCATTGTGGTAGAGAGGGAACCCTGGATTCTTAAAGGCTGTGCCAGTACAGCCCAAGTTCTGGCAAGTCCAAATAAGCTAGAAAAAGTTGAAGCCGTGTGTGTGTGTGTGTGTGTGTGTGTGTGTACTCAAGAAGAGCTCCATAAAACTTGCAACCTGCATCAGTGAATGGAGAACCATACCAATGAAATTACAGCTAATATTTAAATGTTAAAGAAGCAAAATTTAAAATAAGAAAATAATTCTGATTCCCTGGCCCAAGTAATTGAAGCATCAGAGTAAAACATATGGTGATAGAAAAGTTAGAACAAAATCACATAATGTTGGGTCATTAAGCTCTCTCAAAATCCAGGAAATCATTGAAAGGGTGAACAGTACATTCCATCCTTGATTCTGGGCACTTATCACCCACTATCTCCTATGCCTGGAATTCTCTTCCCTCTGTTTCCATTTTCTGGCTTCCTTCGAGTTTCAGCTAAAATCCCACCTTCTGCAGGACACGTTCCGAATCCCCCGGTAATTCTAGTTATCTCTAATTCATCCTGAACATGGCTTATTTGTACATAGTTGTTTGCATGCTGTCTCACCCAGAAGACTGTAAGCTCCTTGAGGGCAGGGACTGTCTTTTGTCTTTTGTATCCCCAGCACATAGCACAGTGCCTGACACATAATAAATACTTAATAAACGCTAGCTGACTGCCTAAGAAAAATCTGAAATTCCCTTTCAGGTACTGAATCTCCTCATTTTAGATGCCATACAAGGGTAAATCATCTTGTGAAAGTCTGCTTAGGATAATTTGAACAAAGGAAAATTGTTGTTGTTGTTGCTGTCCTCAAGCCCATAGCATATGACCAATGAAAAATTATGCCAAAGAACATCATTAAAAGTATATATATAGCTACCATTCTGGAGAGCAATTTGGAACTATGCCAAAATGGCAATCAAACTGTGCATACCCATTAATCCAGTGATAGCACTACTAGATCTGCATCCCAAAGAGATGAAAGGGAGGTGGCAGGGGAAGGACCTATGTGTACAAAAATATTTATAGCAGGTCTTTTTGTGGTGGCAAAGAATTAGAAATTGAGGGGATGTTCATCAAATGGAGAATGGCTAAACAAATTGTGGTATGTGATTGTAATGGAATACTATTCTGTTATAAGATAGAACAAGCAGGTTGATTTCAGAAAAACCTGGAAAAACTCACAAAAACTGATGCAAAGTGAAGTGAGCAGAACCAGGAGAATACTGTACACAGTAACAGCAATATTGTGTGATGATCAACTGTGAATGACTTAGCTATTCTCAGCAATACCATTGTATTATTATCATTATCCAAGACAAGTCCCAAGGACTCATGATGAAAAATGATATCCATATCCAGAGAAAGAACTGATAGAGTCTGAATGGAGATTGAAGCATTCTATTTTTCACTTTCCTTATTATTTTCATTTTTTCTTTTAGTATTTGTTCTTTCACAACATAACTAATATGGAAATATATTTTACATGATTGCATATATATATAATTTATATCAAATTGTTTACCATCTTAGAGGGGGGTAGTTTGAGGGAAAGAGAGTGAAAATTTGGAACTCAAATTTATTTTAATGAATGTTAAAAATCGTCTTTACGTGTTATTGGGGAACATATGTACATATATACATACATATGTATATATATATATATATATATATATATATATGGTTTTTTTTTTCTAGGGCAATTGGGGTTAACTAACTTGCCCAAGGTCACATGGCTAGATTTTTGTTTTTTTTTTGTTTGTGTGTGTTAAGTGTCTGAGGCCGGAATGGAACTCAGGTCCTTTTGACTCCAGGGCCGGCGCTCTACTCACTGGGCCACCTAGCTGCCCCTGTATATATATATATATATATACACATATATATATATGTATGTATATATATACACATATATATACATATATATATATATATATATATATATGTTAAAAGGGATATGTGACCAAAAAGAAGGTGGGGATAACCAGTGGATGGCTTATGTGTTCCACTGGTATCCACCAGAGTTAAAAAATTCAGAAGAAGGTCATCTCAAACACATTAGGTGGATCCCCTGTGAAGGAATTATGGAAGGACATGAACAGCATGGAAAGGTATATTTGGGTTGGGATCAGTACCACTGAAATTAATTCGCACAGCATCATAATCACACTTTCAGGAAAGCATTGCAATAAGGAAATTCTCCCTATCTACTTCACAAGAGGAGATATCTTGCATCATAGGATCATAGATATAGAGGTTCAGGGGACTTTAAGGACCATCTAGTTCAAACCCTTCATTTTACAGATGAGGAAACAGGCCCAGCGAGGTTCATAGTGACTTTTCCCAGGTCACACTCTAGAATCCAGGATTCTATCCCAGCCCACTGACTCCAAACTCAATACCCTTTCCCCTAAACTCCTCCATGTCTCATCTGACAACTTTTAATTTTAATTTCCAATTTATAAATTTCATTTCCAATCCCCAAAATTAATTTCAGAATCAATTGGGTTCAGAACAAAGCTGAAAAATTCCAGCCTCCAAAATTAAATAATTCAACATTAAAAAGATATCACTTGACTCATCAGTTCAGCAATTGAGAAATACCATCATCTATCTGTCGATAACACATTTATACACTTAGGTCCTAACTGAGAGATGTTCAGGGATAGTTTTGAAAGTTTTCTCTGCTTAAATCTCTTCTTTCTAAACAAAGGCCTAATTACCAAGTACCTATGTTAAAATGGATTTCTTTATATCTACTTCTGCCAGTTCTTTCCTCTGTCTCCCAAGTGGCTTCACTAAACTATTTCTAACTCTGTTCTTTGAATTTTTAAAATACAGTTTACTTTCTCATCAAAGCAGCCCAATCATATTTTTTTGGCACAGTGGAGAACTTCTTGCTAAAAAAACTTGTTCTCCTATCATTGTATATTCTTTTGTGACCCCTGCTGGTAGAATTTAATAGTGTGTCCCCAACAGCAGGCACTTAGGTATTGCTTCTTCGTCTGTGTCTGGATAGTAATAGACAACGCACATTATCATGTTTTTGTTCTTTCGGATTTGTCTTCCTAAATCCAGCTAGCCTCTTCTCTGTAGGTTTTCTAAAATTTCAAGCCACAATTGTCTGTCCACAAAAACATGTTTGGATAAGTTGCTCTTAATTTCTTTTTTTTTCCTCTTCCTAAACTAATAGAATGTTTAACTTCTGGGCATTTCTTTCTCATTCCAAGTTTTTGTAAATGATTAAATGTGGAATCCCATTTAAAACTTTATAAAGAATACAAAATACTGAGAAGGTAAAGACTTTGGGAGAACAACATGAAGTCTGCCAATCAAAATGAATGAAGTAAGACCTTCAATCTGTAATATTAGAGGAAAGGTTCCCTTCCTAGTCATGTGGCAAATTTTAGAGGACTTAAAGTCCTCACTATTTCTACATCTATGCACTGTGGTCAAACCTTGTAAAAACCGTGGTTTTAAGACCTTGATTCAGTTTTGCTGTAGATTCTTGAGCATTTCTCAGCTCCTACGTGTTTACATTTCAAAGTTTAATATTGCCTTTACTAAATCTTTTTCCTAAGCTTCAATTTCCTTATTTGGTTTTTTAAAAAAATAGGGAGAAGAAAAAAGAAAAATAAACCTGTACACAGTTTTCCACCTCTTCGATGACATAACAGCTCACAACCCCAGCTACATAAACATTCAACAACAAGACTGATGTGTTTACAAAAACTCCATGGCTTCAGGAATGAGTCTTCAAAAAATCTGTGCTAAAAATGCTCCATAGAGGTAATTTTCCCATTCTTGGTATTCTAGCATTTCTAATGTGGATTTTCCAGTATGATTCAGGTCCTTTTTCAGGTATTTTAGCATTGATTTCCCCCATTTCTGAGTTTTTTCCCTAGGAAAAGGTTTTCAAAAATCTGAAACTGTTATTTCTAATTAGAAAATGACACATTTTGTAACTAATTATATCTTTAAATTTTTTTAAATTAATTACATGTTTAGAGTTTTATGTGTATGTATTTAGAACAGGGAACATACATTCAATTATTATTGTTATTAATTTTTAAAATGATTATAAAATACTTATGCAACTCCTCAACAATGAAAATGACCAATTTGATTTCGACAAACCAATTGGGTTCAGAACAAAGGTGAAAAATTCCAGTCCCCAAATACAAAGTGTTTTGGTTTCTTTTTTTTTATATAACAAAGTAATTAATGACTGATTGTTAGGATCATCCAAGACAATTCCAAAGGACCCATGATTAAAAATGCTATTCACTATCAGAGAGAGAACTAATGAACTCTGAATGCAGATTGAAGTGTGCTTCTTAATTTTTCTTATTCTGTCAGATTTTCTCTTGCAATATGGCTAATAAGAAAGCATATTTTGCATGACTTTACATGTATAATTGATATCAAATTGCTTACCTTTCTCAAGAAAGGAGGACAGCCAGCAGGGAGAGAAAGTGAGAGAAATTTAGGACTTGAAATTTTAAAAAATGATTGCTTTTTTTAAAATTACATATAATTGGGAAATAATGAAATGAATAAAAATATTAAAATAAAACAAAGGAAGTAATCAGTGGGATGCTAGTGGAGAAACATTCAGACAAGAAAGTAGACAACGTATCCTATAGTAACTATCTTATTCCACATACAAAGATATTTCAGTGATGAAAGTAAAAATCGTATTAATTCTGTAATTGAATGAAAGTATTCTAATAAACCAAGAATAAACCACATTTTGACGAGGCTAACAAAGCATAACAGGGTTAGAGAATGAGCCTTTGAGTTGAATAGAAAGGGATCTGCCCTGTCAGAACTGGGATGTTTTTTTATTGGGTGTAAGGAGGGAACTGACAGGTAGGGAGATTTGTCCTCAGCCAGCCCAGGGATGGCAGTCAACAACATTAATATCAGAGTACTCAGCCGGGTCAAAACAGCAAAAGCCAAGGCTCTTGAGAATCTGTCTACGTTTTGACTAACTTCGGCTGTGGTAGAGTCCCTACCCCCCATCCTCCAGAATTCCAGAGCTTTTTACTTTTTCGTGTAAATAAATACGTGTGGTAGATTCTTTTTTTCCTTTTTAAATGTACATTTTCGCCTGAAGGCTTTTTATTCATCCAGACCGACCATCTTTCATTTTTTGTGCATTTCAAATTTACCAAGGGCATTAGCCTTTCTCAGTTCCTGGTTTGTGGCTGTTCTCCTTACACATCTGCAAAGCCTCACACTTTGTTGATTCTGAATGAATACTTGTGGGATTGATTTGCAGGTGAACTAAGTCTCTAAGTCAAGTGCCCATATTTTTTACCTTCCCCTACAAACCAAGAGAAACTCAAGATAATGGCCAAGAATCCTCTGAAAATATTTATTATTTAGATGTAATGTAAATATAGATAGGGAAATAAGTACATTTAATGATTAAATCAAGAGAGATAATAGTCTACTCCAAAAAAAAAGTTGAATTAGGTCTCCTCTTTACCAAATGTAGAAGCATCTTTCCCAGTCAGAAGAGGCTAATGAGAATGGAGAGGCTAGTCTTTAAGAAGTTCAACCTTTTAGACTTTTCTCAGAAAATAGCCAATTATTGTTTACTGCTCTGAGTCTCTTTGATACTAGTCGGCTAATTCAGTCACAGACCCCTCAGATATATTGGTGTTTACTCTATTAAACAGCGCACATTTCAGTACAGTTTAACACATGTTCCAGGGTAACCAGATCCTTCCTCTCAATCAACTCCCATGATGTAGAGATTAGGTAGACAAGACAAAAGACTGTTAGAGACAAAAGCTCCCAAATTAAGAACAGTCTCTGAGGATTTTTTTTAAGCCATGAAGATGTTAAAATCTAGAAGACTGAGTTCTTTTGCTAAATCTGCTTTAAAGGAAGCAGACGTGTCCCTGGGACATCTGGCTGGAATGTGTGTTCCTCCGATGTGAGCCACTACCTCTTTGGGGCTGTGTAGATCATGAGCTCCAGTGATAGCCCCAATATAATTTCATTGCAGTAGGAAATCTGGAGCCACATCCTGACACTGACAAGGTAATGAGGGATGACTAGACTGAGGGTAGTCTCTTATTTCTGCGCTGAGGTTTTATGGTTATAGCTTCCACTCAGTATCAACCTGGATTTGTTACCTGCATATATCTCCCAGACATGAATCGATCCCTCCCTTATAAGATCCAAAAGAGGACTGTTTTAGAGACAAAAATGAGGAGAAATATTTCTAATTTATAAACCATGGTTCCCATGGAAGGAATAGAATATTCTATAACATGGGCCTAGTGATTAAAATTCTTATTGTATATAAAGGAAATATTTGCAATTTAACAAGCATGATTAATTGTGAAATGTGTAGACATACCATTTCACCAGAAAGCTGATTTGCTAGTATAAATTTGTCAAAAGCTTCTGGGTAAGAGCCACCATATGCTGCTGTTAATATGTTTATTAACAGACTCCTTTCTTCTTTCCCTTGCAAATGTACAAATCAGCACATTTATAAGCTTTATTTTTCTCTAGTACTTATGGCCTTCTATTACATGTGTTTTAAGGCTGACTGTAGCAGGAAATGTGCAGAAAAGGTACAAAGGAAGTAAAAGAAAACAAAAATGAAATAAACTAATGGACAGAGAGCAAGGGCACTTCCTTCTTCCTTGAGTGTCTATCTTTTGTTAAGAGTAAAGACAGAAGGAGTCTCAAAGCCCCTCTCTGACACACAAGCCAAGTTGCTCTTTCTAAGCCCAGTCCTTATTAGCCACCACCATGCCTAACACTCTGGTCTGTTCAATCCAGTTGTCCAATTCCGTTCGGCTACTCAAACACAAACATAACGTAGTGTGCCCCCTTCTTTCCTAGAAATAAATAAACAAGAATCATCTCAGTGGACAGAAGACCAGAAAGTGTTAGTGGAAATACATTAACTCACCTACAAAGTCAATATTGGGGCAGTATCTCTTGATACCTCAAGAGAAGAGTCCCTTAGATCACAGGATCCTGCTCAAGCTTCACAACTGCAAAACTGATCTCTCAGTCATTCATTTAATTGTGTCTAGAAATCAGATTATCAGCATCAGAGACCTCTTGATACCAAAATATCTTTCATTGTTGTTGTTCAGTTGTTTCAGTTATGTCTGACTCTTTGTGATCCCATTTGGGGTTTTATTGGCTAAGATACTGGAGTAGTTTATAATTTCCTTCTCCAGCTCATTTTACAGATAAGGAAACTGAGGTTCAGAGACTTGCCCAGGGTCACATAGCTAGTAAGTTTCTGAGGCCAGATTTGAATTCAGAGAGATTAGTCTCCCTGACTCCTTGCCCAGCATTCTAACCACTGTACCACTTAGCTGCCCCCCTTTTCAAAGTGTCTTTCATAGGCTAGGTTAACTGCTCTAAGTTGGAATAGGAGGGAAATAATTAGCTGATGAGAACCAATGCCAGCCATATTGCCTCAGCTCCCAAATTTCTGCCAAATACTTGGTCCTTTGTACTTTCTTTATTGCAGCAGCTTTGATAATCTGTTCTACTGCTCATGCTTTCGTGGCGGGTGTGACTTTGGCCCAATATATGTAGACTTTTTTTAATACCTGCCAAATTTCTAGTATGTCAGCATGAGATATCCTTTCCCTGTTAACATCCACTGCCCTATAATAATGAAAACTCATTAAGGTGTGTGTGTGTGTGTGTGTGTGTGTGTGTGTGTGTGTGTGTGTGTGTGTGTGTGTTGCGCGCGCGCGAGAGAGAGAGAGTTTTGACATTGCTTATAAGAGAATGGTGATCTCTGGACATAAGCGGTAGAGATATCTTGGCAATTTTCTGTGCTGCATTTCTGATTTTGTATCACCCAAATGTGCCTTGTATACTTTTTCCATGCATTCTCTTACTATGTTATACTTGTCAGTATCTGTGATGTCTACCAGTTACTCTTCTCTGCCCTCTTGAACCAAGCAGAAGAAATCTAATCTTTATTCCGCATAACAACTCTTCAAATACTTGCCGACAGCTATTGCATCTCATCATGTGTCCACTAAATCATCTTTTATCTAGACTATATATCCTTCAACTAGTACTCCTATAAATGGTCTACAGTCTCCTGACCATCCTGGCATCCTTGCCCTGAATCCTATCCTGCTTAGCAATATCCCTCTTAAAATGTGGCACCCCAAAGTGAACACAAGATGGCAAATGTGGTCTGACTAGGACAGAATATAGTGGGTGTGGTGTCTCCTGTATTCTGCATATTATTCTTTACTCTCAACAAACAATATACACTCAGTGAAGAAGGACATTGGTAGAGAAGGAACAGAATGAAGTTAACTGACTCTTTGCAGTTTTATTTATACTATATTCTACCTACCCAGCCATGGACAGTTAGCATCTTAGCAATACCATGAGCTTTAATCCTCACACTTGTGAAAAGATGCCAAATTTAAAAGGATTAAATGAACAGTTTGTACAAATAGAACATATCCATAAGAATGTAATCATTGAGTATGCTCTATCATCTATTATGGTATAGACTATATAGAATGAATTCTCTTCAAGGGAAAAATTGTGCTTTTGAATTACTGAAAGGACTTTCTCAATTTTAAGTCTCTTATTTACATTTCACACTTTCTATACTACCTTATCTCCAAGTGAAATGAGAAGATGAAATAAAAGAGATCAGTTGACATAATATCAGTCTGAAAGGGATTCTGCCTATTTTCATCATGGGATGAGAGGTGGAAAAGAATTTGGATGGGAGTCGAGATGGAGAAATTGACTACCTTCTAACTGAGTTAGAGGTTTGTGATACAGCTTCTTTATTAACAATGGCTTACATTAACTTAGGCCACAAAAAGCAGTGTTGTGTTATGGCTAGAGTGCTGGGCCTAGAACAAGAGATCAGAATTTGGATCCCACCTCAAACACTTACTGTGTCATCATGGGCAAGTCATAACCCCTCAGAGATTCAGTGTCTTCATCTGTAAAAATGGGAGCAATAACAAAGTCTCACAAAAGTCTCAAAATTTAATAGCCTAAAACTACATTAAGTCTTTAAGAACACCCTATACTTACACTGGCAGCTAAGTGGCACAGTAGAAAGAATGCTAGGCCCAAAGTTGAAGGAAAATTCATCTTCCTGAGTTCAAATATAGTCCCAGACACATACTAGCTGTGTGACCCTGGGCAAATCATTTAACCCTGCTTGCCTCAATTTCCCTATCTGTAAAAATGAGCTGGAGAAAGACATTATAAACCACTTTAGTATCTGCCAAGTAAACCTCAAATGGGGTCACAAAGAGTCAGACATGACTGAAAAACAGCTAACCAACAATAAGTCATAACCCAAAGTTCTTATGTGTAAGTGCTAATAACAATAATGCCACATTTTTTCAGACCTGTGATTTCATCATCATAAATCACTCAGAAGGTGGAAATTCTCTCTACCACTTCAGCCAGCATCTTACCAGGAACTTTGAGTCTTTGACATTTGTCTGGACACTAAAGGGTTAAATGATTTGGCTCATGATCAGACAGCTGGTCTGAAGTGGGATTTCATCCCAGCTCTCCTCTGTCCAAGTCAAGTACTCCATCCACTCTGTTGTGGATGCTGTCTCTCATTCACTTCTTTACTATATTGGACATGAACTTCTACATCATGCACCTATTCAAATGTACAAAGTCTATTCTCTCTTCTTTATTATCCACATGCTTCCCCTCCTTTACCTAGCTATGAAAAGGTGACTTTGCAGCAACTAATAAAAATGGAGAAATTTCCTTAATAATTTTTCAAGTCCAAGAAAAGAAAATGTTATTTGCAGGCTGCATTGCCCACAAATGTCAAGGCTGACTAAAATTCATCTAAGAATTATATTAGGAGTGTCACCACACCACTATGAAGATGATCTTATCCCTTACTGTGCTGGCAGAGAAACCATAGTATATGAAACTTCAGTACTATTATAAATGCTACACCATTTATGGCAGTGCCAGGGAAAGCTATGGGATTTTCATCATACTTCACTCTTTGGCCTCAGAGAATTTACTTAGAGAAGTTGCAATAGACTAAAACTTTCCATGTCAGCCCTCAGTTTGAACCAGATCAATCCACACTTGAAGAGTGATTAAAAAAAAAAAAAACAGTAAGAGCACAGGTCAAAAGCAATACTATGGTCTCTTTTTTTGGCCATAGTGTAATTTTCAAGAAGAAAAACTAGAGCCAGACCTGAAGGAAAACAGATACTTTCAACAGGCCCAACTCAATTGAAATCTTGAACAGAAAAGAAGGAACTGGGAATTTGAACAAGCATTACCACTCAGTGAGCTAAGCAAGAACTTTATGACTCTGGGAAGATATAGTTAAATCCAGGTTTTGCCACCACATGCACCCAACATATAATTTCCCTCTACCTCTGCTTTTTTCTAGCTGAAAAATGGAGTTTATTCCAACCCATTTTATGGTGGATCATGGGAGGGGTGGCCAGTGCACCATCAATTACATAGCTCTTTGTAAAAAGATCAAAATTTTACAGACCATAAAATATACATTAGGGACAGTATACTCTATTTGCTAATGGATGGTTCAGTAAAAGTCTTTTGTCGTGGACAAAGAGAGTTTTCCTTTTTCTGTCTGTGGTAGCCTGGTATATATGCCTAAGGAATGCCAAAAAAGGATAGTGAAAGGTGCCATGAAGATGCATAAAGAGAAACAGAGATTCCTTTTAAAGAATCCTAACTAGAAATAATTCCTCCATAGGAATGGGGATGTTCTAGAATCAACAAAAGGCTTCAACTGTTTTCCTATCATTAAATATTCAACTAAATTCCAGACAACAAAACTTTTTTTTTGGTCCCCCAGAGCATTTTAAAGGAAGTATGATCTATAGGGCTTGCTTTGTTAATTTACTCATTCAACAATTGTTTAGGAAAAGATATTTCAAATATAAGTTTTCTTTTCTGTCATTTTATAAGACATCTTTTTCTTAGAATAGAAACCATGTTAGACTGGGTGGAAAAATATATTTTGCCCATTTCTATTTCTCCTTCCAATGTTCTACATATTGAACAGGGGTTTGTGACACCCACAATTGCGAGATTATTCATTGATGACCAAGGAAAGTTCTGTCAGGGCAGAGACCGGACTTTGCTCTAGTACTGTTACAGAAAGCTACAGGGTTTTAAAAGGGTCAAATGAGATAAATTATAAGAAGGCCTTTTGTAAAGAATTATATAATGTGAGCTAGTAGTATTGGTAATGGTAGATGTAGCAGTAGATATAGACATAAGATGATTAGTAATTAGTAGCAGTCACAGCAGCAGCAGCTATAGTAATATT
Organism: Gymnobelideus leadbeateri; assembly: GCA_011680675.1. Classification (NCBI taxonomy): domain Eukaryota; kingdom Metazoa; phylum Chordata; class Mammalia; order Diprotodontia; family Petauridae; genus Gymnobelideus; species Gymnobelideus leadbeateri. The sequence continues at coordinate 13,826 of WOXC01006640.1, read as the reverse complement.
AGTTGTTGTTCAGTCGTTTCAGTTTTGTCCAACTCTTTGTGACCCTGTTTGGGGTCTTCTTGGTAAAGATACTTGAGCAGTTTGCCGTTTCCTTATCCAGCTTATTTTAGAGATGAAGAAAACAAGGCAAATAGGGTTAAGTGACTTTTTCAGGGTCATACATCTAGTAAGTGTCTAAGGCCAGATTTGAACTCAAGAAGATGAATCATCCTGACTCCAGTTCCAGCACTCTATCAACTGTGGCACCTGATAGTAGCAGCAGCAGCAGCAGCAGCAGCAGCAGCAGCAGCAGCAGCAGCAGCAGCAGTAGTAGTAGTAGTAATAGTAGTAAGAACAAGAGTATAATAATAATAATAAGTAATAATAATAATTTCTTCTCCAGTTTGCACTGATGATGCATCTCCACAGGACTTTACCATGCTAATGAAAACTCTTTACCCTGGAAGCTCACTCCACCCCTGGACATCTTCTCACATCGGAAACACCCTCTATGAGCTCCATTGACACCATCCCTATCTTCAACAATCCATATGTAGAGTTGAATAATGAGAGATGAATCCTAAACTGGGCACATTTTTGTTTTCTAGGATGATATCTCCCCTGCAGAGCCAAAGGTCTTCTGTTTCTTTTCCTTTTCAAAGACAGGCAACAAGAGAAATAAAGTATGAAACATTAAGCCTGAAAATTGAAGATTTCATTAAGTGGGTGAAATAATAATCTTAGAGAATAGAGAATTGATGGTGTCTTTTTTCTCCTGATTTTATTTATAAATGTTAACCCTACATGTTTCTACACCAACAAAATGAAGTATTCACAAAAATCTCACAGTTATATTTGTTACAGAAATCCTACTATGGTTTCCCTACATTGGTGTTAGGAACAAGACTTGGCCCTTTCCACACTGCCCTGAAGAGGGTTCCATACGGCGTTGTTCTCAGTTTCCATCATAACTTTAAAGGGAAACTTTCACAATGTCCAGAGCCCTAGATGTTTTGCAGATGAAGGAGGAAGATGTCCTCAAATTCCTTGCTGTAGGAATCCATTTGGGTGGCACCAAATTGGACTTCCAGATGGAAGCGATGGAATTTACATCATTAATTTGAAGAGAACTTGGGAAACGCTTCTGCTGGCAACTTGTGTCATTGCTGCCACTGAAAGTCCAGCTGATGTTAGTCTCATCTCATCCAGGAACACTGGCCAATGAGCTGTTCTGAAATTCAGGGTGAATGGACTGCACCCAGCCCCAGAATTCATTGCTACTCAACCAGAGGTGGCTGATTGGTCCACTGGAGTACAGGTACCATCTGTGCCCATTCAGCAGTTACCTACTGAAGATTGGAGTGCTCACTGACTATGGAGGACTGGTCTGTGGCTCCTATTGCTCAGGCCACTGAGTGGGTAGGAACTACCACAGAGTGGTCTTAAGTTTCACCCCAGATGCTCCAGTAGTGTTGGAAAAATGCTGATGGAAAATACACATTTGATTTCTTACCAAAAAAAAAAAACCAACAACAACAAGAATTGCCATAATTTCCTCTAGCTTTCGATTGCAAGTGTCTTCATTAGCAAATAGTTTATATCAAATTCAGCTCTAGGAGGCCACTGAAACAATGAATTATTCATGATAATAGTCCCTGCCTGAAACACCATCCTGGTTGGTTGTTGTTATTGTTGTTGTTTTTCCTGACCATCCCTTACTTCAAAGTCTAAACATTATATTCTCCATGAAGCCTGTCCCTTCAACTTCATTACTCTACGTGTGTCTGTCCGTCTCTGTGTGTGTGTCTCCCTCTGTCTGTCTCTCTGTATATGTCTGTCTGTCTGTCTCTCTCTCTCTCTCCAAACATGTAGGTTAATAATCTTTGCATACAATCTAGCATTTAATTCCTCGGTATTACTCTTAGCTCCCAAATGAGAATGTGAGCTTTCTGAAGTTGGGGACCATTTCTCATAATTCTCCAATGCTTGGGACATAAGATTTTTACTGTCATCGATGTTTTTGTTACAGGTATATTCTATTTAAATGAATCTCACCATCATAAGATATGATAAGTCTTGAAAAAGAAAAATGCAATGACAATTTAATCCTGTGTTCGGGTGTGGTAAATATTACAATACAGTAGAGAGGAGGAAGTTAGGGAGAGGAGAGGGCACCTAGGTCTCTTAACCTTGCCAATACAGAATATGAATTGTGATTCAGTCAGAATAGGGAAAGCCCAATGTGGCAACTCACCCCCCTAATGCAAGATGCTCTAGAAAATGAGTGAATCATTGAACAGACAAATGAATGATAAAGCATAAATAATCTATTATGTGTCAGGCATTGCACTAAACAGTAGGAGTGTAAATGTAAAAAAGCAAGGTGGTCCCTGCCCTCAAGAACCTTATATTCTAACAGGAAAAGACAATACAAAAAGGAGACCTAGAAAGGACAGAGGAGATGGACACAGACAGCTATACAGTTTGGAAATGGTTGGTAAGTGATGTGGAAAAACGACTGGTTCCCACTCTTAGCAATTCCTTCTCTTTTTAAAGCCAGGATTATCTACAAATCACCTTGTCCTCTGAGAGCAGTAAAAATAAAGCAGTTAAATGATAATAGTAGGAGAAAACAACAGCAGCAAATACTCCCAATACTCTTGCTGTAAGCAAACAACCTCACCTCATCCCAGTTCACCAGGTTAAGAAAGGTGAGAGTCCACCCCTCTCATACCAACCCAGCCCTGACCCTGAAGTCATCCTAGAGAAACCGAGTATACTAGAACAATAGTAGCATCAACTCAGGAACAGTGTTCCATAACCCTTGGCTGCTAGACCAGGGCTTTGATTTGACATAGAAGGGAGGCTAGCCCCAGATCTAGGAGAGAATGAACTGCTTCAAGCATGCAGGCTTTCATGCATCAGCATGAAAGATGGGACCTACTGGCTACAGTGATAGCCAACGTCTGACCCCAGCAGGAAGGGAGGACAGTCCTCAAAGTCTCCCAAACCTCTGACCAGACATAATATGGGAAGTCATTCTAATGTCTCCCCTACCTCCCATCCTATTTCTCCTCGGTCTGTCAGGGTACTTCTGGAAAGCCCTTCCTCCTATTGGCTTATCTATTGATTCCAAGTTCCCAACAGGGACTAGCACCTCTAGATTAAATGGCAGAAAAAGTTATATTAAAGCAACAACATACTGCCAAAGCAACAAAATGCCCCTCTTGGCATATTACATTTCTCAGGGATATTCTTTTTGTATTTCTTCTTTATTTCTTTTATATTAATAAATGCTAGATCTTACCAGGAATTTAGAAATCTAAAGTTAATCAAAGACAAAAAAAAACTTAATTAAAAAAAACTATTTCCTAACCATCAAATGGTAGTAGTATTATTTGGTGGCATTCCATGATGAAACAAATCAAGATATTTGTATTAGTTATAGCATTACTCAAACCCTGTTATCTGAATCATAAGAACTATAATCAGGAGAGACCTGATTCAACACACTTAGTCTATGAGGAGCATCTTTCTGCAGGCCTCCCCTCTCCACCTATTCAAATCCTCCTCATCCTTCAACTCAGCTCTAGGAAATGTTCCCTGATTGCTTCAGCACACAGACAACTCCTTTATCCTCTGATCCCCTATAGAACTTGTGATTTACACCACACGTTGATCTATTGTCTCTTGTTCTCTAGTTTTCTCACATGTGTGGTCTCCCTCTTGTTAGATAAATTGCAAGCTCTTTGAGGACAGGGACCATGTCTAACACTTCTCTTATGCTCTCTGTGAATGAATAAATGAATAAATGATTGAATGAACCAATAAACAGATAAATGAATGAACAAATGCAATTATTAAGTACTTACTATGTGTCCCAGGCATTGTTCTAAATGCTGGAGATAAAAACACAAGAGCGAAATAGTTCCTGCCCTGAAAGAGCTTACATTCTTTTGAGAGACAATACAGAAAGTATTAGTGGCTAGAGATGAGTGTTTTGGTCTCAGAAATCATAGGGAGAGTGAGCCGTCATTTTTGTTGTGTTGTTCAGTCATGACCAACTCTTTGTGACCCCATTTGTAGCAAAGACACAGGAGTGGTTTGCTATTCCCTTCTCCAGCTCACTTTACAGATGAGGAAACTGAAGCAAACATAGTTATGTGACTTGGCCAGGGTCACACAACTAGTGAGAATCTGAGGCCAGATCTGAATTCAGGTCTTCCTCACTCCAGGCCTGGTGCTCTATCCACTGAGCCACCCAATTGCCATAAGTAGAGTCATAGCAAAGATAATTAAAATGGTTTTTGAGAAGCAATGGTAGTATTGATTGGGTAACTGTTCTCAGAGTAATAGGGGAGAAGAAGAGGGAGAGAAACTATATTTTGTACTCTGAGTTCTATTTTAGTGGTACATATTTCTTAGAGCAGACTTTTACCTATTAACCGCTAAGTCAGAAGGGGAACCCTGAATAGAATTAATCATATAGTAAGTAGGTGGTTACAAATACTGCACACTGATGGTGATAAGTCCCACTTTTATTGTGGTATCTTTTTATTATTTTTCTGAATTTTAGATCACATTGCTTACTGCCAAACTATGTAGTGTATATACAGACAAGGCAACTTCCTCATCCAGAATCTGCCTGAAAGTCATGGTTGAATCATTTGGAAATGGTGCAACACAATCTTTTCTGTGGTCCTCTAATTCGCTTGGGGAGGTCTGCTCTAAGGGAGGTCTCACTGTTTGGTCTGACATGCACAGATAATTAACATTCTAACTGGGTTCGGGATCAAAGAACCCTGTCCTATTGCATTCTCACATTCTTCCTCCCCCTTTTAGGGTATTCCAAGATCTATTTTAAATTGGAAGTGTTGTGTATTTTGCAGGAGAACTCTTGACCTGTTCCCACTAAATCAGAAGGCGGAAGTGAGGCTCAGTCATTCATCTAACAGCCAATCAGAATAATGCTATAGCTTGGGTAGCATCCCCTGCTTCCAATGTCCCTGGCAGAGAAGTACAATCTTATTCACAGACTTGCCCTAGCTTTCAGTTTTTACATTTGTTGTTCATCTGGATACAAATATCAGTAGGTGGTTATGAATTTAGCATCTCTGAAAGCTCTATGGGGACAAATGTTAATTCTCTTAAAAGGCCCCTGGCAAATCTTAGGTGCTGGGAGCAAGAAAGTAAGTTTGCCTTAAGTTGGAAAAAATGGGTAGGAGTGATTTGGTCTTGGCCATTTTCCAGTTCCCCTTCCACTGCTGCTTGGCAACTAATGAGATACCTTGGCTTTTCCACTAATATCGGAAAGAAAAAGCAGCCAAAGTTTTATGCAAGAATGTAACAAGGCCTAAAGCTCTTCAATTTCCTGGTGGTTAAACAAAAGAGGACACAAAGAAAGTTGCCTTAATGAGAGCAGAGGAGTTGGCCATAAAGGCAGGCAAACAAGAAATGGTTTCATCAATAAAAATGAAATGATCACACTGTCCAGGTACAGGAGGGAGATCATGTGTGTTTGCTTACAATTCTTGGGACTCTAATAAAGAAAGGATAATTTTGAGGGGTTCAAACTCCCATATGAAAAAGCAATCAAAAGTCTCAATTGGAACTTGAAGTAAAAGTGTTAATAAAACACAACTACCATGTGCCTGAGTCAGTTCCAGATAGGTAGAAAATATAATTCATTCATGAGATTTTTAGATCTGGAAAGAACCTTAGAAATATTCTAATCAAATACACTTGGTTTTACAGCTGAGGAAACCGAGATTAAGCAAACAGTAGAGCTAAGATTGGAACCCAAAACCTCTGACCCTAATCTAAGGTCTTTACTTTTTCTACTACATCACACTCCTTCTCAAATTTTAGGACTGAAGGAGAAGGGGACCATTCTCTAGTAGTATGACTTCAGAAGTCTTTTAAAGGGTGGTTGTTGTTCAGTCATCTGAGTAATGTTGGACTTTTTGTGACCCCATTTGGAGTTTTCTTGGCAAAGATACAGGAGTGGTTTTGCCATTTTCTTCTCCAGCTCATTTTACAATGAGGAAATGGAGACAAACAGAGGTAAGTGACTTACCCAGGGTCAAACAGCCAGTAAATGTCAGAGGCCAGATTTGAATTCAGGAAGATGAGGACTTCTTGGCTTGAGGATCAGCACTCTATCCATTATGCCACCTAGCTGCCCCTTTATAAAAGGATCACTACCCAAAACAATACTTTTTCCACTTTAAAAAAATCCTTGAAATATCATATATTATGAATGAAGCTTTTAATTCCCAACAAGAGATAAGTCTTGAAGTATAAAAATACCTGGTAATGGTAATATACCATCTATGGAACTCTTCTCATAAGTTAACCTCCAATAATGCTGTCTGAGGTTCAAGTACCATATGAGTCTACTCTGAATTATACTTCACAAGCCCCCATCATTGTTTTTACATTCATTATTAATTTAAAAGATGCAAGTGATTGAAAGCAAAGACATAACACAGTAAGAAAAACAGTGATAGGGGGCGGCTAGGTGGCTCAGTGAGTAGAGCGTCAGCCCTGGAGTCAAAAGGACCTGAGTTCAGATCTGGCCTCAGACACTTAACGCACACACAAACAAAAACCTAGCCGTGTTGGCAACCTTGGGCAAGTTACTTAACCCCAAATGCCCTCCAGAAAGAAAAAAAAAGCAAAAACAGTGATAAAATATCCCCCCTAAAAAGGGGGGGTACATTTTCCCAAGGAATAGCCAACAATAGTGGAAGCTTGAACATGTATAGAGGCACCCTGTGGAGAGAACATATATGAGGACACATTTGGCACCTGTGTGGAAGAACAAACTGATCTGACGAAATCGGATACTGATATGATGCTGCAAGGCTGTTGATGTATTCTGTTGAGGTCACTGGTCATTGGTCTCTACTGAACTTGCTCCATGATAGGCATCATGTCCCCACCACTCATCTCGGGGTTCTCTTTGCTGCCTTTTCTCATTACTCTACTGTGCTTCAGGTCTAATCTTCCCCTGACGTGTAACCTTTTTTTCAGTGTCACATGTTGGTCTTCTAGGTTATGGTCAACTGTGATGCATTGAAAAGAAGGCTTCTCCCTAATAAAGGCAGTCACATGTGGCTAATGCACAACCAAATAAACACCATGTATATTTTCCCCAGATTAATCCTGACCTACTTCCTTGTCTCCTTTTGAATCAAATTATGTTGTCCCAAACAACTATTTCATCTAGGGGGAGAATTTCCTTGACACTCCCATAGTGTGATTCCTTTTGGGAATCACATGCCCCTAAAGCCCATTTTAGTGAACCTAAGAGACCCCACAGGAGCTATGTGGAAATGCACTTTGTTTCCCAGATGCTTCCAAAAGCTAGCACTAATATCTAGGCTAAGAGGGAAAGGTAAATGTTCTCTTCACTCCTGACATTATCTTCTATATATATGATTGAAAACAAACTCCCAAACTTTAATCCACCCTATACTCTACCCAGTGAAGAATTTGTAGCCTCAACAAATTTTGTAAGAAACACCAGGATATTTGTAGACATGTTGCATGAATTCAGAAAATAGGAAATAACATGGTTATAAGTAATAATTATTGGTTATAAGTAATTATTCCAAATGAATTGTACAGTGCATGTAAAAAGGTTATTGTTGCAGTAATTTTTGCTAAATTATACAGAATGGGAGAGATGACTAAAGGTTGGAGGCAAGGAAACATTCATTCAACAAAATATTCAATAAGCATTCAACCTGTTCAATAGTTTTTCAGTTGTGTCTTGACTCATCATGGCCCTATTTGGGGTTTCCTTAGCAAAGATACTGGAGTGGTTTGCCATTTCCTTCTCCAGCTCATTTTTCCAGATAAGGAAACTGAGGAAAATGGGGTTAAGTGACTTGCCCAGGGTCACAAAGCTAGTAAGTATCTGAGGTCAGATTTGAACTCCTCCTAACTTCAGGTCCAATAGTCTATCCACTGTACTACCTAGCTGCCCAACATTCAACCTACTATGTGCAAAGAACTCTGCTAAGTGCCAGCATTGCAAAGTTTTAAAAAATAACAGCTTCTATCCTCAATACACTTATTTTCTACTGGGGAAAACAGATATAATGTGCAGAGGTCAGTGTAATTATGTGAGCTAAATTAGGGCAAAGGAGAGTTTGCTCTAGGAAAATTTTAGGAAAGGAAGAATGCCTTCAGGTAGGGCTGGAGGCATGCTTCAAGACATTTTTCTAACTTAACTGCTCACCTTGGCTTTTACAGCCCTTCATAACCTGGCTTCAGCCTACCTTTCCAGACTTTTTTCACATTATTCCCCTTCACACACCATAACATTCCAGCCAATCTGGACTAGTGCTCTTCTCTGAATTCAGCACTCTATCTCCTGACATTTGTTATTACAGAGGTTATGTACCGCCCCATCCTTATAGTACATTCCCTTCTTCCCTTTTGCCGATTAACAATTCTTAGTTTCCTTCAAAGGAAATTTTGTCTTTCTTTCTTTTTTGGGGGGGGAGAGTGGGGAAGGCAAGGCAATTGGGGTCAAGTGACTTGCTCAAGGTCATACAGCTACTAAGTGTCAAGTGTCTGAGGTTGTATTTGAACTCAGAGGCCAGAGTTCCATTTACTGCACCACCTAGCTGCCCCTCAAAGAACATTTTGGACACCATCTCCAATGAGCAACCATTTTTTATTCTCCCACTTGTTAGCGTTCTCTCCCTCCTCAAATTATCTTGTATTTATTTATCAGTTTATATGACATACCTTCAATATAATGGAAGGAAAGAAGGAAGGAAGGGAGGGAGGGAGGAAGGAAGGAAGGAAGGAAGGAAGGAAGGAAGGAAGGAAGGAAGGAAGGAAGGAAGGAAAGGAGGGAGGAAGGAAGGAAGGTAGGAAGGGAGGGAGGGAGGGAGGAAGGAAGGAAAGGAGAGAGGGATAGTGCATAGTGCATTGAAAGTTTTTGTTGTTGAGTCATTTCAGTCATGTCAGACTCTTTGTGACCTCATTTGGGGTTTTCTTGGCAAAGGCATTTAAGTAGTTTGCCATTTCTCTGGTGAGAAACTGAGGCAAACAGGGTTTAGTGACTTGCCCAGGGTCACCCAGGTAGTAAGCATTTGAAGTTGGATTTGATCTCAGGTCCTCCTGACCCCAGGAATGGCACTTTATCCAACTGAGCCCCAAACATAGCTGTCCCAAACATACTCAATACATACTTGAATGTATTTATCTTCCTTCCTTCCTTCCTTCCTTCCTTCCTTCCTTCCTTCCTTCCTTCCTTCCTTCCTTTCCTTTCCTTTCCTTCCTCCCTCCCTCCTTTCCTTCCTTCCTTCCTTTTAGCCCAGCTTGAGGAGGATTAACCAGGAATCCCAGACCAAAGGGGAACATTCAGCGTTTAATAAATATTTAAAGAAAAAAGGGAAAGATGTAATAGATTCTAACAATGATAGCCTGGGAAGCTTGGTGTTAAAAACTGAAAAAATTATAGGAAAAAGCATTTTAAACTGATTGATTGTAAATACTTGTAAAGTGAAAATAATGACCATTGGGTAGAGGAAAGGGAATAATCATTTATATGGCATCTATCATGTGCCAGACTCTGAGCTAATTTGTTATTTGATCCCCACAAAAACTCTGCAAGGTAGGTGCTGTTATTACCCATATTTTACAGTTGAGGAAACTGAGGCAAATAGCAATTAAGTGATTTGCCCAACATCACACAGCTAGTGAATAACTTAGGAGAGATTTGAACTAAGGTCTTCCCTACTCCAGGCCCAGATCTCTATTTACTGCTCCACCTAACTGCCTCCAACTATAATGTATTAAATTAATAATAAATTACATATCATTCTCCTTCCTAAAAACGGGAAATGAAGGAGGCATGGGAAGATTATAAAAGCACCGAGTCCCAGAAAGTGACAGGGGAAAGGAGAGAATGATGGCCCATGGCAGGAGGAAAAGAGAAAAAAGATGAATCCAAGAACTCCAAAGGAAAATGTTATCCCCTTCAAAATGTGGGGGCTATTTGTGCTAAACCTGTGATTTCTTTGGTGTAAGAAGTTCCCATTGAGTAAAATTCCTCTTGCCAATCAAAATAAACTACTCATAGTTTTAAAGAGTTGCTATCTACTGCAAAGAGAATGAATTGCCCATGGTCACAAAAGTTTTGGAGTACGTATAAGGGTATCAGAGGTGGCATCTGAACTGAGGCCTTTCTGATTTCAGTTAATCAACTGCCTCAAAATTTTACTCAAGGTGTGTTACTCCAAAAAAAAGCCAAAGACAAAAGGGAAGCCATATATATAGTATTTTTTTCTACGTGTTGGCAAAACACTTGTGGCAAAGTAGGTATCTATTGATTGGGGAAAAGAACAAATCGTGGTATATGAACATGATGGAATAGTATTTGCCATAAAAGTTCTGAGTATGAAGAATTTGGAGACTCTTGGGAAGAATTGTATGAAATAAATAGAATCAGGAGAACTCTTATACAATGATCGCTACGCTTTATGCAACCGCTATCACTTTATGCAATGATCATAACATAAGGAAAATAGCAGTGCTACATATCAGAACTCTGATCAATACAGAAACTAGTCTTGAGTCTAGGGAACTAATTGTGAAGCACATTCTTCTTGGAAAAGAGGTTCTAGACTACAGAGGAAAAACATCTCACGTTTTTAGACAAGGCCATTATTGTTTGTTTTGTTTAATCATACTTAATGTTTTACAAAGGAGAATGGAAGGAGGAAGCATTAGGAAGAAAAATAGCCTTAATTATATATCTATATGTCCATAAATATATATACATATGTATACATATAAATATATATGAAAATTAATAATAATAATAATTAGTGATGGCCTTGGATTTTATTTCTCTCTCTAGATATTTTTCTACATATTTATATATAGACATATAGATATCTTTATCAATAGATTATCTATCAATATAGATATTGTTATGGATATTTATACATAGACATATGGATAGGTAATCTATCAATGTAAATATCTTTATGGATATTTATATGTGGACATATACATATCTTATATATACATCATTTATGTATCTATGGACAATCTATAATATCTATGTATAGATTACAAAATCCAAGGCCATAACTAATTATTAATTTGAGATATAGGCAGTCAATGACATTAGTAACATCTCAGGCAATTGCTGGTGGAACACAACATACCTCTTCCTTTTCTCTTGTACCTCCATGATTCCAGAAATGTCCTTTTCCATCTACTCTTCCCCTGTCCATGTCCATCTTTTCCTTCTATTGCCAAACCCCTACCAAAGCATTTGAAATGAGTGGGGTGGTTTAGGGTAGGTGACTAGGGAGTACTCAAATCTTCAGCTTTAGATGACCTTGATGCTCAAATTTATCATAACTTATTCCTTTCAGGTGATGTCCACATCCCAAATCCTGACCTTTGGCCAGCAGGGATACAGACACACAAAACCAGCTCCATAATTATTAAACTGCCTGTCACAAAACGAGCAACTGCTCGGACATGAAGGGGGATGATGGGAAAGGGGAAGGGGATGAGCATTTATATAGTATCTACTATATGCCAAGTGCTGTGTGCTAAGTCCTTTACATATATTAGCCTGTTTGATCCTCAGAACAACCCTGTGAGGTACATCCTGTTATTATCCCCATTTTACAATTAAGGAAACTGAGGCAAACAGAAGTTGATTGACCTGGTCAATGTTATGAAGCTATTAAGTATCAGAGGTTGGATTTGAACTCAGGTCATTTGAACCGTGAAATTAAAAGACACTGGCTCTTTGGAAGGAAAGCCATTGCAAAGCTGGACAGCATACTTAAAAGCAAGGGTATCACCTTGCCAACTCTGGATAGTTAAAGCTGTGGTTTTTCCAGTAGCAATGTATGGCTATGAAAGTTGGACTATAAAGAAAGCTTAGTGCTGCAGAATCAATGCTGGAGAAGACTTTTGAGTTTGGACAGCAAGGAGATCATATATGACAATTGTTAAAGAAATTAATTCAGACTATTCACTGGGAGGTCAAATACTGAAATTGAAGCTTAAATATTTTGGCGATCTAATGAGAAGAAAGGGACTCACTGGAAAAGACCTTGATGATGGGAAAGACTGAAGGCAAAAGAAGGGGATGGCAGAGGATGAGATGGATAGATGGTGTCATGGAAACAATAAACATGAATTTGGACAAATAGAGATAATGGAGGATAGAAAGGCCTGGTGTGTTGGGGTCCATGGGGTCACAAAGAGTCAGACATGACTGAATGAATGAATTAACAACAACTTCTTGACTGCAAGCCTAGCACTCTATATGTTATACCTCCTGATTGCCTTTTAAGACAAGAACATGGGCAGAGTTCCAATTCCATGAGACCATGGGACGATTCCAGGCTGGGGATCTTTCACCTGCTTTCTCACCAAGGTTGTGAAAAGTTACAATATATGATGTTCTCTCCAGTAAAGTCCTGTATGCCTGTTTCCCTTCTAGTTACTCTTTTCAAAGATTCTGGTTAGGGCTTGTAGCATGGCATAACCATACCAAGAATTAAGACCTTAATCTCTTATAGGTCCCCCTTTTTCTTGCCTGACTGAGCCTCTTCTTCCCAATCTTGTCCTTCTAGGTCAAATACCCTAATCCCATTTGTACTTGATATTTGGTCAAGCTCTAGAATATTAGCAAGCATAGATTCACTTTGGCAAATAGATTGGGTAAGAACTTCTAGAATCATCTTCCTCTAAACTCTGGGCCTATGAGTTTCCTTCCAGTATCCTCCACTATCTTCCCTTCACTCAGTCAAGCCCTTCTCCTGATCCTACACCCACAATTTCCTCATGGTTATCTCCTTCACCCTAGACTCACTGACCATGGAACAACAGAAGTTTTGTCCTTGTCCATGGCTCACTGGGTGAAATAGACCTTTCTCTGTCTGACCTCCAAAGACTTTGGCTTCTGGGTTTTTACTTTCCTAAACTAACCATGGCATTTGCCTATTGTGCAGTCTTGGGGAAGTTTATAGCTCTAGCCTTTGGATGTTATTTCTTGCTTTTATCCAAACCACTCTGTCCTAATTGGTTTGTTTGGGGAAAATTCACTAAATAAATGGAATGGCTAACTCAGCCCTTTTTGGTACAGTTATATTCCCTGCCCCAGAGTCCTAGATTGACATTTGGACCCTCTTCTCTCTAAAAGTCATGTGGCCCCATTTTTTTATCTAAGACACCATAATCACCTGTCCTGAGAACCACAACCTGATGTTGCCTCCCAACACAGAGCCTTCTCCAGAATAAGCTTTTTTTTTCCTTATTCAAATCTGCCTCCCATCAAATTCTTGTTTCTGAGCCCTTTTGACTCTCAGTTCATTAACAGAATTAAATTAATAGATGTACCCTCTAGCTAATGGTCCAAATATATACCTTTTTCTGGCATACCTGCCTTCTCTATCCACAACATCTTCAATAATTTGACCCTGGATGCCTTCCTCATCCCTCTGGGGAATGACTTTCTAGATCCTAGATTTCACAAAAGAAAATTAAACATACAATAAATAGCATCATATAATCCCTCCCTCCAGATTAAAAGAAAATCATGACACCAAATCTGTTCTCTCTCCTTCTCTTATCAGCAAAAGGATAATGTGCTTATTATTCTACTCTGTAGTTATCCATATATTTCCTTCTCTTGATTTTCTTCTCCCCTATCATTAACCAGGTATATGTTGATGTTGTTGTTATTCAGTCATGTCCAACTTTTCGTGACTACATTTGGGGTTTTCTTGACGAAAATATAGAGTGATTTGTCATTTCCTTCTCCAGTTCATTTTACAGTTGAGGAAGTT
>WOXC01006639.1:0-187697 GCA_011680675.1 Gymnobelideus leadbeateri | reverse complement strand
GCAAAGACAAACTAAGAGACCATTTACTAACCAGGCAATACCCTCTACTGAAGCTGGTTAGTCTTCTATAATATCCTTAAAGTAGTCATGTATCCATTCCTTGGCCTCTTTAAGTTTTTAATTAAAAAGTAGTGTGGCATAATATGGAGAGAATAGATATCAGAGTCAGGAAAACCAGTGTTCAAATCCTGACTTTGGCTCACTATGGGTGAGCAAAGCAAAGTAACTTGACCTCTCCCTAGGACCAAGTTACAGATGAGTTGAAGATTTTCATCAGTGGAAGGAGCCTTCACACTGAGAGGTCCCATATTGATGAAATCACAGGTCTGGACTTAAAAAGTAAAAAAGGACAGAAAGTATTTCCTACATTTATATTATTCACATACATACCCAAACTCTGATGCCTCTTATAAATTCTCAGCAGGGTAGAAATAAATAGAATGAGCCTTTTCCACCCTTAGTTCTATAGGCATCATAGCCAATGGACATACTTCCCTTTTATAAGAGATTTATGTCTGAGAAGTTGGCTGTTTGTAAAGAAAATGTCCTGTCTTCTCAGAGACTTTCAATATGATTTCAGAGGTGGGTGTATTTCTGCATCTCTTGCCCTCTCCTCTGCTTCTCTTTCCTAATTGGCAGGGAAGGGGCCAAAGAACTCAGAGTTTTCCTGATTTCAGGCTCTGTACTCTATCCACTGAACCACCTACCTGCATGGTGTCGTTTTAGAAGCAATAAATCTAAAAATATTTTTATAGTGCCTGTATGTAATGCAGTAGTAAATATACTTACTGGCAAACAAAGTCTGTCTCCAATATAAGTCATCCTTCCCTAGAGTCTTTTATTACCTGTTCCAGGGAATAGACCTTTTTTGAGGCCTCTGGGTATATAAAAACTTGAACTTGTTGTCTTCGTTGCTTTGTGTTTCTGAATTCAGGAACATCTTTAGCAATCATGTGATGACATCACATAGCTGAAAACACACTTGAGTTAACCTGGCACATCTGCCGAGCTCTAGACAGTTTCTAAATTTAAACAATCTGGAAGGCTTTGTTACATAATGATTAACTGACTTTATTTCACAGATTTCCTTCATATAAGCTAGAAAATCCATTGGGAGAAAAAAAAATTCCACCGCTTTGTAGTTAATGGTCTAAAAATCTTCACTGTAAACATACAGGTTGACTTGAGTGGAGGGGATGGAGGTGGAGGGGGAGGGAGGTTTATCACAAACAGAAGCTGATTTGTTATTTTTTTCCCCTGATGACTTAGAATCAGAGAATCTTGAATGGAAAGGCTCTTAAAGAAAAGGATATTAGAATACAGAATGTTATACCTAGAAGGAACATGGGACAACAGAGCTCAGGTAAAATGTTAGGATCTAGGATATGCTAAGCGTAATGGCAAATGCCTGTACCCTACTCCTAGAGGAGGCTGAGGCTGGTGGATTACTTGGGCACAGGAGCTGTGAGCTGTAGCAAGGCTAGGGCAGATTGGGTGTCTACATTAAGTCTGGCACCAATATGGTGAGCCCTGGGGAGTAAGGGTCCACCAGGCTCTGTAAAAAGGACACACATCAGAAACAGAGCAAAGCAAAGTTTCTTTTTGTGGTTTTGTTGATCCTGAGTGGCTGCCCTTCCAGCCTAGGTTAGAGAGGGATACCAAGCCTCAAAAACAAAAGACTGAAACTTAGGAAATGTGCCCTTTGCCCTACCCATCCCAGAAATGGCAAATCAAAATAGCTCTTGGCTGAAGACTGTGGATCTTCATCCAAGGCTGCTGGAACAGGTGGAGGAGCCTGTGCTTGTAAAATACAGACTGATATGCACAGGAAAGGCCTCATGGACATTTCAGACTTGAAAGTAAATACCAAAAGCCTGAGTCACACTAGAGGAAGCCGCCTTTGGGGAAGCATAAGCATGTTTTATATTTTGTGAGTCAAGACCTTTATGAAGTGAGAAATCAAACAGCATGTGACCAGGAAACAGCTAGCCCACAGAGAACTAAAAATAAAAAGGCACCAAGACAGTTCAAGGCTGTGTCGCCAACCATCAATGAAAGTCTTTGACCGTTAGGCGGACAGTTGGAGTTGGAGTCCTCAGACCTGGACTTCAAAGCCTCTTTTGGCCTCATCCTAGCTGTGTGTGGCCGTGTACACTTTATCAGACCTCTCAGATCCTCCATTTCCTGTCTTTATAACGAGGGGATTAGACCAGAAGATCTCAAAAGTTCTTTCTGGACAGTTGGGCTGTAAAGCGGTTGGAATGCTGTACTCGGAGTCAGAAGAACAAGTTCAAATCCAGCTTCAGATAATTACCAGTGCTGTGACCCTAGGCAACTCAGTCACCTCTGTCAGTCAGCTAACATTTATTAAGCCAGTGACTTTGTTTAGTCTTGGAGATACAAAGAAAGGAAAACACCAGCCCCTTTTGTCAAGGAGATCACAGCCTAGTGGGAGATACAGCATGGGCACTGATAAGCCCAATAAAATACATACACAATCCTTCTTGCCAAAGTAAGGACTTCAGCTGGGAAGGAGATGGGGATAAGGAGGGAGAGTGTTCCAGGCTTCTGTTTCCTTGTGCATAACATGGGGTTGATAATAGCACCTCCTCTAATAGGGTTTCTATGAGAGTCAGGTGAGATGACACATGGGAAGCATTTTGCAAACCTTAGAGTGCTATGTTAATGTCAGCTATTACCATCAAAGCTTGTGATCTTAAGTGTACCAGCTTGGGAAAGGAAGCTCCAGTAAGGGGGACGAACACCGATGTAAGATGGATCTATCTCTAGATAAATCCCAGTGAGGCTTTAGGGATGGCCACGGTTGGGAGATCACTCTCTTGTTCTCCTATCTTCAAGAAGTATATTGGGCTTAGAATTATATCTGTCTCTTAAATATTAGCTAATTGTAGTCTAAGAGTACAGTTATTTTGGGGAGTTCAGGAGAAAAGGCTCATTCTCTGGTCATTTGTGAAGTAAGAGGAAGTCATTTTGCCCCAGATCTCAAGGGAAACAGCTTAATCCTGGGGCCTTAGTTTCCCTTTCCTACTAGATGATTATTTTGCAGAAGATAATCACATATAGCGAGCAAACATATTTATCAAAGTAAACAAGAAAAACAATCATGAGGGACACTATGGACATTAGTTTAGGCAATAGAATATCCAAGAGAAAAAGGGGGCTCTTTGACCCAAGAGTGATATCACATTTTAGCTCATCTGTCTTCCTGCAGGTGTTCAAGTCTCCCAGGACTATCCTTCAGTAGATTGCCATTCTCTTGGGTGGGAGGTTGGGGAGGGGGAAGAATACACTGAAATATATCTAAAAATTGTACCAAACCAGAAAAAACTCATTGTGGCAGAGAAAGTGCCCACCTGGATGAATAGAGGGAGATTTCTCACCTTGGAGTTCTCTGTACCAATAAAACCACAGGCATATTTTCTATCTCTATCTCACATATATATGTATATATTATATTTATATGTGTATATTTATATATATATATATAGTATGTGTATACACACATATATACATATATGTATGTAGAGAGAGAAAGATAGAGAGAAGGAAATAGCAAACCACTCCAGTATCTTTGCCAAGAAAACTCCATGGCTATCATTCATGGAATCACATAGAGTAGGACACGACTCAATGACTGAACAATAACATATGTGTGTAAGCGTATGCATATATTTTTATGTGATACATGTGACTATGTTTCTTTTCCTGAAGTCCTTCTCTAAAATCTCCTCTTGGCATAGAAGTAAACCTTCTCTGCAACTTAGAGAGTTCCCTAGAGCCCTAAAAAGCTGTGATTTGCCTAGGGTCACACAGTCAGCATGTGTAAGAATCAGAACTCTAACTCAGATATTCCTAGTTCCAAGGGCACTTCTATATCCATTACGCTGTGCTGCTTCTCCTGTATTTCTTATGGATATGAGTAAACACATATTCTATAGATAACTCAGATCTATAGAACATATGTACATTCTAGATATCTATTGAACATATGTTTATTCTAGCACATACATAATTTATAGGTATAAAATAGATTTCTTCTCCTGTGGTTCTAATCATAGTGGTGCAGCAGAAGGCCTGAGTTTATTAGGTATTCTGAGTTTATTAGGTATTCACATCTAGTCCAGCACTTCTATAGTGAACCCCAGGAGCAAAGCCCAAGTGGGAAATGGAGAGAGTCAAAGCTTCTGTGTCTGTTAGCAAGAGGGTCAGCCAGTGAACAGTGGCTGTTCTTCCTACCTGGGGTGTAAAAGGAAACCCAGTCTCAAAAAATCATATGGGGATTTAACTTGTAGAAGGCTCAAGGGGGCAGCTAGGTGGCGCAGTGAGTAAGAGTGCCGGCCTCGGAGTTGGGATGACCCGAGATTGAATCCGGCCTCAGAAAATGAGCACCTATACACAAATAATGACTGGCCGTGTAACCTTGAACAAGTTACTTAACCCCAATTGCTTAAAAAAAAAAAAAAAAGAAGACTCCAGGGGAATATGGTGGCTGCCTTCAAGTATTTGAAGTGATATAACATAGAAGAAGGATTAGATTTTTTTCTGCTTGGCCCCAAAAGGCAGACTTAGAAGGCAATGGGATGAAAGTTGCAAAGAGGTAGATTTAAACTTTGCAACAATTCAAGCTATCAGAAAGTTCAATAAATGAGCAATTGTGTGGTCCTCTTCTTTTGAGGTCTTCCCACAAAAGCTGGAAGGTTTCTTATTGAGCGTGGTGTAGAGGGAATTCTTTTTCATGAATGGGTTGAACCAAATGGCCCTTGAGTTTACTTCCAACCCTGAGATTATGTAATTCTATGAAGTTGTGTTTGATAGATGGCTGCTTAGCTAAGTAGTCAAAGGATAATTTCCATCAAGGCCATAATGTACACTCAAGTAGATTTAAAATTGTTTTCTTTTGGAAAAACTGCTGCAATGCTTTGAAAGCTGTAATTAGTTCCTTAGAGGATTTTAGCCTGGCTTGGTAGTGAGAGTACAGGATTGGCAGTCAGGAGACCTAGATTCCAGTCCCAGCTCTGCTTTCACAGTCTCCCCGGTCTTCATCTATATAATGATGTAGGTTGAAAATTTGCTACATAAGAGCTCTTCTAACTCAGTTACTATTCTCTAATAGAATATTCTCTCTCCTAAGGTCCCTTTGAGCTCCAACATTCTATATTCTAAGGCCTTTTCCAGTTCTGACATTCTATGTTCTCAGGTCTCTTCTGGTTCAAACATTCTTTGACCATGTTGGTGCTTGTACTCTCTTGGCCAAGATCTAGGCTGTATTTTAAAAATTGATTAGACTCCCATGTTCGCTATTTTTGAAGAGTCTGGTTTTATAGCTGTTTGCTCTTCAGGTAATTCTTGATTTTCTGAATCAAACAGCCTGGACAAGAACAGCAGCATTGTCACAGCTTTCCTTTGAACAGATCATAATGTGCAGTCTGGACGAATGGTGCCAGCAGCAGCCTACTGAAACAGCCTTCTCTCCTTATGCAAAGGTCCCTAGAGCCTCAAGTGGAGATTTTCTGGTTCCCAAAAAGAAAGCTTAAAAAAAAACAGCCAAGACAATTTGACTTTCTTTTTCAGGGACAGATTGAATGCTCTGCAAAGTAACACATTCCCCTTAGAAGGCAACCTTCCCCTTCTGAATCCCTAGACAGCTGACACAGTAATAAATCATAGTCCTGTGGGAAAAACATACTTTGTTTAGCAAATTGATAGGACAGTGAACCTCGTGTTGTTGGCTTCACTCTCCATTCCATTCTGTGGGCGTCCTGTTACATAACCATCCCCCAAAGCTAAAGGCCCTCTCAGTTCATGGATCATTTGAAAGCTCACGTTCCCATTGGTAAAATATAGTTGATGACTCCTTGTCAATATACATTTTACTGGCTTTCTTTTCAAAAGGCCAGGGGTTTCAGGGAGTTTTGCCCATGATCTAAGACTGTCAGAGCTCAAAGACAAGGACCAAATGTTTCTTTTCCTAGAGCTGAAAATGAAGGAATTGATCCCTTTTCCTTGGTAATAATTGGATTAATGATGATGATGATGATATTTATTTCCCTTGGTCATCATGTAGATGTTGTGTCATCAGGGAAATCATTTGGAGAATTATTCAGTGTGAATTTTTTCCCTTCCCATAAAAGGAATGGGGGCATTGATGGATGCTTTTAAGGATTCCTACTTGAGGGTGAAAAGGGTAATGTGATAAAATATGACAAGTTAGATGTGATTTTGTTGAAGAAGTTGTCTCTCCCTACCTCCCAGCATATATGCAAGGCTAGTCTCTTGCTAATCCCAGAAGGAAAACAGCATGATATAATAATAGTAATTATAACAACTCAGGTTTATATAGCACTTTAAAGTTTACAAGTTGCTTTACAGATATATTATTTCATCCTCACAATCCTCTGAGGTAGATGCTGTCCTTATCCTTATTTTAAGTGGAGGAAACTGAGGCAAACAGATTAAAGTGACTTGGCCAGGGTCACACAGCTAGTAAGTATCTGGGCTGGATTTGAACTCAGGTCTTCCTGACTGAGTCCTGTTCTCTATTTGCTACATCACCTAGTTGCCTAGGTAAGAGAACTCAATTTTGGAGCTGGAAGAGCTAGGGAGGGAAGGAGGTCAAGAGCTTACTCTGTCACTAACTGCATGACCTTTGCAACTTACTTATTTCTGCATCTTAGTCTTCTGCAAAAATGAGGGGAGGGGGTGATTAGATTTTGGGGAAATGGATTTGGAATAAAAAATCAGAGTTTAAAATGTTTGGTTTTTTTTTTTTTTTGTTAGTTTGGGTTTTTTTTGGAGGCGGTGTTTGTTTTACTAACTGTATGACCTTGGTTTGAATCTGTTCTCTGCTACTCACCAGCTATGTACCCTTGGAAAACTCCCTCCACCTCTTCAGTGCTCCGTTTTGTTGTCTGTAGAACGAGGATATTAGACTAAATGGGGAAAGAATGTTTGTGGAGGATACCACTAGTTCATTGTCAGAAGACCTGAGTGCAAATCTATTTACCAGCTATGTGATCTTGAGCAAATCATTTAACCTTTGGGGAAGAAGGTTTAGTTTTCCCATCTATAAAATGAGGTCGGCCTAGATGATCTCTAGGGTATTTAAATCTTATGATCCAGATAGATTGGAAGACCCCTTTAGTTCCTCTAGCTACGACCCTATGCTTTGAGCAGTTTAGTAGTGGTGAGGAAAGCAGGGGGAGCATCAATTACACTGATTGAACTGAATTGATCAGCTAGCTCAATCCTAATGTGCTGTCCATCAGCATACAGCCCACAGCTGCTTCCCCTTCAAGAGGGAATGGAAACATCGCCAGTGGGGTTTGCCTACCTCCCAGAACTTTTCAGCCTTAATTGACAAGTTCTTTACTATGAATGCTTACCTTCCTGAAACAAATTCACTTCCTTAGGAAATGCTTTCTAAGCTGGGGAATGCACCCACCTGTGAAGATATGACTATATTATATAACAGAATGATCCCACAGTGTTTCTCTTCTCACTCAAACATCTCTCTGATGTCATTTCAGCAATGGGAGAGCCCTGAGAGGAACCAGTATGAGTGAATGAGAGTTGGGACTTGATTAAAAAAAAATCACGAGACAGCTGTTTGAAATCACTGTCTTCTGTTAGTTTCCAATGGGAAGAATTACGATCTTACAGTGTTTATCTTTGACATTTCCAAGAGTGATTTCCCCTCTCCCCCACCCTTAGCAACAACCTTTCATTGCTTTAGTGAAACAGTGGGTTTCCCCCATTATTTTCTTGTCAAATCTGTCATTTTTTTAAGAGAGAAAAGAAACTTGGAGGTAGCCCTTCCCATTCTCTTCAAGTATATACCCACCACTGAGTTTCATGCTTCTTGTCATAGTCAAAGGCAAAGTCAATACAAAGCTGGTATAAGTATAGCAAATTCACATTATCTGAAAAGTGTTAATAGTTGGGTGTGTGAGACTGGGTGACCAGTCATGTTATATAGAACTGCAGGCCTGAGAAGAATTAGTCAAATCCCAGATGTCAAAGACTGACACAAAACTAACAACTTAGCAAATGTTACCAGCTCCATGTCTATAGTGTTTTAAAGTTTACAATGCACATTCAGACCTCTGAACTAGGTAGAGCTGGTATCATTACCTCCTTTACTTGTAAGACAAATCTGAAACTCACAGGGATTGGATGAATTTTCTATGAATGCAGAGCTCCAAAGTCAAGATTCCAGACCTGGTTTCCAGTGCTTCTTCCATTGCTGCTAATGGTGGGGGGCTTGCCATATAGAGATAAGACTTGTTCCCTCAGAACCTCTTGGATATGGGCCACATAATGGGTGTAGTCAGAGCTGCAACTACTCAGTGACTAGTGGAACTTTGGGGAAGTCACATTAGTCTCTCTTGGCCTCATATTCCTCATCTGTAAAGTGGGGATAATAATTCTTGAACTATCTGCTTTGTAAGATTGTATGGCCATCAACAACTACCCTTAGCTTTCAGACTAGACTTGTGTCTGCTTTTTGTGGTAGCAAATAATTGGAAATCAAGGGGATGCCCATCAATTGGGGAATGGCTAAACAAGTTGTGGTATATGAATGTAATGGAATACTATTGTGCTATAAGAAATGAGGTGCAGACAGACTTCATAATAACCTGGAGAGACATATATAAACCGATGCTGAGTGAGGAGAGCAGAACCAGGAGAATTTTGTAACACAATTGCAGACACAACATATGTGTGACGACTAACTTTGATAGACTGAGCTCCTCTCAGCAATGCAATGTTATGACAACTCCAAAAGACTCATGATGGAAAGGGATAGCCATATTCAGAGAAAGAACTACAATCTGAATGCAGACTGAAGCAAACTACTTGCTCTCTCTTTTTTGTTATTTTGTTTTATTTCTTCTTTCTCAATGTATACTCCATTGGTTATAATCCCTCTTTACAACTTGACTAATGTTTAATGTGAAGGTGTTTGTAGATCCTATATTTGATTGCATGCTGCCATGGGGGTAAGGTGGAAGACAGGGAGTGGGAGAAAATTTGAAACTCAAGGGAATGTGTAACAATGTTGTAAACTAAAAGTAAATAAATAAATTAAAAATTTTAAAATAGCAGACTAGATTTGTTTCTTCTTTAGTCTCTCGGATGGATAGATAGAGAGATGACAAATTAGGTAGTAGATAGACTATAGATAAATGGATGATAAATTAGATAGATGATAGAAAGATATATGACAAATTACATATAGTAAGATGGTAGATACATAGGTAATAAATTAGATGATAGATATATGAAGTATTAGATATAGTAGATGGTAGATATATGATAAATTAGATAAATAGATATATGACAAATTAAATATAATAGATCAATGGATGATAAATTAGATAGATGATAGATAAATATATGACAAATTAGATAAGGTAAAAAGATAGATAAAAGCATTTATTAAGTGCTTACTATATACCAGATGTTTTATCTGTGGAACTATAATCCATGAGCCTTCCTCCATTCTGGAGCTCCTAGCTAGCTACCCCTAGATTCAGAATCTATAAATGATTCACAATCATTTATACTAGTCATGGCTAGAATTCCCATCCAGTGCAACTGCTATTCTCAGACAATGCAGGAACCACAAATCAAATAATAAAGTATTTGAGACAGAATGGCTAAGCAATTCAAAGGAAATAAATGGGCAACAGAATAATTCTCAGTCCTTTGCCTCCCACTTCTCCTCCCCCTCCTTATACCAAAAGGGTGCAACCTCCTACAGGCTTTGGTGGGGAAATAGCAACTTCTAGGGTACTCATGTAGGGTAGCGAAATATCCCTTCTGTGCATGGATGGACAGGGTGAGGAAAGAATTAGTCATTCCCCATCTCTTCTCAGCTTGGTCTCAGTAATTGCCATGGAGATCTGTAGACCCTTCTCGGATACAATCATTCCCCCTCTCCCTCTGGCTCCACAGTCATCAGGGTTATTCTGGGGCTCCTGGGTTCTGGGACATTATTGCAACATTGCCCACTCCACCTCTCCTTCTTCTCCTCAATATGGCCAAAGACCTCTCTTTTTCTTCTGTCTGCAAGAAAGCTCTATTGTTACTATTGGACCTTCCTATAGTCTTTGGTGGGGAAATAGCAACTTCTAGGGTACTCGTGTGGGGGTAGAGAAGTTTCTCTTCTGTGCATGGATGGATAGGGTGAGTCTCTGTGGCTATAAATTTTTTCAAAATAATCTGTGCCTCCGCAAATGATCTCTGCCCCCCAGCACAAGCCTCATGGGACTTTCCTCAATATGTTAACCAATCTTCTTGTTTCCACCATTATTGGTAAAGGAGGGCAGATGGGAGTCAGACATTATTGTCAACCACCAATAACAGAGCCATTCCTTGGAAACCTAATTTTTGTAGGGTTTCAAATGCCTTATGCTAGGCTAGATGCCCAATCTTTCTGAGCAATATTAGCTAACTTTACAGCCATATCTACTTCCACAACTGAATCTCCAGATTTCTTTTAGAGGCTTTGGAAATGGGGATTTGGAAGTCTTTTGTGGTTGTTTGTTTCTCTCCTGGCTAGTCTCTTTATAGAAGCATTGACTGGGTCTCAGTGACTACTAGGACAATGTTTACACTGGCCTATATTTGGGAGCTGCAACCCTAAGCATTTAAAAGTTTTTCAATGCCAGGGAGGGTTTTTTCCCTGTTGCAGGTCCAGTGCTAAGCATCAAGGATACAAAGAAAGGCAAAAACTGATCTGGCCTCAAGGAGCTTAGGCTGGCTAGGAATGCAAACAGTACCAGCCACTGGAGAATTCAGTGGAGACTGACAAAAATCAGTAATACAAGCTCCCACCTCTGCAGTCCTTCAAAGTTTGTAGACCACTGTCCTCACATTGACCCTGTGAGGGAGGGTAGTGGCATCTGAGTCTCAGAGAGGTCTGAGTGATTTATACACAGTCCCACTAGTCTAGTGGTGAGGAGGTAGCAGATTTGAATGCAGGGCTTTGGGCCCTAAGTCCAAGGCCTTTGTTCCACCACACCACAACTGCAGGGAGATAGCCGAGATATTACCGAAGCAAAGCGATTATAACCCTCAAGTAGCTTTGTGGCCCTGGCAAGTATTTAGAACCGAATATGCCAACACTCCAAAGACTCCTGCCATGTAAAGGAAGTCAACTGTACTAACATGGACATATGCTAAAAGGCATTTTACCCAGGGCTCACCAAAAAAAGCTTTCCAATTTTATCATCCCCTCTCCCTCCCCTCTGTTCAGATCCCTCAGCTGCTAAGTGGGAGGAAGTGTGGGGAGGCTGGCCGGGAGCACTTGGAGAAAGGGGGTGGGAAACCAGGAGAAACTGGCAGTATAAAAACTACTGTGCTTCCGCCCTCTGCCCTCCCACTTCCCCATTTCTTAGGGAGAAGGCAGGGAATGAATCTAGCTCCAAGAAAGTATCGCCAGGTTTTGTCTCTCACTTTGCCAGCCTGTTTTCATTCTGATTTCAGAGCTCTTAATAACAATATTTATTACCTAGGTGGCACAGTGGATAGAGTGCTAGACCTGCAGTCTTCCTGAGTTCAAATCTAGACTTAGACACTAGCAGTATGACCCCGGGCAAGTCACTTAACCGTGTTTGCCTCAGTTTCCTCATCAGTAAAATGAACTGGAAAAGGATATGGTGAACCCTTCCAGTATCTCTGCCAAGAAAAACCCCAAAGGGGGTCACAAAGAGTCAGACATGCCTGAAAAATAACTAAAAAACAAACAATAAAATAAAACTATTGGCTTATGTTTCAATCATAGGATCAAAGATTTAGGTCTGGAAAAGACCTTGGAGGTCACTGAATTCAATCATTTTACAGTTGAGGAGACTGAGGCTCAGAGAGTTGTGGTGACTTGCCCATAGTCACATTAGTACATGTCCAAGTCCTCCAACTCCAAGTTCATTCATTACCTTTTGTAGTAATCAGAGCCATTCTGCAGCCTAGCCCATACCAAATAGAAAGAAAGAGTTTTGGGTTTGTTGGAGTTATCTTTGGCTGGAGGGAGATGAATGTCTTGGTTTTGCTTTGAAGACAGTGGGATTAGCACTAAGGAAGGAGTACCTAGAAGGCTGCCATCTTGTTTGCTCAATCTCTGGAGGAAATTGGAAAAGTTTGGTTTGTGCTAACTTCAGCTTTGGCCCCCAGCTGATCATAAAAAGCTCTGAGGACACAGCTCATTTCCAGGGACTTATGTAACTCTCATGTGAAGAAGCTGTTTGTTTATGAGGGCAGCACGTGGAGGGTGCTGGATAATTTAGGAGGGAGTACTCATGCCCCAGAGAAAGTGAGTGAATAGGGAAGCAATGACACCCTCACGTGTCAGGTACCTGTATGACTCAGACCATCAATTATCTGGTGACTAATAGAACTCCTAACTACCTTACCTGTAAAGAAAATAGCTGAGAAAGGGCAAGCTTTGACATTTCAGCAGTGGCATAATCTCATCTAGTGGGCAGTGGAAAGTTTTTTAAAGGGTTAAACCTTCGATTGTGTGGAATCCTGAATTGTCTAAACATTGCATTCCCCAGCAGTGCCTCAGCTATGGCTGCATGAAGAATATAAAGTCTTTAAAAAAGAAAACTCCTCTGGCCAGATGCCTCTGAAGCATTAAGCTGTTCTCACTGACATTTACTTACTTTCCTCTCCCTTTGCTTTCTTATGAAGATCCAGAGTTCTTACCAAACTCTGCCTTGGTGAGCAGAGGGAAAAATTAAAATTATTCTGTTCTGGGAATCAGCATCTTCTAAAACCCACTTACCTAGGAATCAGGGGGCTTGGGTTCAAGTTTCACCTTTACCATTAACTAGATATGTGAGCTCAAGCAAATTATTCTCTCTGAACCTCAGTTTCCAGTTCTGCAAAATAAGTGCTGGAGTAAATGGTCTCTAAGGTCTTTTTCCAATTCTATGATTCTATGTTAGCTTAATTCAAGAAATTCACTGTTTTAATTTTTCTCCTAATAGAGGAAGCTTTCCTATAGGAATTTGACTGGGCTCTCATTTCACATAGCACTGAATGTCTATCATAAAAAAGTGACTTGTTTTTCTCTATCAGTTTGCCCTAGATTGTACTTGTGACCCCACTGAACCAAAAGTTCAAGGGTATTTTAATTGAACTTGAGTTTGACATAAAATATTGAAAATCCTGATTTCTCGTCATTGTCAGAGCAACAAAGAAAACGGTTTCTGTCTGCAGAGGAATGATGAATACACATGGGGAAATTTGAAAGGCATGTAGGGAAAATGATGGAAACCTCTTTAAGCCAATTGAAACACCAATGGAATTAAAATTTTTTTAACTTGATGAAAATGATACAGCGAAACTTTTTTATTTCATTTGGAAAAAACCCCACCATTTTCTTGATGCCCTGAGCCCAAAACATTAGAGCCTTTTGTGGATTGCTCTCATAAAATAAGAACAATAAAGAAGAAGAGGAACAGTTAAAATGAAAAGGAACCTTAGAACATAGGATGTCAGAGCTGGAAGGGATGTAAGAACCTAGAATTTTAAAATGGAAAGGAAGCTTAGAGATCATCTCTTCAAAATCCCTCATTTTAAAGATGAAGAAATAGTCTGAGTAGGGGTGCCTAGATGGTGCAGTGAATAGAGCATCAGCCCTGGAGTCAGGATGACCTGAGTTCAAATTTGGCCTTAGAAACTTAACACTTACTAGCCATGTGACCTTGGGCAAGTCACTTAACCCCAATTGTCCCCTCCAAAAAAAAAAAGAGGAAAAAACCTGAGAGTTTAAGCAACTTGACCAAGGTAATCCTTTATTCTGGTGCCACTTGGTGGCAAAATTAACCTCCTTTCTCCAGGAAAGAATGGACTCATTCTTGAGTGACACTAATTTTGACTTGAAATTACAAGTACCCCTTAAGCCAGGTTAGTGAATAAAAGATGGCAGCTGATTCCATCAGATCAATATATTTCTCTTCTTCCATGACCTTGACATGGATACAAGTGTGAATTCTGTACATAGTTTTGAATATTTTAATCCATGCCTATGAACTTGCCTTTCGTTTAAAAATAAAGCAGGAGTCTAGAGTAAGTCTAGTGCTCCTGTTTTTTCGAAACTTTTAAGCACAGAATTGCCCAGTGGCAAAAGATTCAATCTATCTCCTACTGGCTTTTGCTACCTTAGGATTCTGGGAAACTTTCTTACCTCTTACAACAATGTCTTAGATCGATGTAGTGCTTTGCAATTTAAAAAGTACTTTCATATAAATTATTTCACCATAATCCTGTGAAAGATACAGGACTAGTATCATCATTGCCTTTTTATAGATGAGGTAACTAAGGCATAGAAAAGTTAGGTGACTTACCCAAAATCACATGGCTGGTAAGTAGTTGAACTTGTACTAAACTACTAGCTTTCTGGGGCTCAGTCAGAGGCCACTTTAGATGTAGTTTTGACTTCAATGCCAAGGAACTCACTTTCAAGTTAGTCAATTCGTTTTTTGGACAACTTTAATTGTTAGAAAATTATTTTATCATATTAAACTGAAATTTGCCTCCCTGTAAATTCTGCCATGGTTACTGCCTTCGAAGGCCAAGCAAAATCAGTCTAACATTTCTGCTTCTAGACTTTCTCCAGGTTAAATATCCTCTAACTGATCCTTCTGCTTATAGAATAGCATGGTTTCAAGTCCTCCTTTTCCTCCCCTTTCCCCTCCCTCTCCCCCTTCCCCTTTCCCTCTCTCTCCCCCTTCCCCTCCCTTTTCTGATCAACTTCCTTTGAAGACAGGCTTCCTGATTGGGACAAGACTTGGACGAGAT
Organism: Gymnobelideus leadbeateri; assembly: GCA_011680675.1. Lineage (NCBI taxonomy): Eukaryota > Metazoa > Chordata > Mammalia > Diprotodontia > Petauridae > Gymnobelideus > Gymnobelideus leadbeateri. Next base: position 172,868 of record WOXC01006639.1, on the reverse strand, counting down.
GAGATATCCTCTTAAGCTCTTACCAACTCTGAGTCATGATTCTATGACCCTTACTGAGCTGGGGTTGGTTGGGAGCTTTTGGCCCAGGGCTAGTCCCACCCACCTAATATCTCTAACGTTCTGCTGCTGTGGGAGACCCCAGTATTTCTCTAAATCTTCTTCTGATGGGAGGCAGCTGTACTAGGGATGCTGATGGATACAATCATTATGACTGAATTGACTGATCAATTCAGACAAATAAATACAACTGATGCTTCCTTCGTTTAGCTGATTAAATCATGGGACCTTAAGATTTAAAGGGACTTTCCAGCACACTGTAGGGGGAAAGGAAGAGTGCTGTGTGTCAAATGTGGAGTAATATGCCCTCCATTTCAATCCTGTCTCTGTCTACTATGAACTTTGAGTGGGCACTTAGTCTCAGTTTCCTCATCTGTAAAATGTGGGGATTAGACCTAGATGATGTCTAATCTCTTCCAATTGTAGAAGTATGATCTTCTATTTATTTTTTAATTTAAATTTATTTTATTTTTAATTTGTGAAATAAAACAAGCATTTCCACAACATAGTATAATAAAAAAGATGATTGCACATGAAACCGCAAATTTATTATGTATAACTTGCTATTCCTTTTAAATACATCATAATGTTATCATGTAAACTTCTTTTTTTCTTCCTTCTGCTCTCTCCCTGCCCTAGAGATGGATACTCTTAGATGTAGATATGTATATATGTAAAATCATTCTATACAGACTTCTGTTTGTCTGTTTTTGTTGATATCTTGTTTTACATTGTTTTTATAGATGAGGAAATGAAGGTCTAAACAGGGAAGTGGCCACTTGAAGGCCTCCTAGGTTGGAAACAGCAGAAGCAGAATCTGGACCTGGGGCCTCCATCCCCAAATCCAACCATTAGACCCCTCTATCTTAACTGGTAATTTTATTACCATCTATACCCAGCCTGCATCTATTGTCTCTGTTCCTAAATAAGACCCATGAAGTGCCTGCCCACAGTGACTGCCCCATTAAGTGTTACCTAACTGAAGTGAACCAGGGGCAACCAAAGTCTAGGCAGTGGTGGTGTCCAATTATACCTGTACTTATTAACAATTTGTCGGTCAGTTAAGGACACTCGAGTGTCCTTAACTGACACCTAGCAACCTCTGGGTATGGGCTTCAAACTAGAAACCAGCAATGTGCTATCTAGTGTCACATGGTAACACACATCAGCATTTGCTTGTTCTTTGGCCTCATGCTTTGCTTGACAACCTACCTGTGGAGACTAACTAGCATTTTGAAATGACATAGAAATCCATAAAGGCCAAGTCCTCATTGTACTTGGGAGAACACAGCTAGTTTTGAGTTTTCTTTTCACTTTTTTCTGGGCTACCACCAAGTGCAAAGTCATTCTAATTTCCATCTTTTCTTTGGTGAATTAAAGCCACTTACATAAACCACAGGACACCCAAAAGCAGAATTTCTCAGTGCCTCATAAGAGGTTAGTGAGTAGCACAGCCCCCTGCCTCCCTCCTCCCTGCCATTTCTCCCCAAAGTTATCTGCTCCAGTTCACAGGGAAAAGTTTCCATGACAAGAGCATCTCAGATATTGCAATTAATTTTTCAGCTGTCAGCATACCCAGAGCAATTAAAAAAAAAACCCTCATTGAGGCTGGGTTATAAATTCTATGTGGAGACAAATGTTATAAATGAATGGTCCTTTAAATGGGTATTTTTCCAATCATCACTGCTGTCTACTGGTCCAGAGGACAAAGAATGGGAGTAGAAGCCTGTGTAGCTGGTTGAATATGGCAGCATAAATATAACTGTCCAAATATCCTCATTTTAGTTGGTCTTCAGAGACAGCATGCTGGAGATGAGGAGAACATGGTGAGGGAGAAAGGACCCTAGCCTTGGAATGAGAAGCCTGCGGTTTAAGCATGGCTTCTGACACTAGCCATGTGACCCTGGGCAAGTCACTCCCCCCAACAAACCTCAGTTTTCTTGTCTAAAAATTGGGAATCATAATATTCTCACTATCAACCTCACCTAGCTCATAGAAGCATAGGAAGTCAGACTGAAAGGAATCTTTGATAGACTATGAGAGCCAGAAGGAATCTTAGATTGTTAGAAGGTAAAAATTGTAAGGGATCAGAGAGGTCAATTAATCCAATCCCCTTGGTTTTATAGATAGTGGTTGTGAGAAGCCTATATGAGAAGTCATGGAAACTTTGCCCTGTGAACTGGAGCAGATAACTTTGGGAAGAAATGGGCACCTTGGGCAGGGCAAGGAGGAGGGAGGCAGGGGGCTGTGCTGCTCACTGACTTATGAGGCACCCTGGGAAATTCTGGTTTTGGGCATCCTGTGGTTTATGTAAGTGGCTTTAATTCACCAAAGAAAAGATGGAAATTAGAATGACTTTTCACTTGGTGGTAGCCCAGAAAAAAATTACTTTTACAAGATGTAAAGTACCATTAAATGTGAACTGTTATTAATGGACCCAAATAAAAGTGAGATGGAACAACTTTCAGAATTTTTAAAAATAACATTGGACAAAGTGCCACACCTTTCGTTTATTCAACTTTGACCATTTTTCTCATTTCTCTAGCTTCATTAATGAAGAATATAATGTCTTACATTAAGTTTTACAGTGAATTTGAAAAACTCATACTTGAAGCAAGGAGCTAGAGGGAACTTTAGAAAACCAATTTCCTTCCTTTTAGTGATATGGAAACGGAGGCTTAGGAGTGAAGTGACTTATTCAAGATAACACAGGTAGCCAAGCCAGACTCTGAAGCCCAGACCCTCCACCTCCAAATCTAGTGCTCTGCCCATTGAATCAGATGGCTCATTGTAAACAGTTAAAAATAATGTTAGGCACTGTTACATGTTCCATGCTCCCTGTTATGTCACCTCACTCTTTGACTAGTTGCTTCATTCCTTTTCTACTCTTTCTTGTCTTAGATCCAAGATCAGGACCAGCCACTTGATGGTAGTATAAAGAGCAATGGTTTTTTAATTCAGGGGACTTGAATTCAAGACCTGAATCTGCCCTTAGCAAACACTCTGTGCACCCCTGGCCAGAGCACTTCCCTACTGTGAGCCTCACCTTCCTCCTTTGTAAAATGAAAAAGATGGATGAGTGGTTGATAACAACCACTAATTAGCAATACTCACATGCTAGGATTTCTTAAGAGGTTTCGGGGAAAGTAATAGGGTGTGAGCTTCCTACGCTATGGCTTGCTTGCTTAAAAGCCAGGTATATGTTCTATTGAAAGGTTATTAGGTATGAAGAAGCTGGTGGGAGGGTGTTTCATGAGAGCTGTGGTCAGAAATGGTGAAACTGGAAGTACCTACTTAAGAAATAAAACTGCCTTAGGAGGATTCCACCAGGCAGAATGTGATGGCAAAGCAAGATCTCAGACCCCTCTTTAGCACTCTGAACCGTACATTCGAGACTGAACCGCGCTCCAAGAGCAGCGATGAGACAACGGAAAGACAGTCTCACTAGGAGCCAAGAACTGTAGCTGTGGCACTCTCTGTCACGCTGTTTCCTCATATTTATACAGTGGAAAGGAGGATGTTTTCAAATAAATCGTCTAAATATGAAATCCCGAGAATGCATTACTTTGAAAACGTTGCACGCACCGTTAACAGCCTTTTAGTTGGTTATATTATAAAGCATGTTGTAACAGCTTTAAAAAAAAAATTCAAGCTGAAATGTGTTTCCCTAGCCCATATGCTGAATTCTGGCACCCTCATACCTTTTTCAAGCTGCTGTCAATTAGTAACAAAATTAATTTGTCTTTTATCCCCTTTGTGAAATAACGCTCATGCATAGATAGGCACGGAGCAAAAAACAGACTTTTCCGTAGATCGAAGGTAGACCACTAACTTGTAGCTGTGGAAAATGAAATATGGTGTTCACAATATCCACGGATGGCAAATTGGACCTTCAGTGAGCAAACAGAGGAAAAGGAAATGGCTTTTGTTGAGGGAAACAAAGCACTTTCCGGGCCAGCAAGCTGTAATCTTGGACTTTTTGCCATATGCGTGTGTAGCTTCTGTGTGTATATATGTTTTAAATAAAAGGCAAGAACTCAGAGGTCACCCATTGCTGATTGCACATTAGCCTGTCATGAGTGGGAAAAGAGCCCAGCTCTATAACCTGGGTGAAATTGACTTTGAAGGCATGTATGCCCTGTTTTCTCAAGTCATTCTCTGTTATTTCTATACCACGTAATGCCAGAATTTGATAACAGAGCTGGCAGGGGAGGTGGCATTTGTGTGCTTATAAAAGAATACTTTGCATTTGTGGCAACAAATGGATTTGTTTTCATTATTTCATGGGTTGGCATCACCAAGGAATGTGTCATCCAGTGGCCAACCTACAGGTAATAATCCTCTCAACTTATCTAGGTTTGTCCTTGGGAGAAAAGTCACCCTTTATGACCTGGATCTGCTAGTTGTAATGTTGTGTCCCATTGGCATAATCCTTGAGAATTCATTGCCATGAATTTTTTTTATTGCCATGTTGGGTATTGAAGTAGGGGTAATAAATATTATAATATTATTTAGAGGAAAAATTCCCTGTAATTTCAAAGAAAAATGGAATTTTCAGAATCATAAATAGATAACGAGGTGAAAGAAACCTTTGAGGCCATATAGTTCAGCCCCCTAATTTTATAGGCAAGCAAAATGAGGCATGTAGAGGATAAGCCCAAGGTCACATAGGTATTAAATGGCAGAGCCAGATCATCTGGTTCCAAAGCTATCATTCTTTCCATTAAACTATAGGGGCTTTAGAAATCATCTATTCCAGAAGTTCTTAACCTGAAGTCTATAGACTTAAATCTGTACTTCAGCCATTGCATTTCAGTGTAAATGATTTTCTTTGTCATTCTGTGCATTTTATTTTATGCATTTTAAAAACAGTATTTGGGGAAGGGGTCCATAGGTCCATTGGCTCCATGAGATTTCCAAAGGATTCTATGACACAAAAAGTTCGACCTCTTCATTTTATAAATGAGGAAACTGAAGCCAACAGAAGCAGATATGACTAGCTTAAGGTCCCACAGTTTGTGTGTACCATAGATGGAATTCAGATAGATCCTCTTGACTGTTCAGGACTCTTTCCATTAAACCACACTGTGGTGAGAATATGATGGCCTTTGCTCTTCTTCTCCCACTTTGGCAGATGAAGCATCTCTTGATGTTAAGAGAGTTTCTGCCTGAGCTAATGGAACAGTTATAGAAAAATAGATCACTGACTCCTACCATGAAACAAATTTCACCTTGATTGAAAAGCCCTGCTTTGAACCTTTGACAACTAAGTTGTATATATACACATATGTATACATGTGTATCTGTATATATATACATATAATCAAATTGGAGCTTATAGTAGAGAGGAAAATTGGGACACACAACTCCTCTTATTCAAATGAGGGAATAAATTCAGGCTGTGATTATAAAACAGGAAGTGATAATGGAAAAAAAAAACCTGCTGAAACTTGATCATTCAGACTGGTCTGCAAGTGGTTATTGAATGAAGTCATTTTTCTGCCAAATCTTCCCCACCCCAACCACATGAAAGGGTTTAATCAATAATAGACTGTTGTTAACCAGTACTCCTACAGAAAGGAATTTCAGGGTGCAATTGACTCCCCTTCCCAACCAGAATCTCTAGCAGGCTTTTAGCAAATGATGAATAAAACTGTGGTCAGCTGAATCTCACTCAATAAAACAGACAGGACCTTCAGAATCAGAGTGGGTTACTAAATGAGGTCCTGCTGGCATACATGATGGACATTCAGGAAAATTTCTAGCTCAGTATAAATATCTAAATCTATTAAAAATGGCTTCTATAATTTGAAGATGTAATTCTTAATAATAACCCTAAAGACAAAGATGCATGGACATTCTTGAAAATAGGTTGGAATTAGATTATTTCTCTTAGTGCCAGCTGCTGCTCTGCCCACCAAAAAAGAAAGCCAGTGCTCCTGAAAATAGATCTCTAGCCTTTGGCACAGAGCCAGAAAAAGGGGGTAGGGAGAAAGAGGTGCATTTGGGCTCTACCATTCCCAAAAGAAAGAAAGGAAATGGAGTAGAAGTTCTCTGTATGGCTTCTTTGCATCCTTCCTATTATTTCCAGCCAATTCAGGGCATGAATAATTATCTCCCTTCTTGCAAGAATCTGTAGCCTGCTCCTGAGGGTTGACAGCAAAAATTATACTGTCTGCATTTCAAACATTAGGTCATATCTGACAGCCAATTTGGGGGATGTGGTCCCTTTTAAAGGAGCCTGTCAAGTTTTTAATCAAGGTGTTACTGCCCCAGTACCAGTAAGAATACAATCTTCTTAGTCCAGTTAAGTGCCCCATTGTTGCCCCCTTTCCTAAGGACTACTGGTCTGACAGGAGTCAAGTCAGGGTGCATGTATACATAATGAAATGTCACCTGACAATGGCTGTATTTCTCAGAACTAAGGCATTCCTCTAACACTGTGGTTGTTGTTTACTTCTAATATTGTGATAGTGCTTTCTCTTTTGGGGAATTAAAGGAGACATGGCCAGCACATGTTCAAAAAGGATACGTGCCAGAAATGTCCACTGACCACAATGACTTGTTATTCAGTTATATGCTGATGCCTATTTGCTCTGGTTTTCTCTGTTCCCTGGACTGGTCTTTTATTGTGTCATTGTTCTTGACTTTAACAAGAATTTTTTAAGTGCCTACTTTGTGCCAGGCACTCCACAAGACCATGAGTATACAAAGACAAAAATGAAACCATCCCTGCCTTCAAGGAACTCTGTCAGAGAAAATGAAATGTAGATGGAAATAAATATATGCAAAACATACAAAGTAAGCACAAAGTAACTTGGGTGAAGAGGTGTTGGCAGCCCAAATCCTGCCTCGCATCTGATGCTACTGTTTTGGTCCTTTCTCTGGTATGATACCTCCTATTCTGGACTAGATCCTTCCAGATGCTAATGCTCTCTAACCACACTTCTGCTTCCTCTGTTCATTGATTTAGACATATCCCATCTCTGTTCAAGAAACTTGTTATCCAAACTGTTAGGTCTTATCTATCTAGGAAGAAGATTGGACAAATCACTTGTGACCAGAATTGGCCAGTAAGTCATTAGAACAAGTGAAAAACACAAACCTACTGGGCTAGATAATTTTTAAAGATATTGTTAGTGTATAAAACAATCTAAAATATTTTTCCATATCAGGAAGAGAGAAATGAATTATCCTAAAAACTAAAATGTCTCATTAAGCTTTGACAAAATATAATTATTTTATATAACATCTTGATTTTTTAAGGCCTTCTTGGAAAAGTTAATTCTTAAATGGCAAAGTGTATGGTTTTTGTTTCTTTTTTAAACACCTGTTCAGTTGCAACTAAAATCTCATGATGATTTGATGGAGTTATGGCGGATTGACCTATTAACATATGTGGACATGACCACTTACTAGTTGTGTGACCCTGGGCAAGTCTCTGAATTTATCAGATTCTTAATTCCCTTAGCTCTATTTGGGGAAAAGTATTAGACAAACTCTAGTGTTAGTTAAATCTAGTGTTAGTTCTATCATTCATTAGTTGCGTAACTGGACAAGTCACTTGAACTCACTGGGTCTCAGTTTCCATGTATATAAAATGAGGATGTTGGACTTGATAAACCTCTGAGGTTCCTCCTAGTTCTAACAGTCTAGGATTCTACTCCCTACTCTCTCCATTTAACAGAATCTTACCAGACTGGATCAGAACTGAAATGTCCGTCTTACTTGTGATGGAAACCTTACTTGACCACCAGATGTACTCAGTCCTCTTGGAATGGAATAGGGAGGCAAGGAATGAAAAGAGAGAGATTATACCAGAAATTAGATATAATTAAAGTCTTTTCCTGGCATTGTGTCTACTGACTGTGTGGTCGGAGGAGGATGGAATGTAAGTTAGAACTCATGAGAGTTCTAACGTCTGAACAGCAAAACTTGATTCCCAGACATTACCAGCCAGTGCATTTGAGGTCAGCAGCTATAAATTCCTTGGAACACAAGAGCCCAGTTCTACTTCTCACCAAGATATGTTTTGGGGTCATGTAGATATTGACCTTGAAAAAATGTACCTGATCAAGACATTTTCCCTAGTGGGACATTTTTGGTCTTGGATTTTGTGTTGTTCTCCATTTACCATTAGGGGTGTCATGAAGATACAGAGTTTATTTTCCCAAAGAGCACAGTGTTTTAAAGTACATTCTGTTTCTCCTTGTCATTGTGCAAAAGGTAAATAATAAAGAATCACAGCCTCCATCCCCATGTGATCTTTAATAAAAGGAGATGATGGGCATTGACTGACCAGCCATGTTGATTATATTATTTGATGTTCTTATGAAAAGTAGATCAATAGATTTTCTACAACCTTGACTCTCTTTGCCTTTCCACTATTACCCAGATTACACATAGATTTCTTGAAATTAACATGGCATCTGACAAAGTGCTAAAAGTAAATATTCTAGAAAACATTGCCTTCCATGCATTACTGGCTGGATCTAAGAAATTCATTCTGCCTGGGAGGGTGGTGTCCTGTATTCCAGCCAATCACAAGGTTATTATTAGTCCTGAGGAGCCAAAGAGGCAGAAGGGTGTCAGGGGAAAGAGTACTGAAAATAAAGACAGAAGATTTCTCTTTAAATTCTGCTTCTACCACTTACCATGACTATAGGTGGAAGAATTCCCTTCTATTGGTCTCCATTTTTATGTCTATAAAATAAGAGGGTTGGGATAGATGATTTCTAAGATCCTTTCCAATTCTAAATCTATTAACATATGAACCAGGAAGATCAATTTGGCTCATGATGAGTTTAAAATAGACAAGAGACTGATTGATTTATTATCCTTCTCATTGACCAGATTGTCAGTGGTACAGAGAATAGAGTGCTGGGCCTGGAATAAGGAAATCTTACTGTATGTCCCTGGGCAAGCCATTTGACCTTGGTCTGCCTCAGTATCCTCATCTGCAAATTGGACATAATAACACTCACTTCCTAGGATTTTTGTATGAGTCACATGAGATAATATTTGCAAAGCACTTTGTAAACCTTAAAATGCTGTATAAGTGCAAAACTTTTTTTCCAGAGACCCAGACCAAGCCCCTGCCTCCAAGCAGAGAGAGAGAGAGAGAGAGAGAGAGAGAGAGAGAGAGAGAGAGAGAGAGAGACCAGAAGATGGAACTATAGGATGAAGAGGAAGGGAGCCCCATCCCTGCCTTGACCAGCCTGTCAAACTCATTGAGTGCATAATTACCCCTGTGGCATCCCAAATTAGGCCCTAAGAGCTCAGTAACTTTCAGCCCTTTTGGAATTGGGACATACTGTTGCTTTATTCAGTAACACCATCTGCCCCGTCACCTAGAAGTGCTGGAGGGAATCTATTTGTTCAACTAAAATGAATTTAAATGAGTTTTGTTTTGTTTCAAGACATCTGAGGAGGTTCCAGTGTCCTTAAACTAACTGAGATAACTCCGCCCTTCCCAATCTCCCAGAACTGGGACTGACACTCTACTCTCATCTCCATGACACAGTGAGATGAAAGTGTGGATGAGGGAGTCTGAAGTCTCCCTCTTCAAGTCAAGGGGAACCATCTCATGCATGGCTCTGCTCCGTGAGCAGATCTGTTTGCCGTCTTCCTTCCAGAAAATGCTTACCAATCTCTTGTCTTTTCAAAAAGCTGTGTTTTCCTTACTTCAGCATCTGCCAGTTGCTTGCATCTGTAAGATTTACTGAATGTTCCATTCGTTTAAATAATTAAACACACAATCCTTCATATCCTAGAGGAGGAAGTATTTGCATTCCCCTCCTCACAGCCCCTAGACTTACAACTTGTATATCTTCTTGATTAAAAAGTGTTGCTTGACACCATTTCAACAGAATGTAGATTTTTGTTGACTTGGTCTTATCTTTTGATTTCTATATTGTATAACTCCTAAAGCACTGTGCAATCAATTCCCATGTTACTCACAGGGTAGCTTAGGCAATCGTGATGTAAAATCAGCTTAAGAATAATGGAGAAGCTAGACACAGAAAAAAGTCTTGACAATGAAGGCTGTAGAACACTGAAATGAGGAACCAAGGAGGGGTGTGAAGTGAACTGTCTGGAAGTCTCTGTAAAAACCAGGGTAGATTGGCTTCATTTGTTCAATAAATATTATTTGTCTAAGAGGGGACTTAAGTGTGGTCCTGCCTAGAAGAAAATGAATTTGAGCATCTCTCAACATCTAGTGCAGAATCACAGGTGATTTTTCTAAAGTGGAGGTTAATTCCCTGAACCTTCTCCTCTTCAGCCAATCTTTATATGGCATGGTCTTCAGGCCTTTCACCATTTTGGTTGCTTTCCTTAAAAATTAAAATAAGTTAAAATGAAAGTGTAGATCTGACCATGTCAGCCTTCTACTAAATAGACTCTTTTTATTTTTTGTTATTATTTTAAAATTATTATTATTATTATTATCCATTAGCTCCAGGATCAAATATAAAATCCCCAGCAATTTGTTGTTTGATTGTTTCAATCATGTCCAACTCTTTGTGACCCCATCTGGGGTTTTCTTGGCAAAGATACTGGAGTGGTTTGCCATTTCCCCCTCCAGCTCATTTTGGAGGTAAGAAAACTAAGGCAAACAAGTTTCAAGTCATTTGCCCAGGGTCATACAGGTAGTAAATGTCCAGGGCTGGATTTGAACTCAGGAAGAGGAGTCTTCTTGACTGCAGACCCAGCACTGTGCACTGTGGTGCCCCCTAGCTGCCCCCTCTGGCTACTAAAGCTCTTCATAACATGCCTTCCTACCTTTCTAGTCTTCTACTTTATTCTCCTCTGTGCATTGATGACCCTGTGACTTTGGTCACAGGATCAAGGGATCAACAGATCTTTGGATCATAGATCTAGACAGGAAGGGACCTTATAGGTTATCTAATCCAATCATCTCATTTTACAGATGAAGTTAAGTGACTTTCCCAAGGTCACACAGATAATAAGTGACACAGCCAGGATTTGAACTCAAGTCCTCTGGTTCCAAGTCTTTGTCCTACACCACTTTGCCTCCCAAAGTAGGGAGAAGTTTAATTTTAAACCAACTGGGCTTGAGGTGCTGATGAAACATTCAAGGGAAAATGCCTGGTAGGCAGTTGCTTATCTGGGGCTTGGTATTTCTATCAGGATGGGAGATACTGATTTGCCTAACTGTGATCATTAAAGACTTGAAAACAAACATTTACAAAGGAAGATGGCACAGAGGCTGAAGAGAAGAGGGAAAGGATGGAGCTAAGGAAGGAAAAGGGCAAAGGGGAGCCAGCAAAGACCATATAGGAGTGGCCCAAGAGATGGGGGGAGAAGCAAGAGAAATCTGGTCCCATGAAAGCTAAGGGAGCAGAAGATAACAAATGGTCACATCAAGGAGGGTGAGAACTGAAAACGGGGATTGGGTTGGGCGATCAGTGAGTTGTGGGTGATCTTCAGAAAGGTTGTGGTGGCTTCCTTCAGCAATCCAGTTAGTTAATCCTTCTCTAGATGTTTTTAAATGCAGAAAACCAAAATGCATAGGATTATAATGGAGGGCTATTATATTGAAATAGTTATCCTTAAAAAAAAAGTCCATAGACCCCAGGTTAAGAACCTTGATTCTAGCCCCAAACCCTTCATTTTGCAGGGAAGGAAACTGAGACCCAGAAAGCCAAAGTAACTTGTATGAGGTTACACATTTTTTGGCAGAGCTGGGACCAGAAGCTGTGTTTCTAACCTACCAGTTCTCGTGTTCATTCGGCTCTTTGAGACAGATAATCCTTTAGTCACATACCTTCCCCTTTCTCCTTTTCTCTGCCAAACCAGCAGAGGAACAATGCCTCAGTGGAGTGGGATCCACCGACTCTGCTTCAATAGGAAAGAGGAAATGCTGAAACCTGCCATTCCAGGTGCCCGCCTACTTCCTTCCCCAGGTCCTAACAAATCTCAGCCACAAGGGGTAGGGCCAGGGCCACAAGTGTACCTAAACCTGACAATCAGAAGGAGCAGAGGAGGAGGAAAACTGCCCCATTTCCCTTTCCTGGATCTCCCTTGGATCCCTTTTCTCTAATGCCTTCCCAAGCAAGCCTGCCCCAGGACTTGTCCAAAATCACCCAAGCATATCCCACCCCTCTGCCACATGCCTGCTGTGCCCTCTGCAGCATATGAGCCCAAGAGGAGGAAGTTGAGTCTGAACTTTGGTTTATTTGTTTAAGCACACAAACATTTGGGCTCTTCTGGAAATGGAGGTCGGCATCACCAAAGCTGAGGGCCTCAGCACAGGCTTTTCCAATTTGACCTTCTGCCTGGTCTGATTCTGCCTCCTCTTCAGAGGAGAAGATTGTTTTTACATAGGAATAATAACTCACACTGGTATTGCTCTTTACAGTTAACCAAACCCTTTTCATGTTAGCCACCCTATAACTAGCACAAATTTTATTGTCTCCAATTTACAGAGGAGAAAACCAAGGTGTAGAGCATTTAAGAGACTTGCCCATGGTCTCACTGCAATAAGGATTGGAGCTTGTGTTCAAACCCAAGTCTCATGACTCTGAACTCTAGCCTCTTGCCCTTTGCGCCACAGTACATGATGTTACCTCTAGGTTGTTGGCAAATAAGCTATTTTTTAAGCTAAGTTGCCAAAAGTAGGAAGAAAAATTTCCTTTTCAGCCAAGAGTTAGAACTGTTCTCCAGGCTAGGGTCAAAAGGCTTTTGAAACATATCATATTAACCCAGAGGCAATGAATTAAGCAATGAAACTTTGTGCAATGAAGGCTTCTAGAATTGAGAGCTGGAATACATCAGAAATCATCCAGCCACCTCCCTCTGTTTTCAGAGGAGGGGGCCTAGAAAGGTTAAATTCATAGGCTTTTAGGAACTTAGATTTAGCACCCAGAGGGACTTCGGACATCATCTAGTCCAACCTGTTGTGTTAGAGATGAAAAAAACTGAAGCCAAGAGAGGGCTAAGCAAATTTCCCAAAGACACAGAAGAATGGTGGGTAATAACTCTCGGATTCTAGCTCAGATCACAGCACTCCAAAGCCAGTGCTCAAAAGCCCACTGACTCTAATCAAGGGAAGTCAGTTTTTACCAATTGATAAACTCCCTTCTGTGTGTCTTTGTCATTATATTATCTGTGCTACCCTCAAGAAGCTTACATTTTCCTAGAGGGATCTACATCTGCCAACAAGTAAATGCTGGTTACAGACTTAAACCCAAAGAAGAATTGTGTGACCAACAAGGAGTGCTTTTCCTAACCAAAGGGTTTCATTTTTCCTCGAAGGAATTCATGTGCTAGAGGGAGAGCTCAGCTTGCTATGATGTCACTACCTAATGAAGAAAAATGAGAAATTTCCATCTAAAAGGATGTTCAGGAAAGGCAGGCTCAGGATGTGCAGCTTCAACAGTTCAGGCTAAATGCTACCCACCCCCTTGCAGATGCAATTCCAAGTGAACTTTGGCTTTTGACCCATCCTTTCCAACTAATACTTTTACTCCAAATAGTAACATACCATCACATGTCCCAAACAAATTGTGCTTTTCATATTTCAGCTGGGAAATATTTTTTTCTCACTCAGAATTCACTTTATAAGCAGCTCTGCCTTTTGTCTCTTGTCCAGTGAAGAAGGCAATTGTATTATGATAAGAGATCCCTGGATCCTGGAATCCTTTGCCTAATCACCTGAACCCAGCTTGATTCACAGTCTCTTTCTGGCTTCATTCTGTTTTTACCCGTAGTCCAAGCTGAGCTATTTGCCGTGCCCCTTCAGCTGCCCAAGGAAATGGGTCTCTTCTGTACCCAAGCTCCTATTCAAATAACTCCTCCTAGAATTCTTCTTTTATTGATGTCTGTAACAATCTCTCATTACTCCCTATTGCCTCTTAAGTAAAATTCAGCCTCCTTTGTATGGCCTTCAAAGGCCTTCCATGATGGAATGGCTTCCCATTAGTCTTATCTCCTGCTATGCCCCATCTCACACACACACACACACACACACTCAATGCTTCCATCACTCTGAACCCCAAACACTCCCCAAAGTTCCCCCATCTGTACATTTACTCTAATTGCTAGAAACTTAAAAGCTGAATTCTCCCTCTCTATAACAGTCACCCATTGTTCCTAGTTTGGGACTCTGAGTCTACACAAAAAACATACACACATTTCTTAAGTGCCTACTACATACCAGTACTTTGCTAAGCATTTTACAAATAAAACTCCCAATAACCTCTGAGGCAGGGGCTGTTATGATCTCCTTTTTACAGTTTGAAGAAACTGAAGCAGAGATAGATTAAATGGTTGCAATCACTCAGCTAGTTTATGTTTGAGATCGAATTTGAACTCAAATCTTCTTACTCCAGGGCCAGGACTCTCTGGTCCAGCTAGCTGTAAAATAAGTTTAGCCTTTTCCCAAGACAACCACTAAAATACTCGAAGCTATTATATTCTCCCTACTCTCCCCACAAATCTTTTCTCCAGGCTAAACATCCTTTGTCCTTTTCATGGTACCTCTTATGGCATGGTCTTCAGTCCCCTTATCCTGGTTGCCTTACCTTGAATAGACTCGAGTATGTTGATGCCTTTCCTAAAAGGTCGCCCCTAGAACAGACAATAATGCTGCAAACCCTTTCCTTACTTTTCTTCATAGAGGCTAAAGTTTCCATGAACTTTCTTGGAGACTATATCACACTGTCTATCTACATTGAGTCTGTCGCCCACTAAAAAACCCAGATATTTCCCTAGATAAAAGTCAGCCCCATCCTGAATCTGTGTTGATTATTGAAACCCAAGTGCAGGCCTTTACATTCCTCACTACTAAATTATTCAGTTTCACCTTGTTACATTTGACCTGGTGCTCTGGCTTATCAAAATGTTCTTGTATCCTGATTTTGCCATCCAGTGTGTTAACCATTCCCTCCTAGCTTTGCATCATCAGCACATCTGTTTCCAGACTCTTAGCTTAGGCTATTTTCTACTCTTCCATCCTGCTTCCCTACCTGCCTTCCCAAATAGCTCCAAGAGACTAAGGAAGTATTCAAGATCTGCCTTTGAGAGAAGGAACAAAGCCCTCTGTGATGTAAGACCATCCAGTCTCTCTGGCCTTATCTCACACTTGTCATATGTTCAATGCCTCAGCTGCTCTATCCACCCAGCACTCCTTGAACTTTCCCACCTCTGCTACCCATCTTTATTCTGACTATTAGAAACAATGATGGTGGGGAGGAAAGAGATTGTCATGGGAAAATCTAGCTCCTGGTTTATATATTTTGTTTTGTTTGGGCTAATCATGGGTTATCCAAGTTGTGTTCTCCCATAGAAAGATAGGAATGTAAGAGAGGTGGATATGAGAGAGTTGGATCCACACAGCACTCCCCCGCCTCATGTGAGCAGATGAATCTCCCCACCCCCAGAGGAGTGAACACTTCCCCTCTGGGCCTGAGTCCCAGTCAGCGTTGTTCTCCTGTTTTCTTAGCCCCTTTGCCCATAGATGCTGGTTTTTCCTGCCAAAAATCTGGGGATAAAAGGTAGCTTCATTCAAACACATTTCAAAATGAAGCAATCGTAATGAAAGACTAACTCCAACAAACCTACTCCATCCTTGTCACTGGAAATGCAAAAAACCCAGAATGAAGTGGTCTACTCAGGAATGCGAGGCAGAAGCACAGGCACTCACTTCAGAATTAGATCTATGCCAGTGAAGGTGAAAGGTCCTGGCGAAGCAAACCAATGTGTTCATTAGTGGGCTCAGAAACAAGCCTTTTGAACAAAGGCAGTAACCGAGAGCCAGTTGAATTCTACAAGCAGGTGGCCCTAAACTCTCCCCCAGAAGTAGCCGATGGTACTGAATGGAAAAAAAAGAGCTCCTATCCAAGTGGGGTTTGATGATTTGCAAAGCATTTCCCTTTAAAAGAACCCTGTAAGGTTGGTAGTGTATCAATATACAGATGAGGAAACTGAGGGCCAGAGAAGAGAAGTGGTGTGTCCAGGGTCACACAAGTAGCAGGTGTTGGAGTGCCTCTGTGTTTTGCCTCCAGGCCTAGAATTCTTTCCACCATACCAAATTGCTTCTCCAAGGCAGTTGAACTAAGCCTCCTCAGAGACTACTTCCATTTCTTACAGAGGGGTAATTGTACCACTACCAATCAATCAATAAGCAAGTCTTCATTGCCAGGCAACAAAGATACAAAGATGAAAATTATTCAACCCCTGCCTTCAGGAATCTTACTTTCTATAAAGAAAGACACAATATGTATAATATATTTTGGCCATAGCATCTCTTGAAGACTATGTACTAAAATGTAAAGAGATTTCTACCTTCATTAGTAGAGGGAGCACACACATTGCCTAAATTACAGATCTTTGATTGTTGAAATAAGTGTGAAACTGCCATGGTAGGTACTGGGAGAGATGCACAATTCAGAAGAGACATAGTACCTGCCCTCACAGAGGTCACCATCTGATTTCTTTTCTCTCTCACTCCTTGAAATCATCACTGGACCCCCTGAGCTACTTGTGATGTGGTATGTTGGGAACAAGCCTTGGCATTGGGAGACCTTGAGCTCAAACCCCAACTCAGCTACTTCCCTCATGATCAGGGGTCATTCACTTTTTGTTTCTGGCCCTCAGTTTCAGCCTTTGAGAATCAAGGAGGTTGAACTAAAGTCCCTTCCAGCCCTAACCTTCTGTGATTCTAGGGGCATCTGCTAAAACAGTGAAACTCTATGCCTCCGATTCTCCCAAAGACCCTGCAGGGAATAGAAAATGAGCTCCCCTCCTTTCTCTTCAGCTTATTAAAACTGCCACCATTGCTTGCATCTTGCTTAAAGCCTCTTCTAACATAATTAATAAGTATCTCTTAAGTGGGCTTTGTTTTAGAGCACTTATTTGGCCATATGAGTTAATTGAGCAGTTGGTAAGGATGGAAAATTTCCCCTTTTGATCTCCACTTTAAATATCAGGTTAGAATCTCTCATTTCTTGCTGTGAATTTTGTCTAAAATGACGCTGAGATCATGTTGCACCCCGTGACCCTCTAGGGATCATGGCCTCGTGATATGTGAAGACTTGTGAGTGATTTCACTTTCAACTCGAGAGGCCGTTTCCTTATTTGTCCAGATTCTGTTCCCTCATTGTCTGACCTAAAAGCTCTGGAGGTCAGGCAGGCCAGGACTCTCACTTGTATTGAGATCCTCCTTCAGGATTGCACAAGATTCCTCCCTCCTGCCTTTCTAAAGGTTTCTCAAACCTCATGTGAGTCCCAGTGAGCATACAGAACCCAATAATCTGAATGTAGCTAAAGAGAAGGTTCTGCCTTCCTAAAATTAGATTTCCCCAGTGAAATTTGAGGCCCAAGTTCCAGTCAGTTCTGACCTCATCTGCTGTAATTTTGCTTTCTTCAGTGGCCCTTCACCCTGAAGGAAAAATTCCTCTTGAAATAAAGAGGAAAATAAGTGTCCATTCAACTGAGATGAATAAACAGCCTTCTAAGGAGCTGATAATTGTGCTATTGATTTATTCTGGTGTGGGGTATTTGAACAAAGTTCAAAGAGCAGAGCCTTTAAAAATGTTAATGAATTTTTTTATCCTGCAAAAGATCAAAAACTTGAGTATGATTTAAAGGGGTCAGAACTGATATGGCCACCCAAGTAGATAAGATAAATCTGATTTTCTAGGTATCATTGACACTTGAGAGGAAGGAATTTGTGCCAGGAGGAGTAGTCCTTGTCCTATAGAAACAGATCTAATGGAATGAGAGAAGACAGAGAGCTATTTGGAAATCTGAGAGTCTGACTGATGGTAAAAAGAATTTGAGTTAGGGTTAAAGAAGAAACAGGTGTAATATTGCCAGAGAACTATAAATATAGACCACCTGGCCAGATGGAAGGAATGGATAGTTCTTCCATAATACAGCTGACCTATTTCCAAAAGGTCAAAGAAAAAACATGTATGATCCTAGAGCCAGAGTCTCTCAGTGGCGATATGGCTCATATGGGAGGGTCAGAGCAGTAAAATTCCAGTCAGAGAGATAAGAAGAAGCATCTAAAGAAATTAGTGTAGCTACACAGAGATGTGTCAGAGGTTAGATTTTAAACAAATGTGCAACTTTGAGGAAGGGAGTCTGTATATCTAAGGGTAAACGTAAGACCAACACTAGCCTGCAAAAATGTCAGAAAGGTTAAAACCCCAAATAAGCTAAAGCTTGGTGGTTTTCTTTTTAGCTGTGTGTATAGCTAATAGGTTGATAAAGGGATAGGACTACTCCTGAGGGAAAGTATCACTAGCAGGTGACAGAAGGATGAACTACTCAACTCCTATTTGGCTTTTTAATTCCACAGCAAGGAGAAAGGTCTTTGTTGAGCAAACAAAGGAGAAAATTGATCAAGATAAGTCTGGAGATTGCTAGAGAGCACCTAGTCATCAATCAACAGGAAATTGTTAAGTGCTTACTATGTTCCAGGTGCTGTGCTGTTTACTGGAGATTTAAGGAAAGGCAAAAACATGGCCCTTGACTTGGCAGAACTTACATTCTAGTTGGAGAAAGAACGTGATTTATACAGTGTGAGAGGTAATGACAGAAGGAAAAAGGAACTAGGAGAGTTTATGGGAGTTAGGAGGAGAACACCTGGAAACTCCTCTTACAGAAGGTAAGATTTGAACTGAGTCTTGAAGGAAGCAGCAAAGCCAGGAGGTGAAGGTAGGGAGAGAAAGCATGTCCAAAGGCATGGAGATGGGAGATATTATATGAGAGGAACATAGAGTATATAAGGACATGAAGGAGGGTAGTGGCTGTGCCAGTGGAGTGAAAAAGAGATGTTATGGAGGTAGAAATGACAAGATTTGTCCTGGGCCTCAATTTTCTGATTTATAAAGTGAAGGGGTTGGACTAGATGCTTCTCAGGTTCCTTCCAACTTTAAATCTACAATGTTGTGAATTTAGGGCTGGGAGGGACCTCATAGATCACCTAGTCCCACCTCTTCCTCATAAAGAAACTCAGCCCCAGAGAGGGTAAATTACCTGACCAGTATCTCCCCACTGATAATTAATAACAGAAATCAAATGTGAATCTAGATTAGAGGACTCTAAATCCAATATTCTTTCCATCACACTGCTCTACCTGAATCGTTAATACAAAATCATCCAGAATTCACTCTTAGAAAACACAATTGGACCATTTTCTCAGGCAAGTGTCTTTGCTTCTTATGCTGACTAATTGTAACATCCAGAACCAGAGCATGCTTAGGGAAGTCAGCCATACTGATAGCATCATTCTTGATTGTCCTCTGTCTTTAGAGTCTTCCCTTCCTCCCCATCTTCCCTTCATCCATCTTCCATTTGGGAGTATCCAGTTAGAACTTCTCTTGCTCAAGGGATTAATGAATAAGAACCTCCCAAGTGTTGAGAGCTGCTCCAGCCCCTATATCCTTTGGACCAGATTATCAAGCCTTATGCAGATGAACTGCAACTTAATGGCAAAGGAGGTCCAAATGATGATTTGGGGAAGAAGAAGGAAGGAAGAAGGGTAATGTTTCATTCTGAAGCGGATCTGTGTTTATTCCTTGTGATTTCATTCACTCATTGAATCCATCAATCAAGAAATATTTATTGAGTACCTACTGTGTACTAGACACTTTGCTAAAACTTATATGGTTCTATTTTCATTAAATATGTATTAAGACTACAAAATGGTACCCCCAATTGTCATATCAGCAGACCTGCCAAAAGTGTAAAACCATATGATGAGTGCAAATTAGTCTCAGTGTGAAATGCCTAGTTGAATTAATCAAGAATTCCACTTCAGGCATGAGGTAGCTTCAGGTGGAAAGTAGCACAGTAAGAAACAAAACGTGGGAGCTGTATTTTCTCTTACTGCCATCCTTTTTGAAAGTCAGTGTGGTATAATGGATAGGGTCCCAGGAAGACCCAGATACAAGGGCTATCTGTGTACCGTAGAAAAGTCACATCATATCTTAGTGCCCCAGAGTCTAAAAGGAAGATGAGTTGCCAATTTGTATTAATGGAAAGAGTTTCCTTATCATGAGTTCTCTGTACCACTGTAATCACAAATCTAGACAAAAATTTAAATAATGATTTAAATTTAAATGCAGATTTCCCTTCATCTCTTAAATATCCCAAACCTCTTTCCTCCTTTCTATAAATCATTTTTTATATTTCTTATTACATCATCATTTTCATCTTTCAAAGAAGGCCCTAGATCCCTATAATTCTGGATCCCTGAGACTGCTTCTTTCTTACCATTTCTTTCTTTGTAAGGGATGGAGCATATAGAGGGAAAAGTATAAGAGAATAATATGGGAGAAAATACACAATTAATCATCATGACCATGAATGTGAATGGAATGAACTTACCCATAAAACAAAAGAGGATTATGTTGATAAGAAACATACTTGAAATGTAAAGATTCACAGAGTTCAAATGAAGGACTAGAGCAAAATCTATTATGTTTTAGCTCAACTAAAAAAGGATAGCAATCATAATCTCACACAAGGTAACAGCAAAAATAGACTGGATTAAAAAATAAATAGAGAAACTACATTATGCTTAAAAGCGACACAGACAATAAAATAATATCAAAGCTTAATATATATGCACCATATAGCATCTCTTACATCAACTGATGCAGAGTAAAGTGAATAGAACCAGAAAAACTATTTATAGAACAATAGCATTGTAAAGACAACTTTGGAAGACTCAAAAATGCTGATCAGTAAAAAAGGCCAACTTTTATTCTAGATGAAACATATCGCCTATTTCATAACAGAGCAGTAATAGATTCAAGGTGCAGAATGAAACATACATTTTTGAACATGATTAATATGAGAATTTGTTTTTATTTTTAATGAATGTTGGAAGGTTAGAGAGAGGCAAGGGATAGCATTCTCCTTACCCACAATTCCACTCCAAAAGAGAAGAGAATGGAAGGAAGGAGTCACAGACAAGTAGGACAGCTTTGCAAATTACATATTGAGTTAACCATGTACTTTAAAAGAAAAGCAAGCTCTTTATAATAGAGATTCACAGTTTCATGTGCAATCTTCTCCTTCTGTTCTACAACCTATATGGAAATGCTTGTTTAAATTGGTATTTGTTATTTTTATATTATGTTTAAATTGGTATTTGTTAAGTTCAGAATAAAAATAAATAACATTTTTCAAAAGAAAGCTATTTGTTGGTACTCAGGCTTTGGAGCTGACTGAGAGAGTAGGACCAACAAAATTTGGTCTAAGACATGTAATAATGCTAAATTAATAGTCATTTAAACAAGGTACAGAAGGTTTCCTATTGCTCATATAAAACTAATGTTACCATTAGTGGAAAGAGCCCTGGGTCTGGTGTCAAAGATCTGAGTTCAAATCACCCATGTGCCTTTATGCAAGTAATATCCCCTCTCTAGATTTTAGTCCCCTTATCCATGAAATGAGGGGATCTGACTACCTAATCTCTAAGGTTCTGTTGAGTTTTTAATCCTATGATCCTAAATTCTGTCTCTACCCTGGTCTATTGAGTTTATGACTTTGGTCAAACTCTCTCTGAGTCTCAGTTTCCTCATCTGTAAAATGATGAAGTTGGACTAAATGATCTGTGAGGCCCTCTTCTAGCTCTTAATATTTATGAATTATATGAGTTAAATTTAGTTTATGGGGTTAAAAAAACCGCACACAGTGACATGGTCATTGTAGCAACTATAAGAGGATGAAAATGTTTTCTCTCCTACCTTCTAGCTGATCCTTCCAGAGCAGGTGTTCTTAACTTAGTTTGTGTCACAGACCTCCCTAGCAGACTGGGGAGCATTGCTTTTAAAGGCATAGAATAAAATGCATAGTGTAACAGTGGAAACAGAACTTATTGAAATATTGGAGAGAAAGGGGGAGGGTGTTTATATAGACTCCACATTGAGAACCCCCGGGCTAGAAATATCTTTCAATCTTTCATGTGGTTTATTTATTTTTCTGCAAATAATGATAAAAGTGACTCCTTCCTCCAGGGGGTATCATGTGGCTTAGTTAATAGCCCTCTAAAATCTCTGAATGAATGATTTTGAGGAAAGGGATGATTTCTCCCAGATGTTGCCCGGTTCACCAAAACGAATATTCCAGTTTGTGAACCATCCTATCAACTGGCTTTCTCCAGTGGCACCAGGAGGCAGCCGCAGCCTCATTGTTTCTATAGCAACTAATGTACTTCAAAGGAGGGAGAGTAGAGGGAAAAGAGGGAGAGGACAAAGAGGAAAAGAAATGGTGCAAATATGTGACATTGAGAAAAAAATAAGAAACCTCTGAGTAGGACAGAGGGTGGCCTAGTTTTCTGTCCCCTTCTTTGGAAAGACTTCTCTCTAACACACTTGCCTTTTAAATGTATATATCTTCATCTAAAGCTGCCCAGTGAGCAGGCAGAACTGAGTCCTCTCCTGGTGAGAGGTTAATGTCATAACAGGGCTGTTGGGAATAAGGAAAAGGGAAGATTCTAGGTAATTCTAAGTATTATGACTATTATATCATCATCATCATCATCAGCAGCAGCAGCAGCAGCAGCATTATACTTCAAGAGAGTCATCATTTCATCCCCCCCACATGCTTCATGCTTGTCTGTGTCTGGATAATTTGCCCCTTTTGGTAATGAACCTTCTTGGGCTGATTCCTGATTCTTATTCTGAGCTTTTAATCACATACCCATTATCTCTTACTCAATCATTACTCAAAGTCTTTGCAGCACCATAGGACCAATTGGAGTTTGTGGGTCTTTGGTAGAACTTTTCAGGTGACCTGGCATCACAACCATGCCATGATGGGGTGGAAAACTAGGACTTAAGTAGGAGGCCTTGATGTCATTATTACGTTGTACTGTGCTTGTGATTTCACTGGGATAGAGAGCTCCTGGAGAGGTCCTCCTTCTACCAGCACAGGCTGACACTTTCTTTACAATTTTTTGTCTTACTGAGTTGTCTAGGATGCTGAGGGTCCAGTCATAAAGCCAGTAGTTGTTAGAGGGGGGATTTGAACACAGGTCTTCCTGACTCCAAGGCCAACTCTTTAGCTGCTATGCTATGTTAATAACAACAGCAGCAACAACCACAACATTCTGATGTCTCCCTTTTGTATGAAGGTAACCTTATGTTGCTGCAGGCTATGCCACTCTGGAAAGGCATTGAATGTGAGCCTGAAAATAAACTTGATGCCCAATTCCTGAAGACCAGATTAGCTGGGCCCATAATCTGGTTGTCCACAGAGTAATGAAATCTTTAGCAGCAACTCTCTAAGACCAATGTCTCTGAGAGGCAGTATGAGACTTGAAAGAGCATTGGTTGGGGCAGCTGAGTGGTGCACTGTATGGAGCACCAGCCCTGGGGTCAGGAGGACCTGAGTTCAAATCCAACCTTAGACATTTACTAGCTTAGTGACCCTGGGCAAGTCACTTAACCCAGTTGCCTCCAAGAAAAGGAAGGAAGGAAGGAAGGAAGGAAGGAAGGAAGGAAGGAAGGAAGGAAGGAAGGAAGGAAGGAAGGAAGGAAGGAAGGAAGGAAGAAAAGAAGGAAGGAAGGAAGGGCACTAGTTTGGGAATCAGAGGACCTAGGTTCAAATCTTATCTCTCTCACCTGCGACTTGTGTGGCCTTGGGCCTTTCTAGATTTCATTTCTTCTTCTGTAGATGAAGTGCACAGAGCGATAGGCCTGGAGACAGGAAGACCTGAGTTCAAATGTAGCCTCAGACACTAACTAGCCTGGGCAAATCATTTAACCTCTGTCTGTCTCAGTTTCCTCAAATGTAAAATGAGCATCATAATAGCACCTACCTCCTAAGGTTGTTAGCAAGATTAAATGAGATAACATTTGTAAAGTATCTGGCACATAGATACTTAATAAATGCTTCCCTCCTTCCTCTCTTCCCTCCCTCCTTCCTCTCTTCCTTCCCTCCCTCCTTCCTCTCTTCCTTCCTTTCTTCCTTCCTTCCTTCCCTTCCTTCCTTCCCTTTTTCCTTCCTTCCTACTTCCTCTTCCTTCCTCCTTCCTTTCTTCCTTCCTTCCCTCTTTCCTTCCTCCCTTTCTTCTTTCCTTTCTTCCTCTCTTCCTTCCTCCTTTCCTTCCTTCCCTATGTCTAAGATCCTCCTAAGACCTAGAGGGCTTTTCACTTGTCTTGGTGGAAGGGGTACCTACATCTACAGAACCATAAATTCTTAATGTATTAAGATAGATGTGCTTTGTTCACTGTTAATCCATTTTTCTCTTTACATCATATCAGCATGCAGAAAAAGTATTTTCAAGAACCCCTTCTTTGCTTCCTCCTTAGTTATTACTTAGCTGTTATTACTCAATGAGGAAACCATCGGAGAACCAAATTCCTACCACAGTCAACATAAAGGCTGCTATGCTTTCCACAGTTTCAGAGACTCAAATGTGTTCCATTTTATTCCCTTTCCTTTTAGTTGGCCATGGACAGAGTGAAGGTGAGAGGATGATCGTGTCTGATTTCCATGTTTTCATCAGGGATGTGTTCCAGCACGTGGATCTCATGAAAAAAGATCACCCTGGGCTCCCCATCTTCCTTCTGGGGCATTCCATGGTAAGCAAACTCTGAGATGATGATGATGACGATGCTGATGATAGATGGATGGATAGAATAATATGGAGTCCTTTGGGGTTCACAAAGTGCTTTATATCTATTATTTTACAATTTATGATAGCTACCTTTTTCTCCAACAGAGCATAGGGATTAAGGAAAGATTAGGGATATTGAATTTGCAGTCAGGGAACCCGAGTCCAAATTCTTTGTAACTAGGAGAAAGTCAATTAACCTCCATAGAAGCTGGTTTCTTCATTTATAAGGTGAGGGACTGGATGGCCTCTCTTGCCTCTTCTCAGCTCTAAATCTCTAATTTTGTGCCCCTAGGAGATTAGACTCCAAAGGCCTTGTATGGGGAAACAGAATGGATGAGAGAATGGAGTAGAAAGGGAGGGGCCTTGCCTCCTTGCCCAAAATTCTCTCCTCCTGGCTGGTACGGCTCTCTTTGTATTCTGACTATTTTGTGTTCCCAGAGAGTTTAATGCCCGTAAGTCAGTGCCAGATTCACAGCCCTGGAGACCAGAGTCCTGGCTATGGAAGGAGGAGAGGATTTTAATGTCTGGCTTATTTATCTTGAGCAAAGAAACTGAAGACAGGGTTGCCAGCAAATATTCATTGAAGTGGGAGGATTTGGTTGTTTGGGGATAATCAGATCATTTTTTTAAAAAACAGTTTTGGTTCTACCAAGTCACCAGAGCTCTCAAGTAGTAATCAGATAATACTTTCTGGTCACTACAGGCCAGAAAGGAAAAGTATCTTGATTATAAAGAGAGGATTAAATGTGGCGATTGTTTTTAATCTGGCCATTGTGGAATTGCCCAGTAGAAGTGGGAACTAGAAATAAAGGGACCATTTGTAGGAACTTTTCAGATTTGATCCAAGGAGACCTTTGGACCAGTGGAAAGCCCTTGACACGTTATAAATGTACATTACACTTTAAAATCCTGTGCCAATTACCAAGTGCCTGCCCCTTGGAATCCTTTTTCCATCTCATCAGACAAACTGGGCATTGGTCCTTTAGTAGCAGGAAATTCATCAAGTGTTTTCCTTGGGAACTAAGCTTCTGTGATCTTTTACCAAGCAAACGATGTAAGTACCACCCTTTTCTGATCTGATTACTAAAAATCTCACACCGCCCTGACTGGGTCCATGCCAGCTTTGGGCTAGAAATGAAGTGTAAATGTGTTATTGTTTAACTTGCAGCCCACAAGCAAGAATTTTATTTATATCTCTCTGAAATGTTTGCTCTTGGAAAACCCAGAGAAAAAAACATTTGTAATAAAATAATTGTAGTTCTAGTTTATCCAATATTCCACAACTTCCAGTCAAAGGTAACGTCCTCCGTTCAGTGCTTTTGGCAAACACCATAATTTAGGTTAGAGGCGTCATGAACGTTACCCTTTGATGTCTGATAAACTCATGATGTCTGATAACTTCTCATTGCAGGGAGGAGCCATTGCTATCCTAACTGCTTCCGAGAGACCAAATAGTTTTTCTGGCATGGTGTTAATTTCACCTTTGGTGGTTGCCAGCCCAGAATCAGCAACAACTTTCAAGGTAAAAGAACATTTGGTTCAGTAAAACATTACTTTATTGCAGGTTCATGGAGTAATCAAAAAATATCTTTGTAGTTCATATTTGCTTTGTACAATATCGATTGCTGCTACTGTGATGCTGGGATATCTAAGGCAAAATAAGTTTTTCAAAGACTAAAGAAAAATTATTTTCTGATGCCTGATTTTTTATGGAGAAAAGCGCTATGCTAGATTACTTATTATGTTAACTATTACTAACAAGTTAAGTGCAAACACCAAACTCTTTCTTTAGGAAGGAAGAAGGAAACAAACATTTATCAAGTGCCTACTATGTACCAGGCATTGTGTTAAGAGCTTTATACATTTTTATCTCATTTGATTCTTACACCAACCCTGGAAGGTAGGTGTTACTCTTATTTACATTGTACAGTTGAAGAAAACTAAGGCAGACAGAATTTCAGTGAGTTGCCCCAGGGTCATATAACTAATCAGTTTCTGAAATCGGATTTGAACTCAGGTCTTCTTGACTCCAGATTCAGCATTCTCTCCATTATGCTACCTTGCCACCTCAATTTAGCATGTATAATGAAAAGTAAGTGAATCATAGTGTATAAACAACTGCTGACCTTGGGGTCTGGAACACCTGACTTCAAGACATGCCTCTGACGTAGACTAGCTATGTGACCATGGAAAAGTCACTATTTAACCTTCCAGTGCCCTGGTATACAGTAAACACTTAATAAATGCTTAATCTATGTATCTAAGACTATATGTTCTAGAGTAATCACCAATCTCACCAAGAGTTCTTAAACCAATGAAATTACAGATCTAGTCATATAAAGATATGCATGTTTATTTATACATAGATATCTACATATATCTGTGCTAAGGATGGAGAAGTTAAGGGTTTCTACAAAGAATTGAATAAGACCTTTCAAACTAAATCAATATGAATTGTGACATTCTATAACTTCAATACAAGTAGGAAAATGTGAAGATGTCAAGAAATAAGTGAGAAAGCATGATTTAGGAAAAAAGAATTGGAGCAACTAAAGGCATATAGACTATATATAGAAGCTTTATTCCTTTATGTTATTCACTTTGAGGACCCACTCCAGGTCGTCTGACCATTTTCCACCTCACCCTGCTTTTCAGTTTCTTTTTATATGTTGTCTCCCACATTAAACTGTAAACTCCTTGAGGGCAGGAACTGCCTTTTACCTTTCCTTGTCTCCCTAAAACTTAGCACCATGTATGGCACATAGTAGGTGCTTAATAAATGTTTATTAACTGACTGTCATAAAAGAATTGGTAGGCTCTGGGCATCGAGCACACCAGATAATATTGCAAAATAAATGAAAGAAGTTATTTTTTAACAGGCCAGAAAGAATTTGTTATTGATGCTGCAATTATCCCTGAATTAGTTATCTATCTATCTATCTGTCAGACCACCAAATTGTCAGGGCATAGATCACAGTTAGTCAAAATCGATTCAATTCAATCCAGTAAACATTTATTAAACACCTATTATGTGCCAGCCATGGCAGCTAGATGGTTCAGTGGATAGGATACTGAATCCAGAGTCAGAAAGACCTGAGTTCACATCTGTCCTGGGCAGATCTCTTAATCTCTGTTACTGGTAAAGAAAATGGAAAACCACTCACTCCAGTATCTTTGCCAAGAAAACCATGGACATGGTCCATGGGGTCAAGAAGAATCAGACATGACTAAAGGACTGAACAACAACATGTCAGGCATTGTGCTAAGCTCTGTGGAAACAAAAAGAGGCAAAAGGTAGTCCCTGCCCTCAAGGAATTAACAAATAAAGAAGAAATAATAACAATGGGGAAAGATATGGCATATAACAGAAACAACTTAATCCTGAGCTATTTGAATAAGTAATTGGTCATGAAAATTGGGAAATGGACAAGAAAAATGGTATTGACACAGATAAAGGCAATCCTTCTATACAAGCTTAACTGATGTAAATCTTTTGTCACCACAAGAAGACTAGAAATGCTTAGGAAGTGCCTTAATCAACAAACATTTGACTTGCCTAGAAGTAGAGAGTGGTGACTGCCAAAGCCAGTACCATTTTAGAGTGTAAATTTATTTTTTAAAACATTGTGAAGAATGATAATAGACAGTTATAGTCCATATTATCTCATCAAATAGTGAGGGTCAGTTACTAAAATCAGTCAGTAAACATTATTAAGTGCCTACCATGTTCTAGGCATTCTATTAAGTGTTAGAGATACAAAGAAAGGCAAAAGATTGATTCTGCTTTTCTGGAGTTTACATTCAGCTTAAAGAAAGCTTGTCAAGAGATCAAAGTAAACAAAGTCATCCCAAGGGCATTTAAAGATGAAATGGAAATCAACAAATCGAAGAAAAATGGAAAAGGTCTGTAAAGATCCATGAGACAAACATCATGGATAATCAAGTTTCTGTCCCAATATCACAGTCCCAGATTTGCTTTTTGGGGAGGTAGAAATGGGACTGAGGAGAATAAATCTGGGGAAAGTGGTTCTGTTGGATCAAGTATCCAATATGGAGGAGATCTATGATGGAAAGACACAATTGTGAGATCATCAGGGGACTGATATGCCAGGGGAAGAAGCATAAGGTATAAAGTATAAACAAAGAAACAAAAGGCATAAAAAAGTTTTTAGTCCTTGTTTTTTTTAATAACTGAGGATGACCTTTTAAAATTATATTTGCAAATTAACATAGCATGGATAACAGGATCGGATCTTAAGGTGGGTAGATCAAATAGTTGTCCAGAATTCAGTAAAATGGCAGTCACTGATGGTCAGTGTAATCACTGAAGCGAGATCCATAAATATAACTTAGTCCAACTTGAGGAAGCCAGTGTCTTTCGCATACTGCTGGAAGCACTGGCGGCACATGTTCAGGCCGTACTTGCATATCAGGCCATGCCAGTTCGAACAGACACGGCACGACCGAGACAGCTGGCTGAATTTTCAAGGCTAGCTCCAGTCGAGCTGCTGGTGACCCATGGCGCCACTAGCAAAGACCAGAGACAAAAGCTTTAGTCCTTGTTAATACCCTAAAAAGGTAATAGAGAAAATATCAACTTCTACCAACCAATATACCTACAGAAATAATTTAAAAGAGTTTGTTCTGACTATCTATAGAAGGAACTCCAAGTGAATGCAGACTGTCTGTTGTCCAGATGTGGGAGAAATAATCCATTAGTACTCTGAAGACTGCATGCCATGGTGTATTTAATTTATTGATTAAATATAGCTTTGTCAGAGAATACACTGCAGACTTCAAGTCTGGTCTGGACAACAAGAATCTTTTAATAAGTGGAGCAAAACAAGACTTTTTCTAATCTTGGGTTGAGAAGAATCAAGGAATGGGAGACACAGAATCAAATAACAGGAGGTGTGATATATCAAGAAGTTAGGGTGATCAATTACTCTATGAAACTTCACAAAATTAATAGATACATTCAATGAGGAACCATGGAGAATTAGCGAGCTCCTCCAGAGTATTCTGGGAAAGGTAAAAAAAATCACAAATAATGGATAATCAAAAATTATACCAGCAACTAGAACAAACCTTTCATTACTTTTCCTAGAGGTATCAAGAGTTTGCTTAGTTCCTTCTGATTAGCAAGGCTGAGTCTAACCATAGGCTTTTGCAGTAATGTTAACCCCTCTAGAAGCACAACAGAAAAAGACAGGCGTCAGGTGCCGGCTGACTCCACACAGTAGGTCAATAAACATTTATTGAGTGTCTACTATATGCCAGGCAGTTCGGGTACATAAGAAAGACAAAAGCTAATTGCTGCTTTCAAGAAACTCACCGTCTAACTCGGGAGACAACATTTGAACAACTATGTACAAACAAGCTATATACAGGATAAACTGGAGGTAATTAATGGGGAGCTTCACTAGAATTAAGGGAGATTGGAAAGCTATTACTTGTGGGGACGTTGGGATAGACGGGCATTGAGTTGGATCCAGAGCAGAACTGAAGAAAAAGAACAGGTAAATTTCACAGATTATATATTTCAGCTTTGGAAAATAGCAGAGCTTCTTGGATAACTCCAAGTTTGCCATGGAAACAAAGGCCAACCTTTCAATACCAAATCCATATTCTATGACTTCTAGTGTATGGCAGCAAGATATGGGACACAGTAGTCCCCAAAGAATTAAAAATTATTATTGAATAGATGACATTATATAAGGAGGTTCATGGCTATATCATGGAACCAGTGAAGAATATCAAAGAAGAAAACTAAAGGATGTCAACAGCAAGATTTGTGATAGAAACAAAAGTTAGGACTGGTCTCGTGGCCAAGGCAAGGGATGATGAGTGCCCAGCCATTATTGCACTGGCATCCTTGCAATGTCAGAAGAAAGCAAAGAAGGCCTCTAGCACATTAGGTAGATCCCCATGACAAATTTATGGGAGGACCTGGCCAAGAGTCACACACAAAATGGGCAGGTGTGGAGGGCTACATGTATCATTGGAGGGAACTCCTAAACAGAAATGATCAGCAATCCTTTTGAGTATTACAGTTTAGCCTAGGAGGTGTATGTCTCGGTCACACTATTCAGCATAGCTGCAGCAAATATAATTGGTTTGGGTTCGTTATCCATATTCCCTATAAAAGGCAACTTCTCTGAATCCCCAAATTGAAACTATGAGATGCTACATGGGATCCTATTGCAATCATGAAAGGACCTATGAAAACTCCAAAGGGGATAAAGAACACAGAGTTGGGATGGGCCAGGCCCAAAAGCAGGCATCAGCTGTTGCCAGTTGCTTTCCAGACATGGCACAGAAGGTCACCTTGCCTTTGAATACATCAGTGGATTTATGATCTTCTCAGTGTTGGTATTCCTTCCAGTGGCATGAATTGCAACACTTGCCTGTTCGTGGGCACAATAAGAATTTCATGGTTGAGATATTTTAGATGTGTTAACACTTTCAAAAGACCACGGGAGCCTCAGGTCTATGCAGTGGGATCTGATTGTACATGAAAGAAGGTTATAACAAGGTCATAATGCTTGCAGTCATCAGCAAGGGCTAAAGGCAAACCTGCCTTATATTGAGTTCTGTGCTAAAGTAATTAGTGTTAGGATGAGACCCTGGCATATAGAGTATCAATTATATGCTGTAAAATCTTGATTTTCCAGTTCAAGTGAAAGGGACTGGAAGAAAAAAATGGACATGGTCCAGATTATCTCACACTTTTATTAAAGAACAAAAAGGATAGTCATGTTATACTATCTGAAGGAATATTTCCTTTTAATTTTGTGCCATTTTAAAAGAACCACTAATGACTTACAAAAATTGTACTTTATATTAGTACTAGGTTAAGAATTTTGATACATTGAACATTGATAGGATTTTGTGTGATGTAGGGCCTGTCACTTCCCCTTGCTAGGTCTCAATTTCCTGTATTTAAAATGAGAGAGAAAAATTAGATGTTCCCCGAGCTCCCTTCCCCTTCCAGTCTGCTATGGCTCCGTCAAGTCCTTTCTCAATTTCCTATAGATGCTATTGTCCTTCATAGTTATAGGTAGTGGAATCTGAAGACAGTGTGGTATAGTGAACAGAGTGCTTGAAGTACTCTTAAAGACAAGGAGATCTGGGGTCAGGTCCTTCTTCAGATGTTTCTCAGCTCTACAGTCCTTGACAAGGCACTTAAACCTAAGACTTGGTTTCTTCCCCTGTAACATGGGGGTAATTACAGCACCTACCTCCCAGGGTTTTTGTGAGAACAAAATGAGATAATGTTTGTAAAGCTTTTTGCATACCTTAAAAAAATATAGATATAGCTATACATATACACATGTATGCTAACCTATGATTATTAATCATGATAATGATGGTGGTGATGATGAAAAAAGTGGCATGGCATATGTGTATGTGTATGTGTGTATATATACATATATGTATATATACGTGTGTGTGTGTGTGTGTGTGTGTGTGTGTGTGTATACACAGAGAGAGAGAGAGACAAACAGACAGACCTGGGTTCAAAACCAGCTTCTCACACATAGTGCTATAGGACCCTGAGCTTAACCTCTCGGGGGTGGAAGATTCCTAAGAAAACAGTGGAAGTGTTGCCCTGTATTTGTAGAGGGAATTCATCACTGGAAGCTTCCCATACTGATGAAATTATTAAAATGGCAAAAGTATTAACAACAACAACAATAATAAACATTTATATAGTGCTTTTATCAAAATGAAAATATTTGTATACCCCAAGAAAATCCAAGAAGTCCAAAAGATATCATTCTTCTCACCCTAAATATCTAATGGTTCTTGTAGGTACTTTTTATGTCTTAAATGTTAGTGTTTGTCCTAATTAACCCCCTACTCAGAAGCCTGCAATGGCACCCCTTGCCTACTGAATAAAGCCCAGAAGCCTTAGCTAGGAATTCAGGACCCTTCCTGATCTGGTCCCAATATACTGTTCTAATTTTATTCTCCACAGCTGTATTTAGTAGAGCCTTTTGTAAGCATAAGGTGAGTTCAGAACCACCCCAGCCCACTTTAGCCTTAATATCTTAACTAGGTAAAAGCTCATTTCAGTCAACCAATCAATTAGTCTTTAGCCTAAGGGCAAAAATGTCTTCAACTGAGAAGCATGTTTTGCATAGTCCAAGGATACTTGGCCATCTTCCAGGAGTCATATATAAATTACAAAAATAGCTAGAAGTAGATTCATTTAAAAGGTTGGAATAAGCATGATGTCCAGCCAAACCTCTTGAGAAAGAACTGCTTGGAGGTGGGGAAGGAGAGCCCTTAGGAGAAGGCTGGTCCAGAGGATTTTGAACTTGCCATCAATTTCCTTACCATATCTTCACATCAGCTAATAGCAATGCCTACATCAGGATCCAAGTAAAATGAGTGCAGATCTGCCAGGCTTAAGGGAACCTTCTTGGGTATTCCACGAATGGAAGACATGGTTCTAGCAGTTCAGAGCTGCAAGTTACACCTTGCCACATCTGCTCATTTTCCTCTGGCCTTGGTACTTTTGGGAAATTGTCATAGACTTTTGGTAGATATTTTGTATTCATTTTTTCTTATAATATATGATAAATATTATATATTATTATATTAATTATTTTATTATATATTATTATATTCTGTTAGTTATATGTTAATTATATATAAACATTTTATATATAATACATATTATCCTTAATAAATACCCCTTTCTAAAAGCTACTTATATCGGCTGACTAAATTGATTTTCAGCTGATGATCTTGGGAGGGGGCACCCTAGTGGGGCCTAGAGTCAATGGCACTAGAGAATCACCCCTGATTCCTTGGGTAACCCACAGACCCTTAAAGGGGAGATAATAGCCAAGTTGTGAAAACCTGACTAGTCAGTAGGAATGGGAGTTAGATTAAAGGTCCTCAGGGCTTATATTGGCTACTAACTATAGCCAAACTGGACTAGTGGTCTTCCCTTGCTTTGCTTTCAAGGATCCTAAAAATCTCACCTAATCCCTCTCATTTGGTAGAAGCAGAAACGAAAGCCCCAGTGTGGCTGGTTAGTGAAAGAGCTGAATTAATAGAATAACTATATAGACCTCTCAACTCCAGCAAGGTTCCTAAGTGCTGCCCAAATCAGATTAAAATGTAATTGAGTGACATTTAACAAAATAAATAAAAATACACTAAGACACATAACATTTATCTGGTTTTCTAAGACAACATATGGCCTGCAGAGATCCTTGCTTAAGATTTAATGATCCTTGTTTGTGTATGAGTTTGACACCACCATGTTAGAGCATTAGACAAACAGTAAAGCAATAGCTAGGGGGTGCCATAGCACACAGAGCACCAGGACCAGAGTCAGGAAGACTCATCTTCCTGAGTTCAACTCCAGACTTAGACACTTTTCAGCTGTGTGACCCTGGGCAAGTCACTTATCCCTGTTTGCCTCAGTTTCCTCATCTGTAAAATGAGCTGGAGAAGGAAATGGCAAACCACTCCAGTATCTTTGCCAAGAAAATCCGAGATGGATTCACAAAGAGTCTGACAAAATTGAACAACAATAACAACAAAAAGCGATTCTTTGCCCACCTACCCTCCAGTTCCACCTACTAAACACAGACTGAATAATAACCCAATCCCTTTAATATACATCCACATTTAATATAGAAAACTAATATATTTTATGCAACTCGGAGAAGACCATATTTCATTGATCCTTCTAAATTGTAAAAGCTTAGGTTTGATTTATTGTTTTGTGGATTGTCTAGATTTTAAAACCAGATGGAGAAAATATTAATAATATAGAATAAATTTAAAGGCGTGTCATGTATACATTTAGCCGGTTGTTAAACATTTACTAACACACTCCTGGATGCACTTTTTTCTCTTGGGGTCTTTAAGGAGAAGAGAAGTGCAGAATTGGAAGGGTCCTCATGGAATCCCTTCCCTTCCCTGATTCATGAATCCCTTCCCCAAAATCCCCAAGTGTAAGTGACACAGGAACCACCATCTCTTCGGGCAGCCCATTTCATTGTCAGACAGTTCCAATGAGTTCTTTATAGTAATCTGCCTCACAGTGGTTTCCATTCATTATTTCTATGTAAGTCCTCTGAAGTTTTCAGTCTTCTTTTTCTCCAGTCAACATCCTCAGTTCCCTCAACTGAGTCTCATATAATATGGCTTTGAGTCTTCTCATCATTCGTATGAAAAGTCTCTCTCTTATCTTTGTTAAATCTTTCCCATTAAATTAGAGCAGTCCAAGTGTTTAGCCTGAAAGCTGGAGAATGACCTTCTAAAGTTTGTTCCTTCATATCTTGGTTTTAAAACATGACCTCAGGATCAGTGAGTCAGCACTCCACTGACACATTGAGCCAATGAGAGTTTTTGGTAAAGCAGGTTCGCTCTCTGAAAGTTCCCATCAATGTAGCATCCATGTATCTCCTAAAGGTAGCAGGGACCACATGTCTCATTTTACCCTCATGTTCATCAGAACTGTCTTCTCTTACCGCATTCACACTTCCTTTGTCTCCATCTAGACTGGTAATCTCTGTTACTTCTTCATTGAGATCTGTGCCTCTGATTGGCTTTCACCCAAGAGCCTTGCCAATCTATGATGCTCTTCCAGTGAATTTAGACACACTAATCTCAGTGGGCCAGCTGTAACCATGACCTTTCATCTTTGGCAGCCTCTTTGTGCAACTGATTGAGACATATGAAATGTATTTTTACCTCTGACTTTCTTTTTTTCTTTTGTTTTTTTTTATTTTAACAAATGCTTTATTAACTTCTGGTTTACATCATTCATTTCCGCCAGATTTTGAGTTACAATTTTTTCCCCATTTTTCCCCTACCCACCACCCCAGAATAGCAGTCCCACAAGATATCCCCTCATCCAATCTGCTCTCTCCCCTATCTTCTCCCATACCCCCTTTGACTTTGCCATTAGGGCGAGGTGAATCTCTGAGCCCCAATGCCTGAACATCTTATCTCCCAATTACATGCAAAATAGTATTAATAATAGTATTTATATACATTTGAAACATTTAATTTTAAAACTTCGAATTTCAGATCCATTCCTTTCCTCCCTTGTCACCCACTCCCTCTGGGAAGATAAGCAATTCAGTATGTGTTGTACATGTATAGCTATGCAAAACATTACCATAGTAGATATATTGTAAAAGGCTGCTTATAATTCCCTCCCACCTATCCCACCCCCAACCTGGTCCTTTCCTTATTTGATCCTGTCCCTCTTCGATAATGGGTACTTCCAACCTCCCCTCCCCCCAGAATGCCCTCCCCGCCATTATTCCCCCTCTCATCCCCCTTACCCCTACTCTCCTGCAGGGTGAGATGTCCCATTTAGTATTATGTCATTCTTTCCCTGAGTCAAATTCAATGAGAATATGGTTTTGCCTTTTTGCCTTCCTGTTCTTCCCCTCCCCTGCAACTACTTCCCCTTGCCTCTTCTACATGAGATAGTTTACCCTACCCTGTCTCTCCCCATCTCCTCTTGCCACTTTCCTCTCTCACCTCTTAACTTCACCCCTTAAGAATCATCCCTTCCCAACAAATTCAACCTGTGCCCTCTATCCATGTATACCTGTAAACATATATACACAAATTCATATATGTATTCATATGCCCATATACCCTTCTTCAATTATTTTCATAATGAAAAATGTTTCATCAGTCACAGTTATTGTTTTTCTATGTAGGAATGTAAATAGTTCAACTTTGATAAGTTCCTTTTGATTTCTTTTCCCTGATTACCTTCTCAAGCATCTCTTGCTCTTGTGTCTGAATATCAAATTTTCTATTCAACTCTGGTTTTTTCCTCAAGAATGCTTGAAAGTCCTCTATTCCACTGAATGACCATATTTTCCCCTGAAACAAGATACTCAGTTTTGCTGGTTAGGTGATTCTTGGTTTTAATCCCAGCTCTTTTGATCTCTGGAATATCATATTCCATGCCCTTTGATCCCTCAGTGTAGAAGCTGCCAGGTCCTGTGCTATTCTGATTGTGTTTCCACAATATTAAAATTGTTTCTTCCTGGCTGCTTGTAGTATTTTCTCCTTGATCTGGGAATTCTGGAACCTAGCTATAATATTCCTAGGAGTTTACTTTTTGGGATCTTTTTCAGGAGGCGATCGGTGGATTCTTTCAACCTCTATTTCCCCCTCTGGGTCTAAAACATCAGAGCAATTTTCCTTGAGAATTTCTTGAAGGGTGATTTCTAGGTTCTTTCTTTGATCATGGCTTTCAGGTAGTCCAATAATTTTTAAATTATCTCTCCTGGGTCTATTTTCCAGGTCAGTGGTTTTTCCCATGAGATATTTCACATTGCCTTCTATTCTTTCCTTTGTTCGGATCTGTTTAATAGCATCTTGATTTCTCATAAAGTCACTAGCTTCCATTTGCTCCAGTCTAACTCTGAAGGAATGAATCTCCTCAGTGAGCTTTTGAAATTCTTTTTCCATCTGGCAAATTTGGCTTTTTAAGGTATTCTCCTCATTGCCCTTTTGAGCCTCCTTTGCCATTTGAGTTAGTCTATTTTTTAAGGTGTTATTTTCCTCAGTCAGGCTGTTGACTCTCATTTCATACTTTTCCTGCATCCTTCTCATTTCTCTTCCCAATTTTTCCTCCACTTCTTTTATATGGTTTTTAAAATCCTTCTTAGGGTCCTCTATGGCTGTAACCCGCCCATATTTTCATTTGGGGCTTTTGGTGCAGGAGTTCTGACCTCACAGACCTCCTCCTGTTCCATGCTTCGATCCTTTTTGCCCCCAAAATAGGAGTCTAATGTTGCATTTTTCTGTTTATTTTGTTTCCTTTGCCTAGGCTTATTGCCACTTAATTACTTGATTTTTGGGCTTGTTGCCACAGTAGGACTCTGCCACCAGCCAGGGGAGCTTCCGTCCCAAACGTTGGGGTCTTCACAATTTCCGGAGGTATTCATTGGGTTGCCTCTGTAAAGCCTCCACACACTCTGGCAAGCTGGATACCCACCCCAGACCTCCCCCCCAGACTGCAATCCAGATCCAAGCAGGTTAAAGCAAGAGCGATTAACCCCCAGACTGATCACTGGATCTCCCTACAGTTCGCAGACCAGGAGCTGAAGCTGCCACTGAAGCTGTAAAATGGCTTCTATGCTGCAGCTCCTCAGATGCTTCTTGTCCCCAGGGGAGGAAGCCAACACATTCCCCAAATACTGGTCCCAAAATCCATAGGGCACTAACCTCTCATTTTATCCTAGGCATATCCGTGTTGATAATTCTGGAATCACCACAGCTGCTGGTGTTCTAGGATCCCTCCAGCCAGCTGCTGGTCCAGCTGCCCTGGGGCTAAAACCGGGGGTCATGAGGGCCTGGTCTCAGCTCCCAGAGCATTGCGCTGTGCTGCTCTGGCCGCTCCCTGCAGGGCTGCTGGACTGTCCTCAGCGGGAGGTTAGCTTCTCTGTGTCATTCTGTGGGTGCTGGAGCTCCAGAAGTTGTTCAGAGTCCACCTTTTGCATTGTTTGGAAGTGGTATGGGGGGGGAGCACCTTGGAAGTGCTGTTTCTGCTCCGCCATCTTGGCTCCGACCCCCTACCTCTGACTTTCATAAGCCTGTTTTATAACTTAGGACCTAGTTTTCCAGACTATGAGGGCTATTTGAATATGATTTTACTAAGGATTTATCCTGCTTAGTCAAGATTTAGATATAACTTTCACAGTTCTTCTCTTTTCTTCAACTTGGTTCTCCAGGGAATGTAGCAGACCCTTTTTTCTAGCATAAACTTGTCCTGAGGTCTACATATTTAATGGATAACTGTTGTTTTAAGTCCAAGGGATACTTTGACTTCTCATATAACTTGGCTATCTAGTGATCCATTCCATTCAGGAAGAGTGCCAATGGAAAGATTATTGAAGTAAGTCAGGAAACCTGAGTCCTAATTCTGACCCTGCCATTAATTGACTATGTGATCCTAAGAAAATCTCTGGGCCTCAAATTTCTTCATCTATCAAATGAGGGAATATGACCACATGATTCTGAAAAACCCTTAAACTTTGACATTCTACATTCAAATGTCTCTTTCTACCATGCCTTTATATATTCTGAAGTCTTTCCCACTCGGATACTCTGTTTTATAGTCTCTTTCAGTATCTTTATGATAGAAAATGTAGGATCTTCTGGTTCTGTTGTGCTCTGAAATTCTACATTTTAATGTTCCTTTTAGCTCTGACATTCTAGAAGAAATCTCCTAGGCGATATCATCCAACCTGCCTCTGAAGTTTAGTTTAGTTAGGGAGAGCCTACTACCTTTCTCTCTCCCCTAAGATAGTCCATCCTACTGCAGAATGGCTCAAATTGTTAGGAAATTGTGTGCTTTCTTTTGTTTTTCCTAAATTTGCCTCTGCAACTTTCACCCACTGCTCCTAGTTCCATCCTCTGGGACCAAGCAAAGAGCAAATTTAATTTTTTGTTTACATGGCAGCTCTTCAAAATTCAAAAGGCGTCTACCATGTTCCACCTCTCCCCAGTGACTTCTCAAAGAACCTTCTATCACTGCCTTTCTGTGTCTGGAAGGCCAAGTCTTTGCATGCCTAGAATTCAGTGCCTGACTATTTCTCTCCCTGGGACTTAGTGCCCTGGGTGAGATTAGACAATCTCTAAGGCCCCTTCCAATTCAGAGGTATAGTAACTGTCCTCTAATATAGCAGGATACACAGTGCTCTGACTGTTGAAGGCTATGGGATCCTTTGATACTTTGAAAGCCTGAGCTTTTTTTGAATTTAGCTTGTCCATTTGTTTCTATCTAATCCATTTAGAATTATAGTTATTATAATTACATTTTCTCATGTCAAGTCTTTCACCATCAGAGGGTTAAAAATTATCTCAGGGAGCCCTTACAACATTTTGGATCATTAGGCCTTTGCAAATGTCTATAGTACCTGGAGTGGCAGGAGCTTCACTGACATCAGGAACAAGTTAGGATGCCAGTGAATCATCATTCCAGCCCTCATTTTCTCAAACATGTAAAAGGGCTTCCCGCCATGCTGGAGTTTCTCACTAATCAGAAAGCTGAATGAGTTTAGTCAGTCATATGTTCTGTGGCTTGTGGAAATTTTTTCTTCTTGCATGGGTGACAGTCCTTTTATGCACAAATTGGAAGGAAAAAAAAAACTATTTAGATTCTTCTGAATGTGACTTCATTGGGCATGACATGAGTCCAAAGTTTCCCCTGAAGCCACTGCTCTAAATGATCTCTACATTTTCATCACCAGTTCTTACACTGTCTACATTGTTAGCAGGTAGAAAGAATCAGTGCTAGAGATGAACAGACATAGTCAGGAAGATGTGTAGCCTTCCTTATTATTTCTCTGTATTAGAGGATAGATTCTCTTCTTAAGGAGATAGTTACCTATCCATGGTGCTGGCCACTTGCTGAACTTAGCTTTTGGGATTTCTCTACAACTATTCCAGGAATCGGTGCAAGACTTGAAAGGAATTTTGCATTTGGTCACAGCCAAAGCAGCTCGGTGGAGTCCATACATTATTTGGGTGAGCTTCACCACCACCACCAACAACCTTCTATCATTCTCTTTCCTATCTCCCTTCCTTCTTTAAATTTTCAGCTGAGACCCTTGGGAGACAGCTGTTACATTGGGAAGTGATAAGCCAGAAGCAGATGATTTCAGAGGAGCCACTGGGATCATTGCAGTTGCATCTGATCACAATTCACTTCATCATTTGAGGGGTGCACCTTTCTTCCCCTGCCTTGGTGTTCTGCCTTACTGCCCTCTTCACCTCTTGGGACCTTTTGCCCCCACTTTGATCTCTTCTCTCATTCTGGGGCTCCTAGCTTCTTCCACTCATTCTGCTTAAATCTCCCTTCTATTTCCAGCCATTTTCTTTCTACCCAGAGTGTGATGATAATGAAACAGATAAACCATGATGAGGATAAAAATCTTAAATAGTGAGAGAAAAGATGGGAGAGAGATACCTTTTGCAATTGACAAAAACATTCCTACTCTAAGGCTAAGTTCTCCCTCTGAAAACGTGAGTTCTCCTAAGGGTAAGCACTATTTTTTGTTATCATGAGGCAGCAGGTGGCACTGTTGATAGAACATTGGGTCTGGAGTTAGGAAGACCTAAGTCCAAATCCAGCCTCAGAAACTTATTAGCTATGTGACCTTGGGTAAGTCACTTATCCTTTGTCTGGCTTAGTTTCCTCACTTGTAAAACAGGGATCATAATAGCATCTATCTTTGAAGATTGTTGTGAGGATCAAAAGAGAGAATATTTGTAAAGCATGATGTCTGACTCATAGTGGGAGCTTAATAAATGCTTGTCTCCTTCCTTCCTCTTATTTGATGTAGCATGTAAAATGTCCAGTCCAATGCCCTGCCTGGAAAGTGCTCTAACAAGCATTGTAACCTCTTCATTCACACTGCATTCATGGAGGGATGCTAGGCTAGCTCTCATATACATATATAATTGAGTATGCAGCTCTTGTTGCTATGACACCAGCATTTCTCCCAGTCTTCAACTCTAAGAGCTGTGATTGTAGTTTCACTGTTATGACCTCATTCTTAAGAAAGCAGTCCTGAATCCTTTCAGCAGTTCCTCACCCCCACCCTCACAGGAATTGGTTCACACAAACCATCTTGGAAAGAGAGAAAATTACTTACCTATGTGTCTTTTTCAAAAGATATAGTACTTAAATGGATTCAGTGACCCATCCACCTTCTCCGTGCAGTACTACAAGTGATGCATTATCATAATTATACCTTCTGTTTCTTCTCAAGAAAGTAATGGACCATTGAAAGCAGATCTAGTCAGAGCACACAAGGAACTTGGAATGTCCCACCTAGCAGTGGGGTTGTTCAGTGCCTAATAAATCTTGGGGTGATAAGGATTCATTTGTCTTTGCCACAGGGGATAGAGGTCTCCCATTATTAATTTTGCTATAATAAAGAATTAGATGGTAGCATTTCTCTTAAGGACATTAGCTTCTTTTCTACAAAGATCTCTTCCTTAAAAAATAATCCAGTGGTGCAGAAAGTTTCCCCTTTTCAGTTTTCCCTGCACATAAAATGAGAGGAAGACAAGGAAGTAAGTCAATTTCATGGAAGTAGAATGGGTTTTTTAGCCATCATTCTCTCATCCTTACTCAATTTCCCATTTACTCTCACAAGCAAGGTGGAGTTTGGTTTGGGGAACTTCACTTCTGAACCTTAGCAGAAGCTAAACATCACTTTAAGATTTGTTATCCTTATCATCTCTGTCCACTCGCATATATTCACTGTCCTTTGGGAAGATGACACTGTTCTTTGACCCTTTTCTTTACTAAACATATTGATTTTAAAAGGAACAGTTGAGAATCGTTCATGCCTAGGTACAAGTACACAGGTAAGTATATATTTCTGTATGCATCTTACCCAGTGTCTGTGTGCCCAGGACCCAAAGGAAATCAGGTGGTGGCAAAAAAAAATCCATGTCATAAATTCCTCGTTCTACTTTATTTTGAGGGTTTGTGGGTACCTATGGCTCTAAATGGGATGTGAGATGCAGGGGTGGTGTTGAGGGAGGGTTACAGTTCCAGCTACAAGGCTGATATTCCAACAGGAAACTGAGCTGAACATAGACCCATGTGTCCTAATTCCAAGGCCAGTGTGTTGTCCCCTACACCACAATTCTTTCATGAATAAACATGTAGACTCATTTCAAGCAGAAAATGCTGGAAATAGATTCAAATTTCAGCCATGAATAATTTTTGATTCCTCCCTAGGTTCCCCTGGAGTCCCTGATTGGGGAAAGGTTCCTTGGCTTAGTGAGGACAGCAGGTTGCCTCCAGGAGAGGGGGGGCTGATGACATTTGCAAAGAATTTCACTGTTTCTCCTTCACTTCCCTCCTTTTGAGCTGTTCTAATTTCATCAAAGCAGCTTCCTTCCCTCATGGCTCACTTTTGAAATAGTACCTTTCATAACCAAGAGCCAAGAAACCCTCCAGAGCTAAACACAACCTCTATCTGAAAATTTGAACAGAATTGATCTAGAGAGAGGGTGCTTTTCACCCTTCTCAAACAAGGGGTGATGGAAAGGAAAAGAACAACAGTGAGATCTTTGCCTTGTCTAGGTGGCGCCATAGTGCACAGCCTGGAGTCAGGAAGACTCATCTTTCTGAGTTCAAATCTGGTCTCAGACACTTACTGGCTGTGTGACCCTGAGCAAGTCACTTAACCCTATTTGCCTCAGTTTCCTCATCTGTAAATAAGTTAGAGAAGGAAATGGCAAACAGTATCTTTGCCAGGAAAACCCCAAATGAGGTCATGAAAACCTGGACATGACTAAAATGACTGAATAATAACATCACCACCTTCTGATTAGAAAAACATTGTCTCAAGACCAGAGATGCTCAGACTAGGTGTGACTTAGATCAGAAGGCTTGGTAGAAAGAGTACAGGACTGGATATAAGTTCAATGTGTTCTGTGGCTTCTTTATTCTGAGTCCTAGATCCTTATGTATAAAATGAGGTTATTGGAGGCAGCAAGGGAGTGGTGGGGAAAAGGACAGGATCTGAGACCAGAGGAGAGCTGGGTTTGGTGACTCCCTCTACTACACATTGCTTGGGTGACCTCAGACAAACCACTTCCTTACACTGTCCCTCATTTTCCTAATCTGTAAAATGAGTGAATTGGTCTGGCTGATCATTAAAGTCCCTGCCATCTCTGTATATGAGGCTATATAGAGAAAGAAGGTTGTCTCTTCCTCGGTCAAGGTTTTCAAATACAATCTGTATGTTGGCAATAAGATTTTGGATAAGTCTTTTCCTCTCTGTCTCTAAATCTATAAAATGAGGTGGTGGTTTGACTGGGTGATCCCTTCTCTAACAGTCTATGGCAATCTGGTTCTGAGTGGTCTTGGGTGACCCATAGCCAATCAGTTCCTCAAATCAAGGTCATGCACCTTTTGCTCTTTCTATCCTGACTCCCATGGGAGATTGCTTCTCATGAAGAGTACAGCCAAAGGAACCAGGCGTGGTTGTAGAATCACTGAATGACTGTGGGAAGGACAACCACAGAAAATAAATTTAGCAAGGAGCTAATGTGTGTGTGTGTGTGTGTGTGTGTGTGTGTGTGTGTGTGTGTGTGTGTGTGTGTGTGACTGCAGCAAGTCAGGCAAGCACTTCTCCTCAGCTCACCCACCGTGGCCAAGAGCCAAAGCTGGTCCGCAGCTGTGTGAATTAGAACGCGCCAAGCCCTCGAGAACATTGCTTGCGGAGTGTTCAATCTCAGGACGTGAACCTGGCAGATGTTCAGCTTTGGTGGCATTTTCCACAATTTACTGTAAACTGTCACTCTGGGAATGTTTGTTCCTGCCACAATCCCACTGTTTCCTCACCCTGACTTGTTTCTTCCCACCTAGGTCCTCGCTGCGAAAGTTCTCAACCTTGTTCTTCCCAACCTGTCCCTGGGATCCATCGATTCCAATGTGATTTCCCGAAACAAGACCGAGGTAAGCTTCTTTGGAAATCTTTACTGATGATGTCCTGTTGGTTATTAATAATGATAGTGGATTAGGGTAGACAATCACCCTTCTACCTCTGCCTGGTTAATAGGCTCTCTCAATCAATCCTCATTTGTTAAATTGCTTGCTATGTGCCAGTAACATTGCTAAGTGCTGGGGCACAAAGAAAAAAGAAAACTGGTCCCTGCTCTTAAAGAATTTATATCCTCAGACAGGTAGGTGGTGTTTAGAATCAGAAAGACCTGAGTTCAAATCCAGCCTCAGGCACTTTCTATTTATGTGACCCTGACTGTTTATTTCTGTTTCCTCATCTATAAAATGAGAATCGTAATATTGCTTACCTCCCAGGGTTATTGTGAGGATCAAATGAGATAATAATTGTAAAACCCAGGCAAACAATGGGCCCTATATAAATTTTAACTATTATTAATTATTAGCTATTAATGGGGGAAACACCATGTGTACAGCAGAAAGAGCACTGATTCTTGAGTCAGAGGACCTGGGTTCAGATCCTGCCTCTGATTCTAACTACCTATGTGAACCTGGGCAAATCACTTATATTCCCTGGGCCTCAGTTTCCTCATATGCAAATGAGGGTTTGGGACTATATGACTTTTTCATCTATAATCTATAATCCTATGTACATGAATAGAGAT
This sequence comes from Gymnobelideus leadbeateri, assembly GCA_011680675.1. NCBI lineage: Eukaryota > Metazoa > Chordata > Mammalia > Diprotodontia > Petauridae > Gymnobelideus > Gymnobelideus leadbeateri. The sequence continues at coordinate 128,047 of WOXC01006639.1, read as the reverse complement.
ATGCAAAATACCTACAGAACAGATGGAAAGTAACTGGGGGAAAGGCACTCAGCAAGCATTTATTAAGTGTCTACTGTATACCCAAAACTGAACCAGGCTCTGGAGATGCAAATACAAAGATGAAATAGTCCTTGTTCTCAAGAAATTTAGGTTTTGTGGCAGAAGACTACAAATCACATGTATACTACAGGCGTATATAATTGACTCCCTAGAATAAATTCATAGAACTTATAGTTTGTCATTCTAGATGAGTGTAGTGAGCTGTTGTAGACATGTGAGGCAATGCTACCACATTCCATAATGGAAGAACTTCTAGATTTGGAGTGAGAAGACCTAAGTTTGGGTTCTACATCTGTCACTGGGTGACCTTGGGCAAATCATATTTCTTCAGGCTTATTTCCTCCACTGTTGAATGGGGAGGATTGGACTGGATGATCTCTGAGTTTCTTTCCGGCTCTAAGTCATAGGATCCTTTTAATCTGTACTTGAGTGAGAGACCCCAAGTCTCCAGGTGGTTCAGTCCTCTTGAGCCTCAGCTTCTCTATGGAATGCCATTGAACTAATGTGCCCAGTTCTTTAGCGAGCATTTAGCTCTAGGCTTCAAGAATTCCAGCCTTGGAATCTAGACACGAGCTCAAGTCATGACTCCTGTCTGGGTGATTGTGGGCAAACCAAGTCTTTCCACCTGTCTTAGCCTCAGTCTCCTCATATATAAAATGGAGCTAGGAATATTCACGCTGTCCCCCTTACCCAACCACTGCTCAGAAAGAGCCATCTGTAAATCTTGAAGGGCTGGAGAGCTGTGAGCTTGATACATGAGGGAATTTTGTCTTGTAGATATTTCTGATCATTTTTAGTCTAAGCACAGCCCTATCCAATCCACTCTGGAGTTATTTAATCTCCTAGATTAGATTTATGGGAAGAGATGCTGCCCTCTCTACGTGACTAGACTATTTTGACTATGACTATAGTCTTGAAGAAAGGAGTCCCACCTGGGGACGTTCATAACAATAGCTCTTCCTCGGATGAAAAATCCCTATTAAAGCCAATAATTATCTTAGCAACAGCACTGATAACACAATAAAGATGAAAACTCCTACCCTTGGGGAGGAAGCATGCAGGTGTAGACTAAAGGTTGTTTATTTCTGTACCTAAAAGAAATGTGGGTGAGAGAGAAAGAAGAAAAGAAAACAGCTGTACTGGTCGTGCATTAGGAGGCTTGGCATCTGGATTTTACTCCCTTAACATCAAGTGATGTTAAGGGGCAGCTGTTGGATCAGTGAATAGAATTCTGGGCCTGAAGTCAGGAAGATTCTTCTTTGTGAGTTCAAATCTGGCCTCAGAAACTTACTAGCTCTGTGACCCTGAGCAAGTCACTTAATCCTGTTTGCCTCAGTTTTTCCATCTATAAAATGAGCTGGAGAAAGAAATGGCAAACCACTGCAATATCTTTGCCAAGAAAACCCCAACCCCTAATGGGATCACAAAGAATCAGATATGACTGAACAACAATAAAGACAACAAGTATTAAAAGTGAATGAGGGGCAGCTAGGTGGCACAGTGAATAGAACACCAGCCCTGAAGTCAGGAGGACCTGAGTTCAAATCCAGCCTCAGACACTTGACACACAACTAGCCATGTGACTTTGGGCAAGTCAACCCCAACTGCCCTCCAAAAAGCAAAAAAAAAAGTGAATGAGAATCAAAATAGTAGTTCCAGAGAACAGCTAAGTCTCCCTGCATAAACAGTGCTCCACGTAGTCATTTTAAAATCAGACTCCACATTTAAGGTGCAAGATATCATCCTAGGCAAAGCATTCACCTCCGTAGCCCTCAGTTTTCTGATCTGTAAAACGTGAAGGTTGGACCAGATGAACTATAGAGTTCCTTCTGACATCCCATGTTCTGAGCTCCCTCCCACCTCTGACAACACTCTGTTCTAAGGTCCTTTCCAGCTCTGATGTTCTGTGTGTTCTTCTAGCTCTAATGTTTTATGTTTTAAGTCTCCTCTGGTGCAGGTATTTTTGTGCTTTAAAGGTCCCTTCCAGCTCTGACATTTCATAAAATGCAATAAAGGTAGCTTAGGAGCCTGGGTTAAGCATTCTGTTTGCAGGGGTACTCCTCAGAGTTGATCTTACTTTTCACCATACATCTTGTAAATAAGTGCTTATCACGTGCATGGATATTGAGCTGGACACAAGGGTTACATCTATAAACATCCAACAGTTCCTGCTCTCACAGGGAGCTTACAGGCTTCTTATGGTATGGAATGAGTGGGATAAGTGATTCAATTCTTCCCTTTGGGAACCCGTGAGATTGTTCTAGGTGACCCTGGTCAACTTTATTGAAGGAGGGCTTCTTTTGAAGAAGAAGGCTTCTTCCCCCCTCAAGCAATCAATATATATCCAAGTGCTTTAAGATCAGATGCACTGATTTGTTTGTTTCAAAGCTGAAATATTTTAGCTGAGACTTTAAGCTCTGGTAGTAGCTATGATAAGACAGTTTCTGAGTGCATAGTGTCCTAGGACATTCATTATTTACATGTCAAATATATTCCTCTTCCAGAACCAACTTTCTGCCCTCTATAAATATCTTTGGGATATCCTCCAAGAGCATCCTTACTAGTTTATATTCACGACAGGCAGGCCATATGGTGAGTTATATGTATGCAAGTTGTAGTTATAAGTCAATAACTTTTGCTTGCTTCATTTTTCATCTAGAATTTTCCCCTCCCTCCTTCTGGTCCCAATGAAAAGAACAAGTGCCCCCATCTTCTTAACATAATCAGGGACCAATTTCCAGCCACACACAACAGATCTTTCTCCATCATTCCCCACAGACCAGTCCAAAATGTATTTTCCAAAGACCTTGGTTCAGGCCTGCTTGGTCACTGCCCAGGGCCCTTTAGGAAGGCTTTTGCTGTGGATGTTGAATGACTGGAAATATTGAAAACCTTTAACTAAGCCGCCCAGCAGCTGAAGCTAACCCCTTCCCTCCTACACAGCTTTCCGCAGAGACTCCTTCCTTGCAAGGATCATTACCTTTTTAATAAAGACTGCTTTTCTTAGCTGTTTTCATCTTATAAACATCCATCATTCATATTTTACAATCTACACAAAAGATTTGTCTGTTTACTGCAGCTAAAAATTCTTTGTTGCTTAAAAACAACAACAAAAAAACCAAATCACGCAATCCAAAGCCCATTAGAACATCTCTCAGCATGCGCTGCATTGTATGGGGGTGGCTGATTGGGGGGTGGGAGAGAGGAAGACAGCTCCTGTGAATCGAGTTCCATTGTTTTACTCTATGGGAATAGCGTGTCTATCAATGTAGTCACCTGCCCCCTTTTGATGCTTTCCCCCAGAGCCATTCCCTTATTGACTTTGATAAAATAGATAGACACCAGCCTTGAATTCAGCTGCTCCACGAGCCCAGGGATGTGCTCCTAGCAAGGGATGGATCAGGGTATCTAATAGTGGCTAATAGTGACAGCTCCCATTTATTCCATGCCTCATGCTTTGAAAAGCTCTTTGCATATACAGAACTTAATAATAACAGTGTGCAGCTACATAGCTCTTCAAAGTTTACAAAGCATGTCTCATTTGATTCTCACAATAACCCTGGGAGGGGGGTGCTATTTTATCATTCTCATTTCACAGAGGAGGACATAAGGCAGGCAAAGGTTAGGTGACTTGCCCAGGGTCACATAGCTACTCAGTGTCTAAGGCTGGATTTGAGCTCAGGTCTTCCTAACTACAGGTCCAGCATGCATCTACGGCACTCTGTAGCAGCCTTATCTGAGGAGCTCAGGGAGCTTGAGTGATTTACCCAGGGTCACCGAAAAAGTGTCAGAACTGGGATTTGAACCCAAAGTTTCCTGATGCCAAGTCCAGTACTCTACCTATAACCCTGACTCCAAGGCCAGTACTCTACCCATAACACTGGATTTGGAGTGTTTCTTTGTGATCCTGGGTAACTCGCTCAAGCTCTCTGAGCTCCTCAAATAAGAACATATTCTAGAACATAGAATCTTAGGGCTAGAAAAGACCACAAAGGTCTTCTAGTCTCACCTTCTCATTTTAGAGAAAAGGAAACTGAGTTCTAAAAAGAGGAAATAGCTTAACCACAGTCACACAGCCAGTTAATGAAAGAGCCAGGATGAAAACCCAGGCCTCTCTGTCCCCCAGCCCTATAACTCATAAGCTCATCTTCATGAATGTCCTTTGGTAACTCAAGATTCAGAAACTGAGACTAGTTTGATTCTGGGATTCTAAGGTCAAAAATTCCGAAAAAGGAAGACCAAACTCCTCACTTGGTATCATGTAAATTCCCAGAACAGTTTCAGACAACTAACTACAGCTGGAAACCCTGGTTGGAGGGTCTGAGTAGCTAAATGTCCACTGACCAAGCAGTTGATTTCTCTATGTCCTCTGTGGTTACTCTGAGGCTACACCAGCTGTTTATTTCTGTATCTTTGGTAAAACGTCAGCAACCAGGGGGCAGGTGGCACAGTGAGTAGAGCACTGGCCCTGGAGTCAGGAGGACCTGAGTTCAAATCTGGCCTCAGACACTTAACACAAAAACAAGCCATGTGACCTTGGGCAAGTCACTTAACCCCAATTGCCCTACCTTCTCCAAAAAGCAAAAACAAAATGTCAGCGACCATTCATTGTGAGGGGCAGCTGACTTTTAGCATTGGCCTCAGTAGGAAAGGAGCTGTGCAGGCCTCCAAAGGAGGACCAATGCAATGAAGAGGGCAGGGGTGTTTGGCCAGGAAAAGAGAAGACTTGGGGTTATTCTAGAAGGTTGGACTAGCTTTTTAAGATAACTATCTTAAAAGAGTTAGAGGGTCAGAACTAGGATTAATTAGTGGCTATTATAGGACATCAGAGTTTGGCTCAGTGTAAGACATTTCTCTCTGGTGATCTTTGTTATTGTTAAGTTGTTTGTCACATCCAACTCTTCATGACCCCATTTGGCGTTTTCTTGGCAAAGATGCTGAAGTATTTGCCATTTCCTTCTCATTTTACAGATGAGGAAACTGAGGCAAACAGGGTTAAGTGACTTGCCCAAGGTCACAGACCTAGTAAGTGTCTGAGACCAGTTTTGAACTCATAAACATGAGTCTTCTTGACTCTAAGCCTAGCATTTTATCCACTGTATCATTGAGCTGTCCCTAATGATTACAGACCCAATAATGAAAAAGGCTGTGTTAATAGGTAACGATCTCCCCATCACTGGAAGTTCTCAGGCTGAGGCCAGATGCTGTCAGGAATGTTGTAGAGGGGAATTCCGGGGTTAGATGATCTCTAGGATTCCTCTAAGGAAAAGGGACAAGACAGCATGGTGTATAATTGATGGAGGGCCGACCTCTAAGTCAGCTTGACCCAGGTTCAAATTCTATCTCCAGAATATGTTGTTTGTGTGACCCTGGCCTACCACTTGAGTCATCAGTTTACTATACATCTCTTTAAGATGATAAATTGCACAAGAGTTGCCGGTCTGCATTAGTAAAGGAAGTTTCCTCACCAAGAGCTCTGTGATGGTGATGAAAGCATAGATTTGACCAACAACAACAAACAAGAAAAGAAGGATGACAGTGTGAGAAAAGCATTGGCTCTTCAGTTAAAGGACCTGCGTTCAAATCCTAAACCTTGGGGAAAACCACTCAGCCTCCCTGAGGATGTTTCATCTTCTTTAGATTGGGAGAGGGGGTGAGCTAAACAATGGTTTCCAATGTCTCTTCCAATGTGAAATCTATAATCCTTCCAACCCCAAGATCTGGGTTTCTGTGGGTCAGACTGCTCTCAGCAGTCTCTTTCTAGCAAATTATCTAGAGTGTTCCGAGACAGGTTATTACTATACAGTTTGCTAAATCTTGGTGCCTTCTAGTAAGTATACAACTATCCAGTGGTTTTAACTTTGATCTTCAAAAAGTGATGTTTTGCAAGAATAATAAATGATTTCTATGTGTCTGATTAAATGGCCTGTCTTTAAAATCAAGCCTTCAGTTTAGGTTAGTCCTAATCAACAATGAGAATGTTTCGTTATCAAATATTCTTCCATCAAATGTAGCCTCCTTTAGGACAGAATCCCTTGTTCATATTGAATGTTTCTTTCACCAAAGACCATGGGGTGTAGTGCTGCTTTTTACCTATGTGAATTTGGGCCATTCACTTAACCCTGCCAGGCCTCAATTTCCTTATCTGTAAAATTAGAAGACTGGACTAGAGAGCTCCATGATCCCGTATCCAGAGAGTATGGTCACTAGCTGCTGTTGGTGTTGGAATATTCTGATTTGGCTAAGAGAACAGAACACCAAGTTACCTTATCTTATACCTGGCTCTGGAATGGACTGCCTGGAAACCAGACCGTGTCAGATTCCTCCCCTGAATGGGGAACTTTCTTCACTTCAACATTTTCTCTGCAGACTTAAGTAGAGGGGGCTTTCTTAAGTGTCAAGTTAGGTCCTCAGGCTATAGGTGAGCTCAGCCTTGGAGAATATTCTCATCCCACACTCCCAGAAACAACTATCAGTGCCTTGACATGACTATGGAGAGGTAATTCTCTGTAAGAAAAAAAGACATAAATCCAAAAACAACCCCTACAACCCATGTCATTACTCTGTTTCACACAATTTGCCTGGGATATGATGTTTTAAATTTTTTTAAAGTTCTTGTCTCTTGTACACCAGAGAGGGAAGGCAGACTCACTGACATGAAAAATGTAAAGCAACCTTTAATAAGATTGGGCTGTCTGCCAATATACCGGCTAGAAGCTGAGCTCTCTAGTGAACACTGAAGCATTGCTGCTCATGTGGGCTTGTCAAACTAGCTTCTCCAAGTAGAATCATAGAATGGCAGAGTTTAGGAAGACTCTAGAACATGGAAAGTTAGAGCTGGGGGAGGACCCTAGAATATGCAGTGTCAGAGTTGGGAGGGGCCTTTGAATGTGGAATGTCAGAGCAGAGAAGACTCTACAACATAGAATGGTAGAGCTAAGGGAGGACCCTAGAACATGGAATGCTGAAGCTGGGAGGGACCCTGAATGTGGAATGTCAGAGTTGGGAGGGACCCTAGAACATGGAATGGCAGAGCTGGGAGGGACCCTAGAACATGGAATGTCAGAGCTGAGAGGGACCCTAGAACATGGAATATCAAATGTGGGAAGGGTTTTACAACATGAAATGTCAGGACTGGGAGGGACCTTAGAAGGTCAGTTCTGGGAGAGACTCTAAAATGTGGAATGTTAGAACTGAAAGAGATTGTGGAACAGAGGATATCAGGGTCAGAAGAAATCTTAGAACAGAGATTAGAAGTGGAAGGAAACTTAAAACATAGAATGTCAGAGCTGGAAGGATCTGGTAGGGGCCTTAAAATGTGGCATGCTTCAAATGGAAGGGGAATCTTAAAGCATAAAATGTTATGATAATAAAGGAACTTAGATGAGGACCCTTAGAACAGAGAATCTCAGAGCTGGGAGATTTTGGTGCATGAAATGGCACTGTTGGGAGGATCCTGAGAACATGCAATGTTCTAGATAGAAAGGATCTTGAAGGTCTTCACTGAGACCCAGAGAGGGACAGTAAATTCCCCATTATTGCCCAGTGGGTCACTCTCAGCCACCTAAACCTCAGTCAGAGTCTCTCCATTGTGCCCGGGGACCTTGTGGTCCACAAATATTTCACATAGTTGTTTATGTGATACCACCCACTGACACTTTAACACAAAACAACTTTACACTTTTATTTCCCACTCAAAAGATCACAAGGTCTTAGCTTACTGAAACTAAGAGATCATTGGCAGTTAGTAAAGCCATGGATGAGAGTCCTGGACCTGAAGTCCTGGACCTGAGTTCAGATCCAGCTTCAGACATTTACTAACTATGTGATCCTGGATAAGTCACTTAATCACTGCCTGCTTCAGTTTCCTCTACCATAAAATGGAGATAATTGTAGTGCCTACCTCCCAGAATTGTCGTAAAAATCAAATAAGATAATAAAGATAAAATAATAATATAAGATAATATAATAAGATAACAATTGTATAGTGATTTGCAAACCTTGTAGACCCAAAATAGGCTCTATGTGTTCTAACTATGTTATTACCTCCCACTCCCATATTTCACAGAGGAGGAAACTGAGGCCCAGTAAAGGGGAGCAGCTTTGCCTTAAAATGGGAAAGCCAGAATTGAGCTCAGTTTATCTCATCCCAAACCCAGCACAATTTACACTGTTCCACACTGAAGGATTAGTTATTCTTACCCATCCTATAGGTAGGTGTTCCATCTCTCTCAGACCATTAAAATCTAAGGAAAATAGGGGCAGCTAGGTGGTACCGGCCCTAGAGTCAGGAGAAGCTGAGTTCAAATCCAGCCTCAGACTCTTGACCACACTTACTAGCTGTGTGACCTTGGGCAAGTCACTTAACCCCAACTGCCCTGCCTTCCCCCTCCAAAAAGCAAAACAAACAAAAAACTAAGGAAAATGGATCTTAGTTTTCTCCTGGTGAAATCTAATTGAATACAGGGAGCATTTTTATTTTTTGAACCAGATCTACATTTTATAGGTGTGGGGAGATCCCAGTGAGTAACTCCTTCTATTGGCACCTTTTCTGTATCTTATGCTTTGGGAGTTGCCTTGGGACACTGACAAGTGACTTATCCAGGGTCACCTAATCAGTATGTGTCAGAGCGGGAACTTGAACCCAGGTGTCTCTGACTCAAGCTGTTAATGTTAAATTTGGGGGGTAAACATTTACACCCCAGAAATCACAAGTTACAAATCAAGATGTGATATACTGTTCTGCTGATTGTCTAGAGACTTAAGAAAGTGATGGGGAAAATGTTAATGATGCAAATTAAACTTAAAAGTGTATCCCCTACTTTTCAGAGAGCTGGTTGTTAAACATTTACCCACAGGCCCCTGGTCCAAGGCCAGCTCTCTGTTCACTTTGCCATACCTTTTATTATAAAGTAAGATGGAGAAAGTGAAATCCTAAGATTTGACAGCAAGGACAATCCCTTAGTTATATTCAGTCGAGGCCTTATTGAAAACTTCTAGGATTGACTCAAACAGTATTATTATCACTCACTGGCTTTTTATTATTGTTCAGGCATTTCATTCATGTCTGACTCTCTGTGACCCCATTTTGGGGTTTTCTTGACAAAGATACTGGAGTGACTTCCCATTTCCTTCTCCAGCTCATTTTACAGATGAGGAAACTGAGGCAAATAGGGTTAAGTGACTTGCCCAGGGTCACACAGCTAGTAAGTGTCTGAGGTTGCATTTGAACTCATGAAGATGAGTCTCCCTGATTCTAAACCAACTGTTCCACCCAGCTGCCCAGATCATTGGTTACCATTTCATTCATTCAAAGTTTCTTTCTCTGAAGAGATTTTATTTCTAAAATCCTCAAAGCCCAGACACTGCTCACTGGCTATCTTTGAGCTTTCATATGTCTGAACAAGGCCTTGCAAAAATAAAAGTTTGTTGAACTGAAAATCCCTGGGAAATAAGATGTGTTCCCATTTTGGTGACCCTTTAAGGAGTATGAAGCATTCTTAGCACCCTGGCATGTGGCAGACAGACAGATAAGTGGCCAAGCCAGGGTCTCAAGCCAGATCCCCTGACTCTAAGGCCAAGGCTCTTTGCTTCATGCCAGAAGCAAAAGAACCCTCAATTTGGCATGGGAAGAGCTCTTCCTAAACTCTTTTACTTCCTTGGAAGCAACAGAGTCCTTAGCTATGTGGCCCCTCTCTCCTCCTTTCACCCACAGCCCTAAGTCCGCCTCCTATCTCTCCTCTCCTGCTCTTTCCCCCACATCTGCTGACTGCACTGTTGGCTTGGCAGGAACTCAGACCCAAAATAAGCCATTGTCTGAAGTGGCCAATGTGGGCAAGAACAAGAAACAATTTGAATGCGTCTCGGGAAGACAGTAAAGCTGTTGGGACCATTAACCTAGGGAGCAACCTTCCAGAGGGACCCTCAGTGTCCTCAGTGGGTCATTAAAAACCAATCTTGAGTGTATTTTAAGGAGCAGGCCTGGGAGGTTAGGAACTTGACCTTGGAAGGCTGTCCAACCTCAAGCTCTGTAACAAGAGAACCAGACATAACCTCCCATCCCAAGGCACTCAAACCACCACAAGCTCTACTCAGCAGTGAAGGGCCCCCAGACGGACGACTTGGCTCCAGCCCAGGGGCAGGGATCAGGATGGACATTATCTCAATGGTGGCACATTATTCAGTTGCTCCTTCTTTTTCTTCCCTGGCAATTCACAAATAGCTGGGTTCTTCTTGACCATTTCCAAGCAAGGAAGGGAATGTGGCTAAATCTGCTGCCCATATTGTGGCCCTAGGAGGGCCAGAGATTCCAAGCAGGAGGGGCTTTAGATGCTGCCATCTGGTCTAAGCCTTTCCTGAGCAGAATCTTTCCCTGGACATGTGACCAGACTCTAGCCTCTGCTCAAAACATCTTCAGAAATGGGAACCTATCTACCTCCTAAAATACCCCCAGTGATAGAGCTCTGGGCCCGGGGTCAGGAAGACCTGAGTTTAAATGCAGCCTCAGACCTCTTCTGGCTGTGTGACCCTGGACAAGTCATTTAACCTCTGTCTCAGTTTCTTTCTTGGTAAAATAGGGATGATAATAATAACACTCACCTCCTGGGGTTACTCTGAAAATCAAAGATAATATTTGTCAAACTCTTTGAAAATCTTAAAGTACTTTATAAATACTAGCACCACCATCATCATCATCATCAATCATCATCAATCATCATCATCATCATCACCATCATCATCACCACAGAAATTAGATCTAATTGCTAGGAAGCCTATCAAGCCAAATTCTGCTTCTCCACAACTTCTACCCACTGTTCCTAATTTTGAATCTATCAGTAAACATTTACTAAGCACTTACTATGCTAAGCACCCAGGATACAAAAAGAGGCAAAAGACAGGCCCTTCCCTCAAGGAGCTTACAATCCAGTGGGAGAGACAACATGCAAAGAAATATATACAAAACAAACTATACACAGGAAAAGTAGGAAATAATTAAAACAGGGAAAGTGCTGGAATTAAGAGGGTCTGGGGAAGACTTCCTGCAAAAGGTGGGCTTTTATTTGGTACCTAAAGGGAACCAGGGAGGTTAGTAGTTGACAGCCTTTTGAACACCCAGAGATCTGCTAAATCTTATTTTCTCCATGCCAGCCTCTTCCTCATTTCCTCCATCTAGCTCTTGCCATTCTAAGTCCCCTCCTCTGGATGCCCTCCAGCTCATGAAAGTCTTTCCTCAAATGCAGTGCCCTGAGTGAATCAGTTAGCAAGAATTTATTATGCACCAGCTGTGTACCGGGTACAATGCTAGGCACTGAGGATACTGAGCCCAAAAAAAACAGAGGAAAATGGCCACATTGAACACAACAGTCCAGACATTGTAGACTTGTGGTCAGAAGCCCTGAGTTCAAATCCTGGTTCTGACACTAAGTATGGAGCCCTGGGCAAATCACTTAACTCCTCAGTTTCCTTATCTGTAAAATGGGGAGAAGTCTGGTACTACCTGCTTTAAGGGGTTTGTGAAAAGGGTAACTAGTGAGCTCTTTAGTGAGCTGTTATGATTATGACCTGGGGCAGAGGACAACCGGACTATGGCTTCCTTTATTGTGGGCACTGAGCTTCTGTTGATGCTGTCTGAGATCCCATTGGCTTTTATGCTGGCCCTGTCATACCCTTGATGTGGGTATGATTGGGCTTGCCAACCAATGAAGCCCTTTGTTCTTTTCCCTGAAGGTATGCAAGCAAGCGCTCTTGCTTCTAGTCTGATTCATGGTTCATTGGCTAGATGATCCCTTCTGACTCTGAGGTTACGACCCCCATCCTGTTTTCATGTCACCCACTCAACCCAGCCAAGCCTCTTGCTGTCAGTCCTGTTGTCCCAGAACTGCCCCTGCTCCAAGTCCCATGTTACTGGACCCTCTGTACCTTGTTCACCAGCCTGGGAGGGGTCATAGAGAGAGAGAGATTGAGAAAGACCTCCAGGAAAGGTGAGGTTTGAGCTGAGAAGTGGAGAAAGCCAGGAGTCACAAGGGAAAGGGGGAAGCCTTCCAGGCAAGGAGAAAAGTTAGTGCAAAGACTGAGGCTGGAGATGGAGGTCAGCATTGAATCTGGAGCCAGAAGGGCCTTAATAAGCATCTAATTCAACAGCTCCATTTTACAGAAACTGAGATTAGAGGAAGGAAAGGCTTTGCTCAGATCACACAGCTAGTAAGGGGCTAAATAGAGACTAGAACCCAGGGCTTCTGTCCCCAAGTCTAACAGGTGTTATAACTCCATGCTGCCTCTGAACAGAAAGCATGAGCATAGAATATAGCCAGAGAGCTGGAAGGACTCTCAGAAGCATCTAGGCCAATCCTTACATTTTGCAAATAAAGAAATAGAAACCCAGGGAGATTAAGTGATTCCCCCATAGTCACACAGATAGCAAGTCAGGTAATGGCTTTTTGCTCATTTGCTAAATGACCTTTTACTAATTGCTAATGAGAAACCAAGCCTAGAGCAGGATATATAGGAGTGACCTAGAAGTGTCCCCCACTGCCACCAGATAAGGGCCAGTCTAGTTTCCCAGCTCACGGACTCTTCCTCCTCTGGCGTCTCTTTGCATACTCCTCCTATCTTAATCTTCCTTTATATTTATTTTGGACAGTTAGGTAGTGCCATAGTGTACAGACCTGGAGTCTGGAAGACTCATCTTCATGAGTTTAAATCCAGCCCCAGATACTTAGCAGCTGTGTGACCCTGGGCAAATCACTTAACGCTGTTTGCCTCAGTTTCTCCATCTGTAAAATGAGCCAGAGAAGGAAATGGCAAACCACTCCAGCATTTTTGCCAAGAAAACCCCAAATGGGGTCATAAAGAATCAAACACATACTCTGAAGAACAACAAATGTTTATTTCTCTCCATTTTAATTGTTTATAAACCTTCAATGATTTTCTGTTGCTCTTCCAAAAACAAGACAAAAACAAAACAAAAACAAAAAAGGGCCCAACTATTTCAAGGCCTTCCACAACCTGGCTACCTTCCCAGCCCTATCTCCTGCTTTATTTCACATAGAAACCCTATGGTTCTAACTAACATAATGTAATGGAATGAGTCTGGGGCCTTCAAGACAGGAGATCTGGGTTCAAATCCTAACTCTGATACTTATCACCTTGTGTGCCCCTGGGAAAATCATATTGCTTTTCTGTGATTTCAGTTTCCTCATTTTTAAGATTAGGATGATATTCCATGTTTTATCTACCTCCTGTTGCAAAGGAATCTTTGTAAACCCCAACGCTTTGTAGAAATGAGAGCTATCGGTGTCAGTATTTTCTGTCCCCTGTATTTTAGCTCATTCTACCTGGAGTACCTCCCAACCACCCCCATCTCCATTAAGCAAGGTTCACACGACTCAGCTCTGCCACCACAACCTTCCATGAAGCTTTTCCCAGCCTTTCCTGCCTCCACCACCACCACTAGGAATGAATTCTTCCTCCCCTGCACACCTAGAATATCCTTTATACCTCTCCTATGGTACCTACAGCCTCCTGCTATGGGTCATGCATTTTGTGTGTATGTATTACTTCAGTGTCTACCCAAGAGTCAAGATTTTAGCCAAGTGGTTACTTCCTTCTTTGATGCAGAATGTGCCTTCACACATTTGTCAAGTCAAGTCAACAGTCATTGATGAAATGCCTACTATGTGCCAGGACTCTGATAAGTGCTGGGGATGCGAAGAAAGGCAAAAACCAAACAGTCCCTACTCTGGAGGGGCTCACAGTCCAATGCAGGAGACAACATGCAAACAATTACATACAAACAGGAGAGGTGAAGGGGACACTTCAGAGAGAAAGCATTGAGATTAAGGAGGCCTAGGAAGACTTTTTGCAGGTAGGGGAACTTTACCTGAGGCCAAAAGGAAGCCAGGGAAGCAGGGGAGCAGAGAGGAGGATGGAAAACATTCCAGGCATAGACAGTGAAAATGTTTGGAGCAGGCAGACAGAGTGTTTTGTGAAAGGAATGGCAAAGTCAAGGTCACTGGTTTTCAGGGTACATGGAGGGGAGTAAAGTATGGAAAGAATGGAAAGGTAGAAAGACAGGTGTTTGTAAAGGGCTTTAGAAGCTGCACAGAAGGGTTTTATTTGACCTGGGAGGTAATGGAGGAACCCTTGGAGTTTATTGAATAGGGATGGGGGGATGGGGATGTCGGGGTGGCCTGGGCAGGAAGATCAGTTTGACAATTGAATAAACAGAGGACTGGAGTAGGGAGACACCTTTGTTGACAGTTTTCTGACTTGCTGTGACCAAAAACATTGCCACTTGGGGGCCCTACGCTCAGCCAGGCTGGTCTTTGTACATTAAAACGTGTGTGCGCATGCACGTGAATACACACACACACACACACACACACACACACACACACACACACACACACACAAAGAGTCCATCCACAACCCTGTTATGCTGGAAGCCTTTGGAGCTTGCTAGGATATGTCAGAGCGTGCAGCCTGGTGGCAAAGCCTTCAGAAACTCAGGGTCATCTCTACAGAGCACAGAAAGAGCTTTTGTGAAGGGGATGTCAGACTTGTGTGTTTTGGGGAGGAGGGAGGTTGTTTCTTATTCATTTCTATACCCTGTAGTGCCTAACATGGAGGCCTTACTCTCCATTTTAATTGTTCATAAACCTTCAATAATGTTCTTCCAAAACCAAGACAAAACAAAACAGATGATTAATAAGCATGAGTTGATGCCCAGTAAGTGTGTCCAATGTCCTCCGATGAGCATTTGTTAAATGATTATGAGCAAACCACCGCGCTAGGTGCAAAGACAACAACAAAAAGTCCTTGCCCGCAAGGCACTTTCATTCTGCCAGAGGGAAACAAAATGAATCATAGATATGACTTCATATATACACGTATACATAAATGCTTTTGTATAATCTGTAGTTTATACATGATCATTTGAAGGGGGAGAGACAGAGACAGAGGAGGACAGAGAGACACAGAGACAAGAGACAGAGCACTAGTCACCAATGGGGATCAGGAGAGGTAATTGTTCCTGGGCTGAGTCTTGAAGGAATCCCAAGGGTATAAAAGGTAGAGGTAGAGAAGGAGTACCTTCTAGATGGTGGAATAGAAACAGCACTTCCAAGGTGCTCTCCTCCACACCACTCCCAAACCATGTAAAAGGGGACTCTGAACAACTTCTAGAGCTCCAGCACCCACAGAACGACACAGAGAAGCTAACCTCCCACTGAGGACAGCCCGGCAGCCCTGCAGGGAGTGGCCAGCGCAGGGCTCTGAGTGCGGGCAGTGCAGCACATTTGGAACTGACAGTGCAGTGCTTGGGGAGCTGAGACCAGGCCTGTGTGAGCCAGGGTTTTAGACCCAGGGCAGCCGGCTGGAGGGACCCCAGAACACCAGCAGCTGTGGAGATTCCAGAATTATCAACACAGATATGCCTAGGACAAAGTGAGAAGTTAGTGCCTTATGGACTTTGGGACCAGTATTTGGGGAACATGTTGGCTTCTTCCCCTAGGGGTGACAAGTAGCTGAGGAGACTCGGCACAGAAGCCATTTTGCAGCTTCAGTGGCAGCTTCAGCTCCTGGTCTGCGAACTGTAGGGAGATCCAGTGATCAGTCTTGGGGAGTAATTGCTCTTGCTTTAACCTCCCTGGATCTGGATTGCAGTCTGGTGGGGAGATCTAGGGTGGGTATCCAGCTTGCCAGAGCATGTGGAGGCTCCACAGAGGCCACCCAACTAATACCTCTGGAAGTTGTGAAGACCCCAACGTTTGGGACAGAAGCTCCCCTGGCTGGTGGCAGAGTCCTACTGTGGAAACAAGCCCAAAAATCAAGTAATTAAGTGGCAACATGCCTAGGCAAAGGAAACAAAATAAACAGTAAAATGCAACATTAGACTCCTATTTTGGGGGCAAAGAGGATTAAAGCATGGAACAGGAGGAGGTCTGTGAGGTCAGAACTCTTGCACCAAATGCCCCAAATGAAAATATGAGCAGGTTACAGGCCATAGAGGACCTTAAGAAGGATTTTAAAAACCAAATAAAAGAAGTGGAGGAAAAATTGGGAAGAGAAAGGAGAAGGATGCAGGAAAAGTATG
The DNA here is from genome assembly GCA_011680675.1 of Gymnobelideus leadbeateri. Taxonomy (NCBI): domain Eukaryota; kingdom Metazoa; phylum Chordata; class Mammalia; order Diprotodontia; family Petauridae; genus Gymnobelideus; species Gymnobelideus leadbeateri. The sequence continues at coordinate 111,894 of WOXC01006639.1, read as the reverse complement.
AAATGAGAGTCAACAGCCTGACTGAGGAAAACAACACCTTAAAAAATTACTAACTCAAGTGGCAAAGGAGGCCCAAAAGGGCAATAAGGAGAAGAATGCCTTAACAAGACAAATTTGCCAGATGGAAAAAGAATCTCAGAAGCTCACTGAGGAGATTCATTCCTTCAGAGTTGGACTGAAGCAAATGGAAGCTAATGACTTTATGAGAAATGAAGATGCTGGTAAACAGATCCAAACAAAGGAAAGAATAGAAGACAATGTGCAATATCTCATGGGAAAAACCACTGACCTGGAAAATAGATCCAGGAGAGATAATTTTAAAAATATTGGACTACCTGAAAGCCATGATCAAAGAAAGAACCTAGAAATCATCCTTCAAGAAATTCTCAAGGAAAATTGCTCTGATGTTTTAGACCCAGAGGGGGAAATAGAGGTTGAAAGATTCCAGAGATCACCTCCTGAAAAAGATCCTAAAAAGAAAACTCCTAGGAATATTATAGCCAGGTTCCAGAATTCCCAGATCAAGGAGAAAATACTACAAGCAGCCAGGAAGAAACAATTTCAATATTGTGGAAACACAATCAGAATAGCACAGGACCTGGCAGCTTCTAGGGATAGAAGGGCATGGAATATGATATTCCAGAGATCAAAAGAGCTGGGATTAAAACCAAGAATCACCTAACCAGCAAGACTGAGTATCTTGTTTCAGGGGAAAATATGGTCATTCAGTGGAATAGAGGACTTTCAAGCATTCTTGAGGAAAAAACCAGAGCTGAATAGAAATTTTGACATTCAGACACAAGAATCAAGAGATACTTGAGAAGGTAATCAGGGAAAAGAAATCAAAAGGAACTTATCAAAGTTGAACTATTTACATTCCTACATGGAAAAACAATAACTGTGACTGATGAAACCTTTCTCAGTATGAAAATAATGGAAGAAGGGTATATGGTCACATGAATACATATGTGAATGTGTGTATATATGTTTACAGTTATACATGGATAGAGGGCACAGGTTGAATTTGTTGGGAAGGGATGATTCTTAAGGGGTGAAGTCAAGAGGTGAGAGAGGAAAGTGGCAAGACGAGCTGGGGAGAGACAGGGTGAGGTAAACTATCTCATGTAGAAGAAGCAAGAGGAAGTGGTTGCAGGGGAGGGGAAGAACAGGAAGGCAAAAAGGGAAAACCATATTCTCATTGAATTTGGCTCAGGGAGAGAATGACATACATACTAAATGGGATATCTCACCCTGCTGGAGAGTAGGGGGAAGGGGGATGAGAGGGGGAATGATGGAGGGGAGGGCATTCTGGGGGAGGGGAGGTTGGAAGTACCCACTTTCAAAGAGGGAAAGGATCAAAGTAGGGAATGGACCAGGTGGGAGGTGGGATGGGTGGGAGGGAAATATAAGCAGTCTTTTACTATATATCTACTATGGTAGTGTTTTGCATAGCTACACATGTATAACACATACTGAATTGCTTATCTTCCCAGAGGGAATGGGTGACATGGGAGGAAGGGAATGGATCTGAAATTTGAAGTTTTAAAATTAAATGTTTCAAATATATATAGATACTATTATTAATACTATTTTGCATGTATTTGGGAGATAAGATGTGCAGGCATCAGGACATAGAGATTCACCTTGCTCTAATGGTAAAGTTGAAGGGGGTATGGGAGAAGATAGGGGAGAGAGCAGATTGGATGAGGGGAATATCTTGTGGGACTGCTATTCGGGGATGGTGGGTAGGGAAAAAATGGGGAAAAAATTGTAACTCAAAATCTGGTGGAAATAAATGATGTAAACCAGAAGTTAATAAAGTATTTGTTAAAAAAAAAGAAGAAGAAGAAGAAGGAGCCCCTCCTAGCTTAATCCTAGCTAGCATTTATAGAGCACCTCGAGATTTTTACTGTTACCTCACTTCATCCTTGCAACACCCCTAGGAGGCAGGTGCTATTATTATATCCAGTTTGCAGATGAGGAAACTGAGGCAGAAAGTAGCAGCTTGCCCAGGGTCACAAGCTAGCAAGTACCTAAGGCTGGATTTGGACTCGGGTCCATTGCACCATCCAGCTATCCCTTGGGGGACAGCCTGGCCCGTCTGGCTCCCACTTCAGATTGCATGTGCCTGATAGCTAAGGGAGAAGTTTCAGGGCCAATAGTCTGATGAGAGGTTTTTGCCACACCTAGACCAAAGGGCACCCTTCACCCTCCCCTCAAAAACCCTTTATAGAATCTCTGCTTCTTTTTGCTAATTGGGCTCGGCCTGTGCTTTCTAGAGCCTGCTCAATGGAGGAATCTTAGAATAAGAGCTTAGATTCATAAAGCCAAAGAACGTTAGAATTGACAGCTACCTTGCAGAGATCATCCAGGCTAACCTTCACATGCTCTAGGTGATGGAAGGGAAGACCAAACAGGAGAAATGACTTGCCCAGGGTCCCACGGCAAGTTAGTACCCAAGCTGGAACTAGAACCTACATCTTCTTATTTCCAGTCCAGAATGCTCTCCACAACCTCACCTTGTCCTGATGCTTGGACAGATGGCTGTATGATGACACATAGCTGCCCACTTTGTAATTCTTCTGTGGTGGGGGCAGGGTGTGTCAATATGGTTGATATTTCATATGGTGTAGGCAGCAACCTGGAAAGTCCTAAAAGGTTGTAGTGAGAGGCAGGGGAGAGGAAGAGGAGAGAGAGAGAGAGAGAGAGAGAGAGAGAGAGAGAGAGAGAGAGCGAGAGAGAGAGAGAGAGATTGGAAGAAAGAGGTTATCCAGCCTCAGACACTTAACACTTAACTAGTCATGTGACCTTGGGCAAGTCATTTAACCCCAATTGCCCTCCAAAAAGCAAACAAACAAACAAAAAATGTTACAAAAAATAAAATTAAATTAAAAAGGGGTGGCCAGGTGGCATAGCGAATGGAGCACCGGCCCTGGAGTCAGGAGGACCTGAGTTCAAATCTGGCCTCAGATGTTTGACACACTTACTAGCCATTTGACTTTGGGCAAGTCACTTAACCCCAGTTGCCCTACCAAAAAAATAAAGAGGTTAGAGAAAGGAAGAAAATAAAATGAGAAAGAAAGAGAGAAAAGGGAACATGATGAGAAAGGAAGCCAGAATAAATGTTGGGTGAAGATGAGAAATTTCCTTGATTGGGATGCCAGGGGGAAGGAAGGAGATGTGAATTTATTAAGCACTTACTATCTGCCTGGTGCTGTGTGCTAAGCACTTTCCAAATATTATCTCTGGGTCGAGAAGATAACAAGTTTAGTCTCAGCTGTTGGTTTTCCACTAAATACAAGTTGCCTGCAAAGCGTGAAAATGAAACTTAGCCCAGCTGTACCTGGCCAAGGGAACCCTCTCACCTTGACCTCTTTCCTCCTGCAGGTCGATTCCTACAACTCAGACCCCCTGATCTGCCACACAGGATTAAAGGTTTGCTTCGGCATTCAGCTGCTGAACGCCGTGTCTCGGGTGGAGAGGGCCCTCCCCAGGCTGACCCTGCCAATTCTGCTGCTTCAGGGATCTGCTGACAAACTGTGTGACAGCAAGGGGGCCTATGTACTCATGGAAGCTGCCAAAAGCCAGGATAAGACCCTGAAGGTAAACCTCCTCTGGGCCTCTGCACTGTGCTGGCTCTGGAACCAGCCAGGTTCTAGGTCACACATGTGTGATCACCAGGTCATAGAGTTAAATCTGGAACAGATCTAAGAGGTCACCGAGTCCACTCTTGGTCATGTTGTAGAAAAGAAAACTGAGACTCAGAGGGGTCATAGAGGTCATAGAGGTCCATAGATGCTAAGACTTGAACCTGGGTCTTGTGACTCTCACCACACTACCCCACATGGCCCCCTGGATCAGGCCTCAGAGGATGTACAGCCCAGTCACCTCTGAGCTGTAGCAAAAACAATCTGAAATATAGGTATCATTGACTCCAGCTCATTCTGATAGGTGTGGTCCAGGTGTGTGTGTGTGTGTACGCGCGCGCGCATTCCTAAAGCCTCTATTGGAGCTGTTGGCATACAAGGCGTTCCAAGAGCCTTAGTCTTTCTCTGTTCCTCTCGCTCTCTTCCTCTCTTCTCTCCGTCTCTCTGTTTCTCGTCCTATCACCTCCACACCTCTTTCCCCCCCTCCCCACTAGTGTGGTTTTCATCTTTAACAGTTTAAAAATGCACTGAGACTTTAGGAATATCCTGTGTTTGGGGTGAGAGAGCAGGCTTGGTTTAGGAGAGTGCAGTTTGGGGAAGGACCTGAATTGGTTCTGATTGAGCAAAGGACTGAGCTTGAGGTGAGAAGGCTGGAAGAAGCCATTACTAAATTCTAGAATCTCCACATTGGCTTTCGGATCATTCTGTGTGAATAAGAAGTATTGGCCCATGCTCTTCCATCAATGACTGAAATGCAAAATGGCCGTGGGTGCACAACCTCTACAAAGAGGGCTGTGCCGAGGTCCATGCGAGGGTGCCAGAGCCCCAGTCCCTTTGATGTTGCTGGTCTCCTCCTCCTGTCTCTCCCCATGAGGTAGTTGTGCACTCCTGACATCCATAATGTTATACTCTTCTCAAGCTACAAATGTTATTAAGATACCATGAGACAGGCCTATGGGAACTGTGATGCGCTTGTTACTTACCCTGCAAAGGTAAAACTGAGAAGACTCTGGAGACCCAGAGAGGCTGAGCAGAAGAGCCATTGTCGGTAAGGGGCAGGCGTAGCGTCCTAGGCATAGACTAGGAAATCTGGAGCAGAAACTAAAACCTTGATGAGCTTTGCACATGGCAATGACAGCCCCAAAGGAAAGGACACTCTGAAAGAATGGCCATGGAATAATAGCCTGTATCTTTATGGCCCTGTAAGATATACAAAGCACCTTTCCTCACAACAATCCTGTGAAGGAAATAGTACTATATATGTATGGGCATGTGTGTACATATATATGGTGTGTGCGTGTACATTCTTACATGTATATGTATGTGTGTGTGTCCATATACAGGCACACCTGTGTGACATATGTGTGCGTGCATGGTGCTGTGTGTATTTATTTGCATCTGTGTGTGCATATGGGTTGTGTGTATTATGGTGTGTGTTGTGCATGTGTGTTGTGTATATGCACGTGTGTGTACAGATACAAAATATACAGACTATTGCCCATATAGAAACATATATGTATGCATACATGTATGTATATATGCATATTATGTGTATGTATACATATATACTATTTCTATATAATGGTCGTTTTATAGATGATGGGGCAGTCTCAGATTGGTAAGATGGTAATGTGATCTCTTCTGGGTCACCAAGTTCTTTAGCTTCCAAGCTGGGCTGTTGTGACACCTAGCCTGGGGTCATTTGCCCTGTGCCATACTGCCACCTCCTAAATGGTATTGATCACCACCAGTAAGCCTTTACTCAGTGTCCACTGGTCTTTCCAGCCCCATCTTTGTAGACAGCTTGAAGGCCTGAATTAAAAAACACATCTCTGAGGAGCATACTGTGTCTACAGTGGGGCAGTCGCCATTAGTGACCCTGAGGCTTAGGTCCATGCTGTAAGTTCTCCCATTCATTTCAGGCACCCCTGTGTGTGTCTCCTCTTTGTTCTACCCTGGCTGGCTCTGACCATCTTTTTCTCTTGGTTCCAGATCTACGAAGGTGCCTACCATGTCCTGCACAAAGAACTTCCTGAAGTGACGAGCTCTGTCTTCCACGAAATAAAGATGTGGTTCTCTCAAAGGATAGCTTCAGGAGGAGCCACTTCTAGTCCCTAAGCACATCAGCCTGGTTACCATGTCATGGTCTGTGGGAAATAGGCAGAGAAAGGGGTGGAAGCTGGCTTCTTGGCTTCGTCTTACCAAAATCTCAAATTGGAGGGATTCCTAGCACAATTTGCTTAAAAAAAATATATGTAGACATTCCTATTATGGGATGACCCCCCTGTCAGCTATTTGAACATTTCCCTTAAGGGGAGGGGGGTGGGAGGGAGAAACCCTTTATGGAAAAAGGGTACCAGGTAGGGGAAAAGCTACAGGCAAATCTCAAGATAGGGTCTATATGCCAATGATTCTAGGAAGGAGCCCCTGTGCACCAACTCTCCCAGCTCCCATGTGGTTTCTCTTGGAAGCCTGGTATTACATGTGGGGCAGGGGAAGGGGGGGGGGGGGTCCTGTCTCTCTACCTATGCTGCAATAATATTTGCAGGGGTTTTATAACTGACACTTTGTTGTTTCCCCTCCTAATGTGATATGTATCAGAAGGACTCCTGCCCTGTTCCCCCACTTCCCACCTCCCATTTGATGTTCAGATAGACAGAAAGTGAGTCCTATAACCAGAGGAGCCAGGGAGGAGATCTGTCTAGTCATGGGATCAGTGTAAGCCATTCCATGAGCTAGTTCATGGCTAGTTCAGCTAGTTGGGATTGTAGAGCCTCCAGGGTGAGGCTATTATCCCACAGAAAAACTGAATGTGGGGGCACATTAAGCTACTTCTCAATATAATCAGGTTTTCAGGGGAAAATCAGAATGAAATATTCCAAAGGAGCGTGAAAAATAAGAGTAGAGAAACCAACATAACAGGAGACAATTCTCTATTTTCCCCAAATAGACCCTTCCCCTTTCAAAGGACAGAAACCCTGGAGTTAACAGACAGTTCTGCTATATACCTTCAGAGTCTGACTCGACTTGTTTAACCATTGACACTATGAAAGAAAAAGCTGTATTTAATAGAAAATATTTAATATATGATACATATTATAAGAAATATAGTATTTTGGTGATTGGGAAAAGATTAATTATCAGAAACCAAGGAGGGTTTGAGAAAACCTTGCTAAAAAAAGTCCATGGTGGATATAGGTGAACCCATCAAGACCCAAGACAGTTATCCAGCATAGCTCTTCACATCTCTGTCTTCTTCAAAGGGTGCCATTAGGATCACTTATATCTTTTAGCATGGCCCTAGCTATCTGTCTTGGCCCCCAGCTTTGCCCAACAGCCTTGGGGGAAGAGAAGAGTGAACTCTGCTGATGGGGGCCCATTGCTCTTTGGACATGTTCATCACTCTGAAGAACAGAAGCCAAGGCCCCTTCCCAGAGTTCCTCCCCCTACCTGGATCCCCCAGACTATCTCTCTGGAAGAGAGCAGCTATGTCCACAGCCATCTGCCCTCTAAGGGCCAACTCTCTCTTGGAGTAAGAAGCAGCAGGACTTGTGAAATATAAGCATTGGAAATGAGGTGGTTGGGGTGGAGAGTTAGTGGCATCAAGAACACTATTTGGGTGGTCTGCCATCCAGGAAACTGAAGCAAGTCTGAACTGCCCAGAAGATGCTTGGGGAGATAAAATGAGAGAGAACGGGAGCTTCCAAGGTGATGCTGGTATGTGTGGTGAGCAAACCCTGGACGCAGTCTTCCTTCCTTCATGGACTCTGCATGGAGGGCACTTCTTAATGCCAGGGTTTCCCATCAGGTCCATTGCAGGGCACTGATTGGCTTTGCCAGATTTAGTCCAACTCATCCCCAGGCCCTGAATGATGTGGGATCGAAGAAGACAAGCTGACTCAGCAGTCTTGCTCCCTAAATTCCATTTGGTGCCTTCAGAATGAAGTGTGGGCCGCCAAACATTTCCTGGAGGAGTCACCAGTACTGAGGACACAGCTACCTCTGGTGGAAGGATCTGGGTGTTCCAAAATTACCGGCACATTCTCCCCAGTCTTGTTTGGTTCATTGGGAATGGACCTTGGAGAAGAGATGGGGAGTCATTTGCCTCATTTCCCAAGTCTGCCCGGCACAGCCAGGAGAATTTAATAGCCCTAAAAATACAAATGTGGGAAAGCCAGAAGCAGATTGGAGTTTTGCATAATCAACAAGCAGAATTCAGGGAAGAGTCACTTCCTTAAGCCAATGAGGGAAACTTGTCTTCTCTCTCAGGCCCCTGACAGCAGAGTAAAAGGAGGTAGAAGGGGGATGCCTCCGGCCCTGATTCCATCCAGTGGCCCGCTTCTTCTCAGGTGTTGTTTCCATCTGCCTCCCTTTTCCTCTTTTCTCTTCTCTTCCCCTCAGTGAATGCCAGCAATAAATAGGGGGTCGTGTGGCTAAGACTCTGCAGTACTGTCTTTTCCAAAATGGACTTTTTTTTTTTAACTCTGCATGGTTCATCAGATACACAGCTCTTGTCAAGCTCTGAAAGGGACAATTCAAGGAGCAAACCCCCAACACAAGGGTCCCTCCCACCCATCAGTCTGCAGGACTCATTTCTGTTTCCAAAACTGCACATAGATGCCAACCTCACCCACTGAAATGCCAACACCAGTTTCACAACAGAGAGGGGGAAATTACATCTTTCTACCACCCTGCTGAGAAGTGAGATTTTGGCCAAATGCCTTCTTCCCTCCCTTTCCAGGCCTCAAACTCAGCTGTCGATCTGAAGGTGAGGCAGAGCCTTGGAAAAGGCATTTACTGAAATACACCTGCCACGTCTCCCAGGAGCTAAAAAGGTGCTTCTTGCTCCAGTCCCAGCTCGGCTCATCGCCACTTTTGTGGGGCACTAGTTTAAATGACTAGGTTAACAGTGACTGGCAGTAAAAACTACTCCTGGTACAGCCTCACCCATGCCTACCACCTCCAGGAAGCCACTTTGGCCAGGAGAGCTTTGGCTCAGGGAAGAGTTGATGAGATAAGCCACCTCAGAGAGATGGAAACCTCTTCCCCCAGCTCCCATAAGACACGACTACCTTGGTCACCTAGCTTGAGGGCTACCACTACAGACTGGCAGGAGTGTCTTACTCTTGAGCTCAGTTCCAATGAGATCCAGAGAATAACAGAAGACCCCTGGTGAGACCATGAGCAAATAGTAATTTCATATCCAACTTAGCCAGGGCATTACCAAAGGCAGGAGACAGGCACCTGTGGGTTCATTGGCAATAGACTCCATAGTCCATTTGGTTTCAGATGTCTAGATTATGTGATTCCCTCTCCTTTAAAGTAAATTGCCTGGGGAGGGAAAAATAACACAGAGATTGAGTTCTGGGCAAAAGATTAACCCACATATGTTTAGCAGGACCAAAGAATCCATCAAAAGAGCACCATTTTTTAGTTGAAGAGAAAAGCAAAAATCTTGAGTAGGGCCCTTAGCCTTCTAAGCAGTGAATCTAGTCTTTAGGATGGGAGAATTGATCACACTTATCACCCTCCCTCTTCCCCTAACAGTTCCTCGAAAAAGCACCCACTTCCCCATGATCCAGCCCTCCTAAGCCAAGGCCCATCGAGTACTGGGAGGCAGGACCTAGTCTTCCACTGGGCACTTTGAGGCACAGAGACCTTAGCTATGTACTGAGAAGGTTTCTGAAGCAAGGTATGAAGAGGGAAACTGACTTTTAAAGAAACTGACCCAGGTGCTAGGGCTATTTCATCCAACTGCCAGTGGAGGGACAGTTCCCTTCAGACTGAGATCAGTCTGTTATGGGACAGAAGCAAGCAGAGGTTCCCAAACTTGTAAGGAGCAAATTACAGAAGCTTGAGTAAACTGAGGCAGCCAGCCACACCTGGCACCCAAAGGTGAGGTGGAAATAGAGGCCAAAAAGGACAGAGAGAGAGAGCTAGCTCTTTGGCTAGTATAACTGGGTCTTGAGGATACCAGGGACTGACAAACCAGAATAGAGACCTATCTGTGAAGAAATTGTTTCCAACTATTAGAATGTGAGCTCCTTGAGGGCAGGGACTGTCTCTCTCTTATATTTGTAACCTCAGCACCTAGCACAATGGCTGGCACCAAATAAAAGCTTGTTGGTTGAGTGTTGGTACTCCACCATCCAGTCCCTTTAAACTGTGAGCACTTGATGCCCGGCACCTTGAGCGTGGTAGGACCTTAATAAACACTTGATTGAATTGCACTGAATAGGAATGGATTAGATTGTACTGGATGTGCATGCAAAGCTTTTGTATAGGAATGGAAACCAGTTGTTGCTGGTGAAGGTCCCATGTCCCCTGGGAATCTCACCCTTTCACCAAGCCCCTTGTCCCCAGTGGTGATGGGGAGGCGGCAGGTGGTGTGCTCAGGTCTTGATTCCAAACCATGTGGACTTCCACCCATCAGTGGCACTGCCTTCCTTGTGCACTATTTGATAGAACTGGGTTTTCCTTTAAAAGAAGACTATAGCCCAATAGCAATGGAGCAATAGTACTCTGTGCCTGCTTCCCTTCTCCTTCCTGCCCCCATCACTCTAGCATCCAAAGGCCCTACATTAAAAAAGGCCAGAAGCATCTTCTGTTTAATGCTATTTTCCCACCCTGTATCCAGCCCTGCACTTTAACCTATTGCTAACATAAACCTATCAAGACCCCCAGGTAATTCCTAGCCCATTCCTCTTGCCATGTTCCTTTGCAGTTCAATGACATATATTCATATAGACTCTTAGTGGGGCAAATGTGTACAAGTTTAGAACTATTACAAGAACACAGTGTATGATTACTGCTAATCAATAATAAAAACATATGTTTTCTGAATGGCGTTGGATCTGTGTGTGTGTGTGTGTGTGTCTTTCTTCAGCAGAACTCAAATGCTGTAGTGAGCAGCTCTTGAACATTTCTCCCTAAGACTGGAAAACTACAGTTTTCTTTGCCAAGATGGAGACAAGAGTTTCAGCTGTTGCCCTACTCCCATCACAGTTCCTCCATTTGCTAATCCTCAAACACTGTCGGGGGCTCAGTGAGAGCGGTCTGAGGAGTGGGTAGAACTCACTCAGTATGAGAGGTGTGCCTCCCTGCCCATCACCACTGCCAATCGCCTCCTCATAAAGGACAACCAAACAATCGTGAGCCCAAAGGAGAGCTGGGGGGATAAGACAAAACTGGTGAAGGATGCTGGATTTGGTGTTGGGACATGAGTTCAAATCCGACCTCTGGTTACTTGTTGCTTGTATGACTTTGGTCAAGCCACTTCCTCTCTGAGCCTCAGTGTCCTTACCTATGTGATGAAAGAGTTGGGCTATATGATCTCTGAATGCCTTCCCAGTCCTGGAATTTATGCTCCTATGATCTTCACGATGTTTGCTGAATGTAGTTTTCCCATCTTCCTTTCCCACTTCCTGTCTTCTTCTCATTCCCTTCCCATTCTTTCTCTCTTTTTTACTCTTTCTCCCATAACCCACCATCACATGAAACTTTAAAAGGAACTCTTAATTTGTTAATTTATTGCCTTGGCAGCCATGCATGTTCCCTGTTTTTAATGGAAAAGACCAATGAGCCGAACGTTTGGTTTCTCCCAAAACCAACAATGTGTTTCTTTCCCCCTCTTGCCTAAGGCCATTAGTTCACATTTATGTAAGCATTTTATAGCTTCCTTGTGCAAAGAAGCCAAATATCAGAAGCCAATAGCCCGATCTTACACCTCTGGTGTCCTGCTTTCAATCTGGTAACCCTTTCTCTCTCCATTGAACCAGGAGAATAAGGGGAGGATGGGGAAGGGAATGGGAAAGACAGCTTAGTCAGGAAACGGGTTGAAAACAAAATTTAACTCAGATGTTTCTTCTTCGTGGAATGCATCTGGCTAGATCACATTTTGTAGTTGACTACAGGAGATCCCTGGCCAGGGACCAAATAAAGCCCAGACTCCTTTGTCTGACATTCAAGGTCCTCCACAGACTGGACCAAACTGGTGCTTTCCAACTCCAAAACTGTATGATTATTATAAATGACTGACAGATAAGACCCATCACACTTAATAGACCTAGCTCCTCTTTAGGCTGTGGCCTTCATAGGGCTTGCCTGAATTAAGCATCAATCACAGCATCAGAGAGCATTAGATTTGGAAAGGAAATTGGGGTCATCTTGTCCAGTTCCTATATTTTACAGATAGGGAAACCAAGGCTTAAAAAGAGGAAATGAGCCATTTTATTGTTGAGGAAAAGAAACCCAGAAAGGGTAAGTGACTGACCAATGTTAAACTCCAAGCAAATGGCAAAAGGGAAGGCCACTTTTAGACTCTCATCATTTGAAAAGAAAAGTTTGTGTTGATAATTATAATGATAATTATGTATAGCTATAGAGGGGCAGCTTATTGGCTCAGTGGATAGGGCACTGGGCTTGGAATCAGGAGGACTTGTCTTCATGAGTTCAAATCTGGCCCCAGATACTTACAAGCTGTGTGATCCTGGGCAAGTCACTTAACCCTGGTTGCTTCAGTTTCCTCATCTGTAAAATGAACTGGAGAGAGAAATGGCAAAGCACTCCGATATCTTTGCCAAGAAAACTCCAAATGGGGTCGCAAAGAGTCATACACAATTGAACAAAAACAACAAAATAGACCTAGAAACATGGTTACATCAGAGCTAGTCAAAACCTTAGAGGTTCCCCCCCTTTTTTTAAAGCAATCGGGGTTAAGTAACTTGCCCAAGGTCACACGGTAGGTTTTTGTTTGTGTGTGTTAAGTGTCTGAGGTCGGATCCAAACTCAGGTCCTTCTGACTCTAGGGCCGGCGCTCTACTCACTGCGCCACCTAGCTGCCCTGGTTTCTCCCCTTTTCATAAATGGGGGAACTGAGTCATAGAGCATCAAAGTGACTTGCCCAAGGTCACACAGCAAATTAATAGCAAAGCTAAGTAAGAAGCAGGACTCCTGATGCTTCGGCTTCTGGGGCTGCCCCAGAAAAGCATAACAGGAACCAGAGACTGGTGAAGGAAGTGTCTGGGGCCTGAGATAAGGAAGACTGTGACACTAAAGAATACTTTGTGTGATTTTAGGCAAGTCTTTTCATTCCTCTGGGGTCCAGTTTCCTCATCTGGAAAAGGAGAGAGTTGGAGAAGATGCTCTTTAAGGTGTCTTACAGCTCTAAAGCCTGTGCTTCTGACATCCAGTGAGGATTTTACTTTGAACTGAAAACTGTTGTGTATTCAGTTGAGGAATATTTATTAGTCACCATTAATGGATTATGGATACTCTGGGGGAAAGAAAGTGTATACTCAGCCTCCCACTGGGCCAGACACACATCCCCACACCAGAAAAGTCAGGCTCAAACCCCCCATGATGACTGTCCTTACTGCTCTCAATGTCTCACAGAAAGGGTTGGGGAAGGAGGGCCAGAGGGAGACAACCATTCAAAAGAACAGGGGTCCATAAGGAAGAGCAGAAGGCAGGGGAAAATTAAGGGTAATTGCCACTTCTTCATATGGTTTAGGATGGTGACCCACCAGAGAGGGACCATGTAATTATATCATTTTCCCCACTGCGTAATTTCATCCTCTTCCAGTTCCAAGAAGGAAATACAGTAGTTTTTTTCTCTTCAAGTAATGTTCCAGTTTTTCCAGGAAGATAAAGCAAGCAACTCTTCTAATTCAAATTCTTCCACAAATCACTTTTCTTCTTGGGGCCTCAGTTTCCCCAGCTGTATGCTGAATTAGTTCCTAAGATCACAGGATCATGGAGCGAGGGTTGGAAGGGACTTCACAGGCCATCTAAGCCAACCTCCTTGTCTTTGCTTATAGGTAAGAAAAGTAAGCCCCAGAGAGTAAGCGTCAGGGGGAGGACTAGAACCCAGATCTTTGGACTCTAGGCTCAACGGATGAGATGACTTTTGAGGTCCATTCTAGACAGGGAATCCTGTGGTTCTGTGCGCCTAAGGAGAGTTGTGCCCCTGGACATCTGGAGACAACAAGCCTGGGAGGTGTCAGAATTACAGACTTTATCATTTAAGCCTAATTACTTCCCAGAGCTAAGTGGAGATGTGAAAGCCCTGAGGGGGAAATCAGAAAGAAAACCCTCTTCCCCACTAATACCTGGAAAAACCCTCATCATTAAAATTTTTAGAGTGATAAAAAGCTGTGTACGGTTTATGTTTGTTTCCAGATGACTAATAGTGAAGAACAGTGCCCATCCCCTGACAGAGGAAATGAACTAGCCAGGCAGAAGGAGACACACATTACTGGACATGACCAATATGGGAATCTGTTTTGCTTGACAGTGCATAGGGTCGTCAAGGCTTTTTTTTTTCTTTTCTTTTTCTGGGGGGTGGTGGGGAGGCAGAGGGAGTTGGGGGAGAAAATAAATGTTAATTTTTTATTGTTTTGTTTTGTTTTTGCTTTTTGGAGGGGGGAAGGCAGGGCAGTTGGAGTTAAGTGACTTGCCCAAGGTCACAAGGCTAGTTTTTTGTGTTAAATGTCCGAGGCCAGATTGAACTCAGGTCCTCCTGACTCTAGGGCTGGTACTCTATTCACTGTGTCACCTAACTGCCTCCTTAAAATTTATTTTTAAAAAACTAACATTTGGAGGCAGCTAGGTGGCGCAGTGAATAGAGCACCAACCCTGGAGTCAGGAGGACCTGAGTTCAAATTTGACCTCGGACACTTGACACACTTACTAGCAGTGTGACTTTGGGCAAGTCATTTAACCCCAATTGCCCTCCAAAAAGCAAAAAAAAAAATTTTTTTTTAAAGATGTATGTCTTTGGCCAGTCTATATTCCCCAAATGAGTTTGAAAGACTATGCACTACGGAGATTTTGACAGACTTGGGGCTCCCCCCTCTTACCCCCTCCCCCCAGTACATTTTCTGAGACTTTCTCTTCTTCAATTGTCTACAATATCTCAGCATCATAATTCTGGGATGCTGAAGACAAGCAGAACCATGGAGTCAGATTCAGAGTTGAAAGGAACCCTGGAAATCATCTAGTCCAATCCCTTTATTTTGTGAATGAGAAAAACCAGGACCCAAAGAGATTAAGTTTCTTAAGGGTCCCTTACAGTTCTGCTCTATTGGCCATGGACTTATCCAAGTTCGCTGAAGAGAAAAAGAAGAGCTGGGATTCAAACCCACGTTCTCTGACTCAAAATCCAGAACTCTTCCTACTCTGTCCACTGGGGGGATGTTACAGGAGCACATGTGGGTGGCAGTGAGAACTGCCAAGGGCTGTTGGCCATGGGGATAGAGGATGAGATGATAGATAGATAGATAGATAGATAGATAGATAGATAGATAGATAGATAGATAGATGATGGATGGATGAGAGATGGATAGATAGATGGATAGATAGATAGAGATGGATAGAGATGAGAGATATAGATTGATAGACAGAGAGAGATAGATGATGGATGGATGGATAGATGGGTAGATAGATGATAGATAGATAGATAGATAGATAGATAGATAGATAGATAGATAGATACATGAATGGATGGTAGGGGAGGGAGAGATAGATGATAGACAACGTAGGTAAGAAGTATAGGTGGATAGAGTATTTATTAAGTGCTTGTTCTCTGCTAAATTCATTTCTAAGTGCTGAACATACAAATAAAAGCAAACAAGATGGTCTTTACTCTCAGAGAGCTTACTTTGGAACAGGAGAAGCTGGGAAGTAGGGGGTTGGAGGTGGAGAGTATACCCATTCTGGGAGTAAGGCTGAGTCAAGAGATTTGGAATGAAGGGCAGCTAGGTGGAGCAGTGAATAGAGTACTGAGCCCCTACTTTGTGAGTTCAGATCTGGCCTCAGACACTTACTAGCTGTGTGACCCTGGGTAAGTCATTTAAACCTGTTTGCCTCAGTTTCCACATCTGTAAAATGAGCTGGAGGAGGAAATGACAAACCATTCCAGTATCTTTACCAAGAAAACCTCAAAAGGGGTTACAGAGTCAGACAAGACTGAACAATAATAACTAGGTGTGAAGTCAGTCTGGCCCTCAGGAAATGGGGTTCTGAGCCAGGGACACATCCATCTAAAGAGAAGCCCCCAGGTGGAAGCACTAAAGCAGCCACCTAATGTGAGATGTTGTTGATGTTAATAGCTGAGGTTCCCTCTCATGAGGAGGTATAGGATTTACTTCCAAATAGCCATTAACCTATGTCTTTTTTGGGGGGGGGCGCTTTTTGGAGGGCAATTGGGGTTAAGTGGCTTGCCCAAAGTCACACGGCTAGTAAGTGTGTCAAGTGTTCGAGGCCGGATTTGAATTCAGGTTCTCCTGACTCCAGGGCTGGTGCTCTATTTACTGTGCCACCTAGCTGCCCCCGTTAACCTATATCTTTATAGGTTGTTTTTTTTTTTTTTCTGAGCATATTGGGGTCTTGGAAAGATTCAAGAGATAGGGACAGGACCTTCAATTTCATTGGTATCAGGAACTCCCACATGAGCTAATTTTCTCTCCCAATGCAGATTGGTGCCTACTCTGAAATTTATAATCTTTAAGATTGTTTAGAAGAGAAATGCTGGCCACCCAGTGGCCAGCACAACCTGAACCAGATCAAAATGTAATTGGGAAATATTTAACAAAAATAAATATGTGATAAAACATAGATGATGTTAATAAGTGATATTCTAAGCCACTGTGGGGCCCACAGAGATCCTTACATAAAGTGGCCATTTTCAGTTTCTGAGTTTGACAGCACTGGTGTAGGCAAAAGGGAACAAAATGGGGGGTTACATGTGTGATCAGAGCTCTGCCTTGGGAGGGTTATTTGGGCTGTGGTCTACAGGACAGATTTTTTTTTTCTGAGATTGTTAGGGGGGGTTGAGAGTTGAAATATAGGAGAGATACTAAGGGCTGAGACAGTTAGGAGATGATTACAATAGTCCAGGTGATGGATGAGCAGGACTTGGCCCAAAGGAATGGAGTGGAAACAGGAGAGCTCATTGGAGAAACTGCAATGGTGAACACTAGGGGGCTGGAACTGATTGGATGTAGGAGGTGAACAAGAGACATTCATCCCAGAGGGTAGGGCCTTGAGACTGTAGGAAGACATAGAACAGAATCTCTACTATCAGCAGAAATAGGAGAAGGGATACAAAAAATCTGCCTCCCTCTCTATTCCTTCTGCCCTCCCTCTCTTCCTCTCAGAGGCAGGGGACTATGGTTGTACATTACATAAAGGGGCAGACTTGATCACCCTATTGATTACTTTTGCTGAAAGCTTTCCCCACTCCCTTTTTGTTTCTTGCTTCCAGGGATGGCTTGCTGAGTAGGGGAAGGAGGAGGGATATATTCTGAAATAAAGGTGATTTTTTAAATTCTTAAAATGAAAAAAGCAGAAATTGAAGAGAACTAGGAAGTAGAACTGGCTTGCATGAAATGGTTGAGTTCAGTGTTGGACACATGGACACTGGTGAGCCACCCACATGAGGTCCAGCTGGCAGAGGGAAATTACAGGATTTGGGGCTACAGGGATCATCACCAAACCCCTCATTTTATAGATAAGGAAGCTGGGCTTCCACAGGGCTAAATGATTTGTCCAAGGTCATATAACTATCAAGTTTCAGAGCCAAAGTTTGAAGTCAGGTCTTGTGAATGTAGGGTTGAAGCTTGAAGAGTTTAGAGCTGAAAATAGAGGAAGAAGCACCCACATAAAGACTGAAACCAAGGGTGAGAATGATATTGCCAGAGGCAAAAGGGAGGGAAACTAGCAATGGACAAGAGTTTGAGGGCCTCGAGGGGAGAAGGTTCACAACTGCCAGTAGTACAGGGAATTAGCTGAAGGTAAGTAAACCCATTAGAAGCTGCCATGAAGGAGCAGCTGAGGCTGGCTAGCTGGAATTTTTAATGAAGACAATAAACACAGTTGTGTTTCTTTCTCTAGGAACACAGCAGCCCAAGAAGAGAAAGCAGATGGCAGAATTGTCAAGGCAGCCACGGCAGGGGGGTGGGGTAGGGAAGGGAGGGGTGCGGTTGCTTCTAAGATCCTGGTGGGAGAGAGCATTGTTAATATGGATGCCCAGGAGCTCCTCCTCAGTGAGCATGGGAACAGGTGAAGTTAGATGCAGGTGATAGAATGGAAAAGAAGATAGAGGAGGCAGGATAGAGGCAACCTGGAATCTATAAAATGGGAGAGGGCCAGGGTCGGGATTGATGACTTTAAAGAAGCCCCATGCAAGAGACTGAATAACTCATCAAAATACATACATGTTTCTCACTTGAAGAATTTCTTTCTTGCCCTCCCCACAGGAAGAGGTCACATGCCCACTGACCCCATGATGCTGGAAGGGACCTGACTGCTCAGGGCAGCCGGGCAAGTAAGCCAAAGAATTGGCCAA
Organism: Gymnobelideus leadbeateri; assembly: GCA_011680675.1. Taxonomy (NCBI): domain Eukaryota; kingdom Metazoa; phylum Chordata; class Mammalia; order Diprotodontia; family Petauridae; genus Gymnobelideus; species Gymnobelideus leadbeateri. The sequence goes on along the minus strand of WOXC01006639.1, from coordinate 93,900 downwards.
GCAAAACCCCTAAATACCAGCCAAGTGAAATCCTGAAATTCCAGGCAGGAACAGGTAAGACTTTAACCTCGATGATTACAGTTACAGGAAGACAGGGCGTCCTTGAAAGGCCCATCCATTCAGATTCTAATACATAAATAACCCAGGAAAGGGCTGTTGGCCTCCCGGAGGGGGCCAGAAGGCCAATACAGCCGGTCTGAATAATGAGCCAAAAGGATTGTGCCCTCCCTCTCTAAGTTCCTCTTGGAGACAGAGCCAAAGGCCCTGCAGGAAAATAGCAATAACTTATATTTCTATTAGGCCTTTATGGCTCCCCAGGAGGAGCTCTCCTTACAAAGATTTAGTGAAGTAGGTAGGACAGGTATTGCCACTCTCCTTTCAAAGTGAAGTGGTTTTACCCAGGGCCACACAGTTAGGAGGTTCTGGAGTCAGGACTTGAAGTCAGACCTGAAATGGATGCCCATGGGCTCCCCTATGTACTGTGCTACTAACACTCAATGCCCAAAGTCTAAGCTTTGAAAATCTGACTCCAGTCCCTATGAGAACACTTCTCAGTTCTGTCCCTCTTCCCCACAAAACAGCATCACCCCATGGAAGTTCAGCAGCTTGAACTGATAGGGGATCCCAGCAAGTCCTGGAGGGAAAAATGCTTCGGAATCAACCTTCTCTCCAGAGCTGGCATAGGTGAAACAAAGGATCCAAAGCCTATTGCCAAGTACACCCCAGTTCCAATTCCAGGCCAGCTCTCTCCAGGACTCCATGGCCATGCAGCAGGCCACACCTCTGCCTTCTTACCGTCAGGGATGCATCCTTCTCTTCCCTAGCTGGTTTTGCTGCAGGCCTGAGAGAGGAAGCTGGGCCAACCTTCTCCCCACAACCCTCCGAATTCCCCCTGCTGGGGCCCAGGAGGAGCCTGGGCCCCACAGCCCCAGAGCTGATGCCTCAACAGGCCATCAGAGCTGAGAAACCAATGCCTTCAAAGGCTGGTGGATTTGCTGGAGGCAGAGAAAACAGATCTTGGCTGGGAAATGAGGAAGACAGAGCCCCAGGGAGCAGCTTCCAAAATAAAACAGATGAGAAAACGCAGCCAAGCCCCAGATATAATAAACCCCAGATAATTAACAAGCCGTCGCCAAGATAATCATAGGGAAATATACTTTTATTGCTGCACACATGCTCCTCTGTTTTATTTTTAAATAGTATATATTAGAATAGATTTTAGCTCTGAAAACCTGCAGTTTGGGCATCTATTTTTTTTCCTGAGGGAAAGAGGCTGGGCAACTCTCACTCCCTCTCCTCCCCTCTCTGAGCAAGGGTACCTGGTTCAGCCTCCTTAAACAGCCTGGGGGGAGTGAAGGGGAGGGAAAAAGCTCTCCTCACAAGCCCAGATCAGTTTTCTCTGGGCTTAGCACAATCCCCAGGCTTCATCTGGCCTTGGAGTCCTTGGGGGAACCTGGTTTTACAACATCCCAGCTTTCCCAGGATTTATTAGCCCAACCAAAAATCATTCTCCTGTATCCCCACCAGGAGAGTTTGGGAAATACCTGTTTGTGCTTTGAGGGGGGGAAAAAAGGAAAGCACCCATTGCTGGGCCCCAGGGACCGTAGTACTCAGCTTGGCCCTCAACCAGACCCTGACAGTGCCTCCTGCCTCTCTGCCTCTCACCCAGAGCCTTAGCTAGAGACCAGGGGACTGGCTCTTGGCCCATGGGTACTCAAGGGACCACATGGGGGAAGGGACATGCCTTGAAGCAATGCATCCTCAGGGACCTCTCTGACCCTTCTAAACAGAGGAAAGGAAGATGATGGCAGCAAGCAGATCTTTGCCAGAAGACCCCCCCACCCAGAGGCAGATGAAGACAATCTTGCCCCCAGAGCCTTCTTTTCCCCCATAATGAAGGGGCCAGAGGGGAAAGTTCAATAACCTGGATGGAGTAAGGCAGGCTGGGGAAGAATGAGCTACATAGCCCACATCCCAAAGGAGTGGAAAGCACATCTGCCCTGTGGCCAGAGGTGTTGGGGGAGGGCTTTGCCCACACATATGTGGTCATGAAGAGAAGCTGGTCTTGTCAATACTTCTCTCCTTTGCCTAGCAGAAAAATACATTCTTAGCTTCTAGAAACAAAGATTCAAGACCTATAGTGAGTGGGGCTTTCAACCCCAAGGATATAATCAGTACTTGGAGTAAAACCCCTTCCACCCAACACTCCCAAATTCAGGGGAGGGGGCAGGGGTGATGCTGATCTCAAAGCCATTTAGAGAAAGCTGTCCAGACACTATGGCGGGTGTCAGACCTGGCTGGGTCCCTGTGTTCAAGCCAATGCCTCTCTGCAGCAAGGGGGAAGCCATACCAAGCTCTCATTAGAAAGGGGAGGGGGACATTGGGTCCCCCAGTCAGCAGCATCTAAAAGTCAACAATCCAGGCCAATGTTGGCCAAGAGCTCCTCCAGGACCTGCAGCCTCTGGCTGGCCTCCTCGATGGCGCTGTAGGTCTGCACGTTGCTAGTGATGTGGAACCGGATGTCATCCACGAGGGGGATGGAGTCTGTCTCCTGACGCTCCGCCACGGCTGCAGCCTCCTCCTTCACAGCTGCCACAAACTCTTCCCGTTCCACCAGCTAGAGAGGAGAAGGAACAAAGGTCTGGTCAGAAGTCCTGGGTGGGAGAGTTGGTGGGTGGGGGGATGCCAGAGACTCCAGCTTAGGGAAAGCCTTCCTCACTGGGGCCCAAATCGAATTCTCCCTACCCAGGCCTTCCTTTCTCCATCCCCCCCAAGCTCAAGGGCTCCTACCTTCTCAATGACCTTGGCCATGAACTCTGTGCACTGGTCCTCCAGCCGAGTTAGCTGGAACAGCTTGGCAACCTTCCAGACGCCAACCACGTTGTCCTCATCCAACACCTGGGCTAGGCTCCGACCACAAAGCCGCTTCAGGCCAGGTAACAGGTACATATCAGCCACACACAGCACATCGTAGGCAATGTCAGGAGACAGCTGCAGGGCACACAGGGTATGGCCTCTTGCGTGGAGACCCTAGTCTAGGACCATATTTCCCCACAGTGGAACCACAAAGAGCCTCCAAATTGTTCCCTTTCCAAACAGGGTGAGAGGGATGGGATTCCAAAGCACATCCCCAACAGAGTTACTCCCCTACTCTAGGGCTTTGAATAATTGCAGAATGAAGTCATATTCCTTCTGTGGAATTCAAAACCCTTCAATCTGACCCTTAGCTTCCTGCTGAGACTTCTCTCAACCAATCTATAATCATTTATACAGCACCTACTATGTGCCAGACCCATATGCTAAGTTCACCCTCTCACATGCTTTAAATTTACCAGATACAAAACCAAAAATGGAAACTGTCCATCCTTGCACTCCTAGAGCTTAAATTCTACTAGAGGTTGGTGTAGAAACAAGGGCATAGATAAGTCAATGCAAACATAGTCAAACCAAATCCAAAATAATTTCAGAGAACATGATGAACTGAGGGAATGAGGGAAGGACTCTTAAGCTGAATCCTGAAGGGAGCTGGGGGTTAAAAGGGGCAGAGCAGCTGAGGTATGGGGGACTCCTCCTCATTCTCACTTCCCTATCCTGGGCTTTCCTTTCTCTGTGACTGCTGACATGATCCCCCTTGCCCAGAATGCCTTTCCTCCCTGCCCCCATATCTTTATCAAAATCTCCCCATTCTAGAATGTATTATTAAAGGGATGGCCAAGGCAGCTCCATCTCCTCTTCTTGCAGGGTTACTCAGCAAGCTGGAGAAGAGTGCTACAGACAGTCTGTCTAGATGTTAGCACCACATTTGACTGTCCCTCGTGCTATTCACATAGACTAGATAAGTGTAAATGGGGACCTGGCTGGACAATCAGACCTGAAAAGTTGGTGAATAATGGTTCTCCATCAACTTGAAGTGTGGTCTCCATCTAGGCTCTTGGTTCTTGGTTCTAATGTTTTTTGGTTTTGTTTTTACAAATCAGTTGAAGGTTTATATGGTATGCCTATCAAATCTTTAGATGACACAAAGCAAACTCACTGGACAACAGAATTAGGATCCAAAAAATTCATGACAGACTAGAACACTGGGGGGCAGCAAAGTACAGTGGGAAGAAGGTGGGAGTCCCAGGACCTGAGTTTATGCTTATCAGCTGTATGACCACAGATAAACAGCCTAACTTCTCTCAGCTTCTGTAATAGGAGAAGGCTGAACTTCTAAGGTTCTTTCTAGATCTAGATCTAGATCTAGAATTCTATGTTTAAGTAACATCTAAGAAGATATGTAAATTTTTTAAAAGATGAAATTTAAGTGTAAAGTAGAATGTAAATTTTTTACCTGGATTTCTTTTTTTTTTCCTTCTAACTGGGGAGTACAGTAGGTGGGAGAGGAAATAAATGCTTGTTAATTGAAAAAGTCAATAAAGTTTGTTTTTTAACCCAGTAGAAGGTAAGTGCCTTGAGGGCAGAGGCCTGCTTACCTTCTACTGGGTTAACAAACTTTTATTATCCTTTAGCACAGCGCCCAGTACAATAAAGTGCTTGATAAATGTTCAATCAAACTGGGTTCAGAAAATAATTTCTTATGTACTAAATGAGAGCAGCCAGCTAGAGGGCAGCAGCTCATCTGAGGGAGAGCTGGGGCTTTCCTGGAATCCGGGCGATAAGGTACTAACTCTGTTAGGCTGCAGCTTCCAAACCAAGGAAAGGGACGAGCAGTCCCAGGCCCCTTGTGTGGTCAGACTACATCAGGAGGCTGGTACTGAATCCTGAGTGCTAATATTAGGAAAGATGTGGATAAGCAAGAGAATATCTAGCAGAGGGCAAAAAGGACAAGTAATGGATTTTGAAATCAAGAAGGAAGACTGGTTGAAAGAACCAAGGGTATTGAGTTAGCCTGCCAGCACAGGCGACTTCCTGACCATCGGAGCTGTCCCAAAGGGCCATGGGCTGCCTTTGGTGGCAGTGAGCTCCCCAACCCCAGGAAGCTTCAAGCAAAGGCTGGACAGTCACTTGCTGGAGAGGTTGTGGGGGAACTGGTCAAGTGTGGCTTTGGCTTAGCTGGCCTCTTGAGATTCTAGCATTCTGTAATGGTCCAGCGCCTCCTCAAAATCCAGTGTGAGTATCCCACTCTCTCCCACAGTCAATCTTTGTCCCTCACAAAGGGAAAGACTCCTCTGCTACACACACAGTAATGTGTGTCTTCCCCACTCCCTTCTCCCAACTAGGTGATGACCCACTTCCACAACGCTAGGACCTCGTTATTCATTTTTTCTCTTTTCCAGTACTCAGAGAGCATCCTGCACACATACTGTAAATACTCAATAAGTATGAAATGCAGTAAGTTAATGACTAAAGTGCATGGGGAGTCCCGGGAGGGGAGCCTGACCTCAGTGTCATCACTGTATACGTAGTACAGTACTCGGGTAAAGATGTCGGGGGAGATGCCATGTAGAGTGACCGCAGGGAGGCCAGGAGAGGCTGCCAGCTCTTCACTCTCGCTGAAGTGGTCATCCAGCAGGGCCCGAAAGTAATCACTACGGCCACAGAAGAAGGCCTAGGAAAGGCAGGAGGAAGAGAGGGGTCACTGTGGAGGGGACCCTCTGCCAGCTCCGTCAGATGATCACAGGACCACAGACTGAGAGCTAGAAAGTACTTAGTCCAATGCCCTCAGGTTAAGTGGTCACTTAAATATCAGAGGCAGGATTTGACACCAGGACTTCTTAATTTCAAGGCCAGCACTTTCCTCTACACTGGCTGTCCTTGTCCCCTAAGGGTCCAGGTCTTTTCTCCCAGGCCTTCACACCTTTGCCTCCCCCCACCTCTACATACCATTGACCAGTGTTAGGGATCTAGGAATAGGTAAGCCCGGGAAGATATAACAAGCTGAGGTCCAGGAAGAGACAGAGCAGGGCTTGGTGAGGGAGCTGGGAGGATAGGGACAGGTTTGGAATCTGGAACAGGGGAGACCTAGCCAGGCTTAGGAATGTCTGTCTGGGGACGACAATGCTAGTAGCAGGCACCTTGTGACATAAGAAGTTATAGTCAGCCACACGGAAGCAGACATCGGGACAGCTGCTGAAATTGTCGGTGCTGTCGAAAGGCAACTCTCCAAAGCCCACCTGGGGGATGAAGCAAGGAGAAGACTGGAGGGGCAGCCCACTTCAGAGAACCTGCCCACTTGTGTCCCAACACCAGCCTCAGATAAGGAAGTCAAGGGTCTATTTCAGAACCAGCACTCCCTAGACATCCCACCCTCACTTAGACAAGGAGACGGGTGGTTCATTTCCAGGAGCTTTGGGCAGGGACCTGGGCATACCCGGAGCTCCGGTGGCAAGGCACAGTCTGCCAGCAGTGCCAGGTCTTCCCGGAGCCGGCAGTCGGCAGGGGGCGGTTCAATGGTCAGCACCTTCACACACGTCCCCGGCTTCGAGGCCACTGCCAAGGGAAGAACAAAGCTTCTTTCTCTTTCTACCCCCAGGTTAGGCTGCCCAGTCTCACCCAACCTGGAGAAGCTCCGGTCCTGCCTGCTGCCATTGGTGGCCAAAGGGAATGGGGCTCACCAAACTCATAGGCCTTCTTGCACTTGGTCTCCAGGCTGGTAATGAGTTCCTGGAGCTGACACTGCTTGGCCAGCCTCTTACAATCACTCACATATTCCACATCAATGTCCAGGCGGCCTGCAGAGAGAGCAGTGGGGCCTTCAGGGAGAGGCTTTGCCTTCCTAGCTGGGCAGGCTACAGTCACTGCCCTGGCTGTCTGGGCAAAAGCAAGGGATGGGCTCAGGTCAAGGACTCCAGCCTCTTCCCCTAACTTGCTGTACAAATGTAGGTTGTACAACAACTTGCCTCTGTTTCCCCATCAGTAAGAAACTAACTCCTGAGTTGCCCAGAAGTAAGGAAAAGCTTGGTCAGGACTTGTCTCTGATCTAGAAAACAAGAGTCATCCAGGACGCAGACAGATGTGGCACACATAGAATGCAACTGTAGTCACAAACATGCCCAGGGATGCTGTGGGCACGGGACTGCATGAGAGCATGACCTGGCCCAATACAGTTCATGGAACCCCTACTCAACACAAAACCCTTCCTGGAGGTTAAGAACGAGGGGCACCCTTCTCAGCGGCAATGACCAAGGAGGACTGTCTTAGGCTACCTGTCCCATAAACGCCTTGTGTCCAAATCCCCAATCTCTCACAGTAGAAGGCCAAGGTTACTGGGTACTTTGGAATGAGTTCTGACTGATGCCCACTTCTTAAATGGGCGAGATGGACAGAAATGAACTGACAGGAGATGACTGATTCATGACCACCCCACTACCAACCACCCAGCTCTGCCAATCACCAGCCCCCAGGAGAGGGGCCACCTGTGTAGAGATACTGCAGAAGGGAGCCGAAGGCCATGGGATTGATCTGTGGAAAGAAAGGAAAGGTCAGGGGATCATGGGATCCCAGACAGAGCTCCCCTCCCTCCCTCGGGGAAGGTCTCCTAGTATCTCCTCAATCTAACAATTCCAGAGCCCCTTCCCCTAAGACCAGACCCTTGAATTAACCATCAAGGCCTAGGGAGAGGAGGGGAGGGGAAGGGAGGGGAGAAGGAGCCCATGCCTAGCTCAGGCTGTCAGAGAACCCAGGCTTGGAATCCCATATGAAGGAAATGTCCACCCAGGATAGGCAATATGACTCTTCCTATTTCTGAGCGGTGGGGGACTAGGGAGAGACCCTTTCGTGGCCCAGAGGGTATCTTCAGGGTGACAATCTAGGCCATACCAGTGGGTGCTTGAGAGCGATCACACTCTTCCCCTTCCACTTGGTATCAAACATGTTGGCGAAGTAGCTGCTCCGGGCACTGAGGATGCATCGGTGGGCACAGAAGGATTTCCCATGGACGATGAAAACAATGTCGCTCTGGTAGCCTTGCTCCAGGAGCCTGCGGGGAAGGGGCTGGGTGGGCAGGGGCACGGAGGGGAAGGGGCCACGGGCCATGAGGGGCAAGTGGCTGTCCTCTCATCCCTCCCCCAATCCTGTCCCCTCCCTGATCCCTGACCCTGCACAGGACCCAAGGTTTGTAAACAAGACAGAGGCTGGAGGAAGCTTATCTCCCCCCAACACTCCTGGGCCCATGAGTTGGCTCTTTTTCAGTCTTTATAGCTTAGTCTCTGATATGGGGAAAATGATACTCAAACTTCCAATTTTATGCCTTGAGATGACACCTAGAAAAAAAAAATCTCAAGTGGCCATCGGGGCATCTGCCACCTCTGGCCTCCTCACGGCCAGATGGCATGAAGAGCTCTGGCCTATCTGAGGATGGTTCTAAAGCATGAAAGGGCCCAGAAGGGTGGGTGACCTGGCCTTTCCTCCTTCTCCTCTGCCCCAGGGATCTTACCTCTGCAGGAAGTCATCATAGTAATCCCTCTGCATTCGGGTGGAGGTGATCTGCTTATAGTCCCTCAGCTCCCGACGGATGGTGTCGCTGAGCGCCCCATATAGGCAGCGCTCCCCATCAAAAGTGTTGGCTTCGCACCTGGCTCCTGAGGGATGATGGGAAACAAGCACGGCCTGCTCTCCCTGTCATCTGCCTGACTCTGACCCCAGCCTTCGGTTCACTGGTCCTACCCTAGATACCCCAATACCAAGACCCCCATCCCAGCCCCACCACCTCATGCTCCAAAGCTCCCTGGAATCCCATCCTCTCTAAACCCATCAGCAGGGTCAGCACATAAGCGCCATATGCTCCAACAGGCGCCAAGTAGAGTTTACAGGATGAGGAGGTGGCAGTGTCAAGGCTAATGCTCAAGCAAAGAGCTAGGACTTCATTCGTAAGGACAGTTCCACAGGACAAGGCCTCAGGCCTAGAAGGACCACAGAGAAAGATGAGCACTGGGCCCCCTGCTGATCTCTGGGCCCAGCCTACCTCAAAGCGTCCCCTCTCCCGAGGGGGTGCACGCACACACACGTCCCCTCTGGTGCTTACCATTGGCCAGGAGGTAACGTACAAGCTCCTCATGTCCACACAAGCAGGCATAATATCTGTGAGGAAAAAAATATCCACTCTGGAGAGCAAGCTATAGCACACACAGCCCCTTCCCCTCACACCAAGGCAGTAAAGTAGGAGAAGGAGCAAAGGCCTCGAGGAGTCTGGACTCCAATGCGCACTGGCTGGGTGATAGTCTCCCCATCTCTAAACTGGGCATGCAGGGAAAGGAGAGAATGTCACACTTAAATGATCTACCTCCCAACTGAGACACATAGTACCACGTTAGCCTTAAAGAGCTCCAGAAATCAAACGATCATGGCCATGGCCAGTCCCCTCCTCAAGGTCCCAGCTCTTGGCTTGGCTCCCCATCCTTCCTCCCCAGAGGTTTCTCTCCTACTCAGTGAACTCCAGCGGTTTCCCATTGCCTCAAGCACAAAATAGAAACTACTGTTTAACCTTGAAAACCCTATACAACCTAGCTACAATTAATCTCTCCAATGCAGTGGCCATTACTCTCTCTCCTGCACACTCTGCAATCCAGCCAAATCAGCCTTCTCTCTGTTCCTGATACATGAAACTCCATTTCCTACCTCCACACCTTTGTACTGGCCATCTCACTATGCCTGCAGCACATTCCTAACTCTCCTCTACTTCCCACTATCTTTCCTCTTCCTTTAAGACACTACTCAAGCACTTCCCACCACCCACAAGTGCCCTCCTTCCCATAGGACCTTATACTTCACTACTTTGTATGTATTTATATTTATTCATCTTATGTTTGTGCTATCTATATTTATATATGTCCCATGAGAATGTAAGCTCTTTGGAGTAGGGCTTATCTCATTCTTTGCACTTATATCCTCAGTACTTAGCCCTTAATAAATGCTTATATGAAATTGGGGCACTCTTGCCCCCAAAGGGAGGTGGAGATACTCACAGAGGAGTACTGTCCCATTTGTCCCGGACATTGATCTCCACATCTCTCTGCTCCAGAAGGTACCTAAGTGGAATGGAGGAAGCAAAGGTTTGAGTAATGCCTCCTCAGTGGGAGTCATCAATCCCCCAAAGGAGACAGGGAACACTACTTGAACATGAGACTGGGGGGCCCAGTGGAGAAAGACTAGTGATGAAGCCTCTTCTCACAGAACAGAAAATGGCCATGGGAACAGAAAAGATGGAAGTGGGTGAGAGATTCAGAAAAAAAGAATCTACAAGACTCGTTGACCGATTCGCTCTGGAGGACAAGAGAGAAGATAATGAACCAAAGAACAGAAATAGGGAAATTAGAAGGAAGAGCTGATTTAAGAGGTTAAGATAAGCCTGGTTAGGGAAATGCTGAACTTACAATCCTGGCAGAATGCTGAGTAGGAAATTCGCAGAAGCTAATGGCAAAAAAAGGCCTAAAGTGTATATAGAAGAAAAGATGGTACTGGAGAGAGGGTAATAAGAATACACCCTGGGCATCACCCTGGGCTGGTCAGTGCCCCGGCAAGGCTTTTAGGGGAGAAGGGGCCAATCTGCATTATGAAAGAGGCCCTCACTGTAAACCTTCTCCCATGCTGAAGTCACAGGTCTGCCAAAAAAGACCGACAGCAGCTGGCATTTCAGAAAGCCCTTGGAGGCAGAGGCATCAAACACCACCCTAACCAGACTCAGACATCACTGGGAAATATTTAACAAAATGACTAAAATTATAATAGAACACAGGTAATGTTAACATGAGTTTGTTAAGTCAATATGTGGCCTGAAGGAATCCCTACTTATGCTTTGGTGGCCTCAGTTGTACCAGAGTTTGACACCCCTGCTGTCAGGTAGTACAGAAAGCAGGCTGCGAAGTATTACACAGAAAGCAGGCTTCGAGGTATTACAGTTGCTATTATTCTCATTATTTACAGATGAGGAAACTGAGGCTCAGAAAGGTTAAATACCTCCAAGTTTCAGGCCTGATTTGAACTGGGGCGTTCCCTCATTCTGAGCCTAAAATCTTTTCCCCACATGATGCCATCTCATTTTCTCTCTATTGCCTCAATATCTCTTGCAGTTACTACAGGGTTATCTACACACAGGTGAGGGTTGGAACCAGAGGAAACAGAAGCAGAGCCAGGGAATCAAGAGACAGAAGTAGACGAAGGAGGCCACATGCTCAGAGACTGAAAGGAAGAAGGGAAGCCAGGAAAGGGGATTAAACAACAACCAGTAAGAGAAGAACCAGGTGAGTGCAATGAAAGCAGAGGAGCAACCATCTCAAGAAGAATGCATCAAATAAAGCCAAAAGGGACGGGATAATGAGGCCCAAGAAAAGGCCAATGAGTCCAGTGATGGGCTGGGTCACTGGTGCCCTGGAAACTATAAGCCCAGTGACTGGGTTGATCTTGTAAAATATATTCAGAAAAGTGGATAGAAGCAAGGCATGTACACAATTCCTAAAGAAACCTGGTTGTTGTTTGCCCTTCATTCTCAAAAGTGGACCATGACATCAGGGAAGTGATGCAATGACATGAAGTCACTAGAAAGAGAGACAATAGACAGAAAGGAGAGCAGGGAAAAGTAATGATGTTTTTTCATTATAAAGACTTGTGACAGTTTGGAGAAGGAAGTCCGTGGAGAGGGAGTGATTGGATTTGAGAGCATGAGCGAGCAAGCCCTAACAGGGCAAACTCAGAGGAGACAGAAGGAGACAGGGGAAAGCACACAGGTGGAAGCATGGGCCCCTCCTCCTTAAGGCAAATACACTGAGGTGGAAAGAAGGCAAGGAAATGAAATGTACCAATGGCCACTTTCTCTTGGAGATCATCTGCACATCAGCAAAATCTCTCCCCCGGGTACAGTGTATGAGGCATCCCCCTCCAATTCCAGGTTCCCATTTTGAATACTCCCTGTTCCTAGCTCCTAAGCAGTGACTCAGGGAGGCTTTCCTTTGCCTGGGTTAGAACTACCAAAGAAGTGGGGTTTTCATGCATAAGGATGACCCCATCCTCAGGCTGCTAAGTGATGAACTGGGGTGAAAGGTCTCCTCTGGGGCCTCTCCCACCTCAAGTTCTCCACATTACCCTCTATCCCTCCAAGGGGCTGTCTTGTCCTGTATCCAAAAGGCCCACCCCAGATCCCTGAGCTCTCCTAACAGATGCATAAAAACCCCTCCAACCCCCAAGAACTGGTTGCCTCTTAGAAGGATCTCCTTAGAGGCCTGGCCCAGCCCCAGGCTGTAGAGGCTCTGTCTTGATTCTACCCAGCTCATACAGATGGGTATGCCTTCAGTGGACAGGACATTAAGGGCAAAGTCCAAGAGAGAACCTTGACTCCTGGCCCTCATTGGGTCAGCTTCATGCAGTGCACAGAGAGGCCAGCAGAGGGAGGAAGGAACCGGGATTGTCCTGGTGGACAACCTCACATACAGGCCTAGTACTTGGATTATATACTCAGGGAGTCACCTCTGTTAGTTGGAAAAGGAGATGGATGGGCCCTGAATTCCCTGTAAGGAAAATACAGCTGCCCCTGAAGAGGAGATGCAGGTGTGGGGAATGAAGGGCTCTGGCAGGAATTTGGCCAAGGAGCTCATCCCAGTCACCCTCCCCCATCTTTACTCTCAGGACTCACAGACACTGGGGGAGAATATAGGCTGTGACCCTCTTTGTCCCCATGAAGAGCCAAACTCTACCTATGGTGAGGGCGCTCATACTGTACTAGTGTGCCCATCACCTCCATTCTCCCACCTTGGCAATGCACTCCAGAACTCCAGGCTACAGACAAAGGGAACTCTCAGGTCCCTCCTCTTATTCCCGAGCCCTCCCTCAACACCCACCCGCCACTACAGGGTCACCCTTCTCCCAGAAGCAAATTGAGCTTTGCATACAATTCTCACAATTCTCCAGTGCCTACTCCCACTCCCCACTTCCCCACATCACTGCACCTTCACATCCCCCACGTTCCCTCCTCCTCTACACACTTCTTCCCAATCCCTGCCTCCCCAGATCTCTGCTTACCTCGCTCCATCTCCCCATCCCCCTCACTCGCTGAATAGCCAACCCCAACCCCCAGCTCCCACCATCCCCCCTCCTGGCACACCAGCTTCCATCACACCCCTGATCCCATCCCCCACCTCCCCTCATTCCCCATCTCCCATCCCCCACCTCCACTCATCCCTCTACCCACTTTTCCCCATCCCCCAGTCTCCCAGTCTTTGCACACTTCCTCTCATCCCTCCCCTCCCCTCGCACCAGCCCATCCCCTATCCCCCACCTTCTCCAATCCCCGCGTCTTTGCACACCTGCCTTGCCTCCACGTTCCCCTCCCCCGCTCCCCCAGGCCCCCTGCCTCCCTCACCGGACTCGGCAAACGTCTCCTTTCTTGCAGCTGATGAAGAGATCGCTGGTGTCCATGGCCCGGAGCGCTCATGACCCGGTGGGTTCGGGCTCGGCGGGGGATCGGGAAGACGCTGGCGGTGGCGAAGGCGGCGTCGGTCCTTCCCTTTCGCGGCCCTTCCTCGTCCAGTCCCGGGGCGGATGTAAACACTGCAGGCCCCAAGGCCCGGCTCCGCCCCCGGGGCGGGGCGGTCGCTGCAGAGGCTGGAGTCGGAGGACCAAGGACCCACTGCCCTTCCGCAGGGTTCTAGGTGCGGGAGCCCCGCCGGCGTCGGGTTCTAGAGCGGCAGCTGCAGCGGCGTTCTAGGCCGGGAAGGGAGGACCCCTGCCTCTGCGAGATTATAAGCGCCTTCCGAAAGGGCAGGGGCCAGAGCACAGGACGGACTGACGGACTGCCGGACGTGGAGCCAGAGGACGTGGCTTCGAATTTATGCTCTGCAGTGTGGACCTCCGCCAAGTCACTGAACCTCTCTGGGCCTCAGTATCCTCGTCTGTAATAATGAAAGCTATGTACTAGAAGACCTCTGTGGTCCCTTCCAGCCCAAATCCACGATCCCACAGGGATCCGCCAAATCACTGATCTCAAAAATAAGGGACTAGAAGACCTCCGGAGCCCTCAGCTCTGTATGACGCTGGAACTTAACTTTGCAAATCCTTAGGACTCTTTGTTGTGGTTAGCTTGTATCTTTCCGTAGCTTAATACACGTTTGTTGTTGCTGTCTAGGATCTCATCCAGCTCCTAATACAGCCCTTGCTCTTGGTAGGCACTTAGCGAATGAGTAAACTCAGTCATGCTTCCCCAACACCAGACCCCACCCTATCTCTTCCTAGTTCTAATCACTTCTATTGCTGCCTATGGGCAGAGGTTACAGGGGTTCTCTGATGGTGGGCTCAGACCATTTTTGGTGTGAGTATTGGATTGATATTTGGTGTTAGGAGCCCTCTTCCCCTTTCCATTTCCAGCTCTAGTTTCTATGGGGCCTTGGGCTCAGCTGGTTAATTCCTTCCAGGGTATACCCCTTCCCAAGGGTAATGAAAGAGTCTAACGCTGGCAAAATTCAAAGGAATCAGTCGCTAAATGATAGAATTTCAGGCCAGGATAGGCAAGTTAAACTCTTTCACAGAATGTTAAAGCTGGAAGGATCTTTAGAGATCATCTAGCTCAAAGCCACATTTTCTGTATGGTAAAGCTCAGAGCAAGAGAGGTGAAATGATGTGTCCAAAATGGCACCATTAGTTGGTGATGGAGCCAATTAACACTCACATCTCCTGTCAGTCCACATCTACATGGCAGACCATAACATAACACAGCACAAGGACCAACACCCTATGTCCAGGGTCCTCAAATTATACCTTGCTGGCCAGCTTTGAGGAGGGCAGGATAAAGAAGATTGCAACAAAATCCCTGGTGGGGATCCAGAAAGGACCACTGACATATCAAACCCACTTTAGATACTCCTGCCCACTCTGTGGACGTGTCAGCACTAGGTACTCTTTGGTGACCCTAGAGAAGTTTCAGGGTCTGCCCAGGGCACCACAAAAGAAGCTTTCTGAGGCTGGATTTCTCCAGGGAATGCCTGATTTGGTGGTTTTGGGGTCAGATGAAGACAGATGCAAATGCTGAGACCTTAGAGAGCTCTCTAGCTGAGACAGACTGAAAGGAGACAGGAACAGAGAATCAGAATTGAAGTTGTAAGAGGCCTCAGCCATCTGGTTCAAGCTGGACCCAATAGGAATGCCTATTGTCATCCAGCTTCTCCAAGCTTTCCCAACTTCCCAAGCCAGCTCCATCCACTTTGGAATAGCTCTTATTCTTAGAAGTTCTTCCTGGCATTGTCTAAATTTGCCTCTTTGCTACTTCTGCCCCATTACAATTTGTTCTACCCTCTGGGGTCAATTCCCATCGTCCAGCCCCTTAAATACCTCTAGATAACTATCCTGTTCCCCTTGAGACTTCTCCAGGCTAAACAATCACAGTTCCTTCAGGTGAGCTTGATCTCCTTTGGTTACTCTCTACCTTATAAGTCAATAAAGCACCTATTGTGTGCTGGGCACTGTGAGAAGCACTGAGGATACAAAAAAAGGCAAAAGATAGTTCCTTTCCTCAAGGAGCTTACATCAACATCCTTGTTAAAATTGGCACTTGGGGCTGAACACAATGTTCCAGCCGTTATCTGACCAGAGCAGGGGGCAGAGGAATCATCATCTTCATCTTCCTGGAAAACGTCTTGGTTTAGCTCCAGCGAACGTTAGGTTTTGTCGGGGTTTTTTGTTTGTTTTGCTTCTACATCATACTGCTGACTCACATTGAGTTTGCAGGCCACCAAGAACCCCAAAACTTTTTCTTACAAATAGTTGTCTAACCATGCCTCCTCCCCACTCTCCACCCCTCCTCGTTTTATATTTTTGACATTGATTTTGTTTAACCTAAGTGCATACATTCATCCCTGTTGAATTTAATTTTATTAGATTCAATCCAATGTTCTAATTTCTTAAGATCTTATTGGATCCTGTCTCTATGACTACACCTCTTCTCCCCATAATCCTGGAATGTAACATCTATGCAAAATAAGGAAGTATATTCTTTTTATATTCTGCTCCCACAAGCCACAATCTCCTGGAGGGGACCCTTCTGCTAAATCACAGCTCTGGGAGCAATGGCCCCTCTATCTCTCTTCTCTGGCCAATGATGTGTGACCCGAGCAAGTTAGGTGCTAGTCAGTGGAAGAACTTGAACCCAGGTCTCCTGACTATGTCAAGTACTCTCTTCGACAGCTAGACCCTCTCCCCAAACTGATCTAGGGTTGGGGCCACAAATGGCTTCTGCCTGTTTTTCCAGGTGGGCTGGGCGGGGCACAGTTACCGCAGGGTGTAGGGGATGGGGTGGAAAGAAAGACCCCTCCCCCCCCCCCCCCCGGATTTGAGTACGCCCAAACTCCAGGAGAGGGTCATCCAATTGAGCATGCGCAGCCAGCAGATCACCCTCCGGGACGGAGCTAGGGCCAACTGAGCATGTGCAGACCTGGGCGGACGAGGTGAGTGGGTGATCTCTTAGGAAGCGTTCAGGGACTCCCTCCCAGGTGCTCGCTGCACCCCTTTCCCGTTATCCCCCCCTCAACGCCTCACAAATGGGTCCCCTCTAACGAATAAAGAAAATACGTCCCGAGGCCACTTTCCCTCAAACCCCAAGCTAGGATCAGCTCTGAGGACATGCAGCCCAGCACGTTACGAGAAAGCCTGGCCCTCGTGGGCGGGGCTTTCGGTGTTGGCAGCTTGCGCCTCTCCTGATTGGCTCCTGGCTCTCGGGCCGCGCCTCCTCGGTTCTCACGAGGCCCCGCCCCCCACATGCACGCTGTCAGCTCGCAGCTCTGGGCGCTGGGGCCCACCTGCCCGTCTCTGGCCAAGGCCACCTTCCTTGGGCATAGAAATGACCTCGCTGCCGAGGAGGAAATGGACAGGAGGCACGTTCTGTTCAGCATCCTTAATCCAGGGCCAGTTTAATCGGTTCCATGGTGCCCGAAGGAGAGCTGACTGGGACTAGGGACCCCTCCCCCCACCCCCCATTAATAAATAATCGCAGCTTCCTTCAGGCAGGCCTCTTGCCTGGATCCCCGGGGAACAGCACTATCTGCCTGCCCTGAAGCGCTCAGGGTAGACCACAGCTGCTACTGGGGTGGTACCCGGGGATTCTGGGGAAACCACCCATCGGCACATGAGAAGTCAACTTGGCAACAGCTCAACAGATCGGGAGTGTCCAGAGGTGAAGCGTTGTTTCTCTAACCCATGTTTGGGGAAAACGGGCCGGGCAGGATTTGTGGGCTGGTTCATAAACCCTGGTTGCATAGACCAAGGGTAGTAACATCTGAGATACTTGGGGGGGGGGTGAGGGGGGAGGCTCCCAAAGGAGAACGGGCAACCTCACTTGCTAGCTTTCCCATCCAGTCCACACCAGCAAAGGGGAAATGAGAGCTTGTCGGGCTATAAACTGTGAGAAGCAGAGAGTGGGCTGCATAGTCCTAATCCCTACCAGGCTTTTGGCCCACCCATTCTGTGCTTTGGGATTAGCCAAAGCAAGCTGCGGGAGACTGAGGTGGAGGAAAGAGGTGGGAGACAGGGGTGTAGCATATTCAGGTTTCCTGGAGGTGCTTTCTGGTGAAACAGAAAATGAAGGTTGATCTGGACTCTGTTCTCTTTGTCCCAGGTGCTCAAGCCTGCCAGGGTGATGTGCTTACATTCTAGGTTCAGACACAAACTCTGTCATTACCCACAGTGATCTTTCTGGGCCCCTTCTTCACTTCATCAATTGAGAGTTAAGCAAGGGGAGCTCCCCACCTTGGAGATGGGTGGAGATCAAGCCATCAGCTCTCTGCTTGGGATGCACAGGGCCAGCAAAGAGGTAGATGCCAGTCTGGGAGGGAGGGATGAGAGGTGATTTAGAGGAAGGGAAAGAGAAATGACCTGGTGGTGGGCGTTTGCCTCTTAAAGCAGGACAGAATTGGATACTTCTCTCTGACATACCTAACCTGACCTGAATATGTTCCACTCACACCCTTTCAACAATATTCTGGTCTTGTCCAGAGTGCTGGTCCAAAGTCCTGGGGTCAAAAGAAAGGAGTGTGCCTGGTGGTGGTGGAGGGGATGGAAGGGACTGGTCCCCCAACCCAATTCACAGGTGTGTGTCCTCCTCAAATACATCAGAGTCCTCAGGGTCTCTCTTGCCCCCCATCAGCACAGTCCAGCCCCCAGGCCCATTGACAGTGCTGCCCCCATTCAGGCTTGGCTGTTTCTCTTGCATCTCTGACTGGCTGTCACTGGCCACATCCAATGTGGGGTTGTCATGGCATCCATTCTCCACGAATCGAAGTTCTTCTCCATGGGACTGAGAAAAAGATAAGAAAAATCAAAGCTGTTAGAAAGAGGTTCAAAGAAAATTCCCTCATATGCCTCCTGAACCTAAGAGGAGGCGAGATGGATGAGCCATCCCAGGCCAGCCTTGGAGAACAATGACGCCCTACATCCTGCTCATCCTACAACCCATGACTAGGAGTTAGGCCTCCCACCACCTCACTTACAGCACTTCCCATTGGGATGGTGCTTTATAGTTTTTCTAAATGCTTCCCATGCCCTCAGACTGGATCCTCACCACAGCTCTGGGAGGTAGTCATGGCAAGTGCCATTATCCCTATTCTATGGAGCTGAATCGAGGCCTGGACAAGAGGTGACTGGAATAGGCTCACTAGTAGGTGGCACTACCTAGGACGGGCTGGCCTACAACCAGGTCTTTTAACTCAACTAGAGTCTTCTTCCTTAGCGCTACAACAGGAATGGCCTCAATGCACCCTTCCTCCTTAGCAACACAACAGGAGTGGCCTCAATGCACCCTTCCTCCTGACCCTTTTAGAAATCTCAGGAGCTTGGGTCTCTTCCTAAGCCCCTTGGTTATACTCTGAACACGCCTCATGCCACCCACTCCCTTTTCCCATTCCTTATGCACCTGCCTGGAAGGATCAGGCCCCTGCTCCCGTCCTGGACAAGCTTGCCCTCTCTGGGCAGGAGCTCCCTCTCGGCAGGAGGTGCTCACCCTGATAAGCTTCCCTTCCAGCTCACTACACTGCATCATGGTAGGGAAACCTGAGCTCAGGGGCCCATTCTTCTCTCCACCTTGCTCTAACTCTTACCTCCAAGAAGCCAGAGATTAAAGAGCAAACACATGAACTGCCATGCGGTGGTATATAACCATGTCCAGCCATGAGGAAAAGCCAGCTCAGCTCCTGCTGTTGCCCCTGCCTGAAATGCCCTCCTCTCTACCTATGCGAATCTTCCATCAAGTCACTTTATCATTTCCTCTCCTTGAATTCCCAGAGTGCTTAGCATCTGTACCATTCCTGTGCCTCTCAATCTCATACCACTGTGTACATCTCCTTAGTGTAGGGATCTTTTGCTACACTTAGCTCTTGGAGGGGCAGACCAAGCCCCCTGTTCATCTGTGAATCCTCTCCAGCACTGGGCATGGGTAGAGCTTCCACAAAGAACTGCTGCATTGACTGGGATCATCTGCCCTCTCGCTCCCCCCTCAGCCTGCTCCCCACTTCTCTGGCCATCACCACCTCTCCGACTTGCTCATCCCATTCCCTACCATCTTTGTGGCCTCTTGCCTACGGCTCACCATGTTCTTGAGCTTGGGCAGGCGGCGCTGCCAGCAGTTGTAGATGAGCCCTAGCACGATGATGATGACGCAGACAGAACCAATGACGACCAGCACCACAAAGAGCTTCCCATAGTCACTCCGGACCTGGCTTGGCCGGGCCTGACAGCTGGTGGTAGTGGAGTAGTTCTGGATGCCAATCTAGAGTAGAGACAACAACAAATGTGAGGGAATTCCACCTGCTCAGTCACTCTAGGGGTCTTTGAGGACCCCCAGAATGGCTTCCCAGCTCCTCCTGCCCCATGCAAAAGTGTGTCGGGCAGAGAGGGGCTGGGAGGAGCAAGGAGCTAGAAGCAGGGAGCCCTCAGGACCTCACAGAGGGTTGGGACAACCCACAAACCAAATTTTTCCTGACATTCATCCAACTTAAACTGTCCTTTTGCAACTTCTCCCCATCGTTCCTAGTTCTGCCCTCTGGGGCTAAAAAGACCAGTCTAGGCCTTCGCAGCATGAATTTTAGGGATACTTATGTACAGTTCTCAAGAACTCCCACTAAGTGTTCAGACTAAGTATGCCCATTCCTTCAATCAATACGTGACAAGTGTCTTTCCTGTTCTCTTGGTTAATCCTCAGGACGTGGGTGATGTCCATGGTATCTCATTCTTATAGGCATCCAAAAGTTAGATAATAGGGACACTGGGAGCCCAAACCGAGTGTGGGAAAGTTAGGAAGTAAGCCCTATTAAAAACAGCCCCACAGGGTGTCTAGGTGGTGCAGTGAATAGAGCACCGGCCCTGGAGTCAGGAGGACCTGAGTTTAAATCCAGCCTTAGACACTTAACACAAAAAGCTAGCCACACAACCTTGGGCAAGTCAATTAACCCCAATTGCCCTACCTTTCCCCCTCCAAAAAGAAAAAAGAACACCCCCAAGCAAGAAGGAACTTATGTTCAGATTCTCAATTGAAACTTGCATTCCAATTCTCTCTCATTGGGCTACAGTCTCTGTTGAAGCCAGTCCTTGCCTAGCCAGTTTGCAGACAGACAAGGCATTTGTATTTCCTTGGCAAAGACAGAAAATTGGGCTCCCTCCTTTCATAAGTTATACCTTCATATGAAGTTATCACCATAACATGTACAACTTGATTTATCACAAAATAAGCAGTAGGTACGAGGGAGAGTGGAAAATTCTGGAACAAAACATGAGCCTTTATAAAAAGTAATATTTAGCTGTGCCCCTTGTTTTGCTCTCTGGAGAACTGTATCCCCCCTAGGTGGCCACTGTTTTGTCTACCCCCAATTCTCCCTCTCCTCTCCTCACTGGTCCCCTTTTAGTATATGGTTCTAGACATGAACCTGGTCCTAAGATCTGCTTTCTCTGGTATTAATATGGGTTAGTCCATATCAGTACCACTCTCATATCTCTGCCTGTTAAAGCCCTCAGTGCTCTCTTCAAGTGCCACGTCCTCCAGGAAACATCCCCTGATCCTCACAACTGAAGGTCTTTCATTCCTCCTCAGATTTCCTAGATCAATCATGTTGTACCTCAAACCCAACTCATTTGACCTCATGTTGTTTTCCCCAGTAGATTGTAAGCTCCTTGAAAGCAGGACTGTCTTCTTTAAAATTAATCCAAACTGAGAAAGAATAGGATTAATAAAAAACCAACAACTTCATGAAGACAAAATATGGAGCAAAAGAACATAAAAATACAAAGCAAAATAAAATGGAGAATGTGTAGGATATGGTAAAGACCCCTCATAGAATTTAAGGCTGGGCTTTCAATTTAGTTTTTCTGTAAAAACAAGCTGTTGACCCTGAAGTATTCCAGGAGAAAGCATGGGAACACAGGATGTAAGCACATCTGCATGTTATGTACTAAATCTGTGGGATCATTGGAACCCACAAAATATAGAATGTTACAATACTTGGTTCCTTGCCCAGTGATATTGTAAAGGACTACGAGATATTCCAGGAACAAAAACAAGGACACAGGCTACTTGTTCTGTACTTCGCCATTGTCATTGGGATAGATAGAGAGGGAGGTTGCAATGAGGGGGTTTATAAAAGAATCTATCTTATCAGTGCCTGTTGTGGTCTGACACTGAGAACGTATTGAATACACTCGTTGTTAAGTCACCCTTTCTCATGATTGTAATAAAACTCCTTTCTACTTTCTACCTTGAGATGTCTCTGAATTTAATTTGGGTAAGGACTTTGCATGTCCCACACAGGGAAGAAAGAAAGTTCTTTCATTTCAATCTTCCATTGCCATTTGTTGGGTATGGAAAATCTCTAGCTATATTTTTTGTAGAAAAATCCTGAGAGAAATTTGGCTTGGGGCTCATGAGAGCTAGTTCATTAGAGGAAGAGCCTGAGCTGGGAATGAAATGTTGGTTTTGTACATGGAAACAGCACCTTCTCTACCTTTCCCTGGAGACAGGGCTGATTCTTAGCCAAAAGGTGATGTCAACAAAGTGTTTCTTGGGTCCTCTTCACTCTCCCCCATTTCTCTAACAACCCCTAATCCTTCATGGCCCTCTGGTGGGCTACCAAGGGTCTTCTCCCAAGTAGTGATTACCCCCTCAAATTTCTACTACACCCATTCCCTCAGGGTTCTGTTTGCTACTGGGTAACAATGTATATAGCAGTGGGGTATTACTTAGGATATACTAATTCCTACTAATGCGTCTACTAGGAATGTGTAAATACTTCCTAGGCAAGGGAAAGGCTTAAACTAGCTAAAATACTAGGCTTTTTCAGGAGATTCTTTAAGAAGCGGTGTGCAAGCAGGTGTATACACATACACATAAGGAGAAGAGGCTCATAGTGGGGATTTCAGACACTGGCGATATATTTTGGGGATGGCAGTCATTTACTCCCCCCAAATTACAAATGTGTAGGCAGGTACCTAGCATGTCTACAGGTAAGGCCCTTGTCCACATGGCTGTGCAATACAAAGGAGGCCACATTGCCCACCCAGCTCTAAGGTTCTTACCTCCACCAAGCTTCTCCGGATGTCACCCAGAACTGAGAGG
Organism: Gymnobelideus leadbeateri; assembly: GCA_011680675.1. Lineage (NCBI taxonomy): Eukaryota > Metazoa > Chordata > Mammalia > Diprotodontia > Petauridae > Gymnobelideus > Gymnobelideus leadbeateri. The sequence continues at coordinate 71,393 of WOXC01006639.1, read as the reverse complement.
ACATCTTTAGTTGGAACCACTCCTGATAAGAAGAAAAAAAGAGTTTTTTCTACTGCCTCAGCCCCTGGGGCTTCCATCCATTTTCTAGCCTTCGCTTTCTCTCTAACCCTGCTGAGTCTCCACTCTATTACATACAGACACACTCCTCATTTACACTTTTTTTTCACTCTAAACAGTTTCTTTTCAATCCTCCTTTCTCCTACTTAAATGTCTTTCTTTCCTCCAATAGATTTCCCTCATTTTTACAGACTAAATGGGGAACCTGGAGGCCAAGGCAGGGAGCAGTACAGAGCAGAAACTCACCTGAGCTACAGCTACAAGTGATGTTAGCATCCTCTGACTTTCAGTGACCCAGACAAAGCCTCAGTTGTCCCAACCTAATTATGACTCTGGGTTAGCGATAGGGGATTGGACCTCTGACTATATTGGTATAGGGAATTCCTGGTATCCTCTGTACCATAGCATATTAGCACCTTCTCTGAGACTTAAAGTCTTAGAGAGTACCTACAGAACTTAAGGTTAAGTGACTTACCCAAGGTCACACAATTAGTATCCATCATAAGTATTATTTGAATCTACATCTTCCTAGTTTTGAGACCAGCTTCCTGTCTACCATGGCAGGTTTCCTTGATGGGTTTGAATGAGCCTAATAATGCATACTCCTTTCTTTCTCTCCATTGCCCCAAATCTGCACTTATACATTTTTCCTCTAGCCTCAAGATCGCAGAACACCCAGACTGAACCCTGAATGTGTGACTAACAATCTAATCAGCGACTTCTCTTCTACCTTCCCCCCAAACCCTAAAATATGGGAAAATGTAGAAACCCAAGGTTCAACTTTTTTTTTTGCTTTTTGGAGGGCTATTAGGGTTAAGTAACTTGCCCAAGGTCACATGGCTAGGTTTTTGTTTGTGTGTGCGTTGTGTCTGAGGCCGGATCCGAACTCAGGTCCTTCTGACTCCAGGGCCGGCACTCTACTCACTGTGCCACCGAGCCGCCCCAAGGTTATACATATTTTAATTTTGTTATTCATTCTCTGTGAAAACTCTCAAGGACACTGGCAATGCTGAATTGGCCAAACTGTTGTTACTTTTACAAGGTCCCATAATAAGATGGTAGGCCCTCTGAGTAAATTAGGCCTCCTTCTGTGTTCTGTGCCTAAGCAAAAGAAAAGGAGCAGAGCAAAGGCTTTTCTCTTCTGCCTGACATAGGTTTTTCCTCCTCCTCCTCCCCCACTGTCTGTTGTCCAAGGCCTCCACTCTGTGCCCTGCCTCATCTGCCCTCAGTCCCACCCACAACACCTGGGGCTTTCTTCTTCCAGGTCCTCTCACCTCTTGGTCCATCCCCAGCTCTGGTTACTTACCCTGCTCTCCCACTAGGGTCATCAGCAAATGTTGTTCATTCTCACTGGGCTTGCTCAGGGAGATGTGCCAGTCCCCAGGACGCCCATCCCCCTGCCGGGGTAGCACCTCTTCTACCAGGGCCAGGAGCCGAAGCCCCCTGTGTTGCCGGAACACCTCCTGCCAAAGAGATGAGGAGATTTTCCTAAGACCCAAGCTGAGTATAGCCTCCATGAGTGTGACATTATTTTTAGGACCTATCTCTCACCAGTCCTTCCCCTTAGAAATTAAGCTCAATGGCTTTGTCATGCAAAACTGCTGTATTTGCTCTACAGAGGTCAACTGGCCCACAGCACAGTCTCCTCCCTAACCCCATCCCTGTACGGTAGGAGACATACCGCTGTGAACACTAACATCAGAAAAGCCTGGCAACAGGCTTAGATACACTTCAAACTCATACCAATAAGTTGTCTGTACTACTCACTTGGGCCTTAATCATATATTGATGATAATCCTGGACTCCTTAATAGCAGTAATGTCTTATTTATCACTGTATCACTAACAATACCCAGAAGAGATCTAGACACAGTATGGGCTTGTAAAATGTTGTTTGAGTGAATGGATGGCTGGATAGATGAATGGATGAATGAATGGATGAATGAATGAATGAATGAATGAATGAATGAATGAATGTTGTCCAACCCTGTTTAGAGACAAGTAACCTACATTCCCCCAGAGTTACCATCCTCTGGTTCTACAGATGTTTTTATCTGGTCTTGCCACTCCTCTGCTCCCTTAGCTCCAGATCTCTTTCTCTTGGGAGGCTTTTCCCTTTCACTTAATGCAGTTTCTATATGTTTCCCTAATGGCCCCACTCCAGTCTCTTCCCAAGATAGCATCCAGGTGAGGTGAGAGTGCTCATCTGTCACCTGTGCCTTGTGATGCACCCGGGGGAGCCTGAAGACATGCATGACATTGAATTCAGATCCATCCCTTGGGCCCCTCCTTTCTACCTACTGACCTATGTTGCTGCCACTGTTGCTATGCCCACTCAAAGGGCACCAAGATGATTCACAGGCCTGACCATTCCCCCAGTTACCAAGGTAAAGGTCCAAGGCTCTTTCTGGCCTAACAGGAAGAGAGAGCTTGACTCTGAATTTAAAATGGTAGAGGGACCCTGGCTGGGCAGACCTGATGGCACTCAGAAACAATCCCACAAGAACCACAGCAAAGAGCTCTACTACCTATTTTTTGTCACTCCAATTCCCTAGAAAGTGGACATTAGTAGAAATGATGCCAGCTAGCAGCTCCACAGCCAACCACATGAGAGAATGAGAACTGGGAAGGGATCAGGAACCATATCTCACATCTATCTTGGGCTCTCTTCACCACTCAGGTCCAGATTGCCTGCAGTGTTCCCTCTACAGACCACGTGGGGAGAACTGACACCCTGCTAGAGTAAGTGACAGGTAATTTCATTCGTGGAGACCTCCTAGGACTTAGAGGCAAGGCATAGACTCCCAAGCCGAAGCTGGTTGGCAGATTTGGGATCACCAAGCAAGTGGCAAAGTTGTAAGGGCACTGCTACTCTCCTCTCCCCAAAGTCCCCACCAAAATGGAAAGTCCTCAGAAACAGATTTCCTAGAGCCCATCCCCCAGTGGCATGATCTTCTTTATGCCTGCCCACAGAGTGCTCACCCCCTAGGACTGTCCAGTATTTTGGTATTGAGGTGTCATCTGCCCAACATCAGCCCTTTGTGGGCTCCATCTTCATGTCCACTCCCACTATCCCAAAGGCAACCACTTAGAGCAGGAGTAATCAACCCTTGGCCCTGAGGGTGCATGTGGCTGTTTAGAACTTCAAGTGTGCCCCTTAAAGCAAGGAGAAGGAAAACAAATGCCATTACAAATTACTCTGTATTGTCAAATGCAATAAAAAGATCACTAAAAATAACAACTAAATTTCAAATGCAAATGAATAAATGGATGAATGATGTAAATCTTTGTTAATTCTATTTAGCATAATGAATGAATTAGGCAATAACATCTTAAAAACTAGCATATGACAGCTCTTTGTCAATGATCCTGGTGAAGGTTGATAGGCTGCTTCTCGATGCATTCTCTTGATCCCCACTTCCTATGAGCCTCTATAAGGTGAGCCCTGTCTCTCCCTACCCAAGACCGCCCCCCCCAACTCACACAGTCGATGTTCTCTGTCATATTCAGGATGATGTAGTTCTTTCCTGCCAGGTTGCTCCAATCTTTGCAGATAACCTGGACGTTGAAAAGGAGAGAAATGAGGAGGCAGGGAGCAGTGACAACTGGCTTGGATACCAACTTTGTCATGTGTCATGTAGGATGCCATTGCTAATGGAACAGAAGTCTGCCCACCCCGCCAAATCATCAGCAAGCCAGGAGACTCCTAGAGGGTCTCTCAGAATTAATTCCACTCCCTTCCTGGCCCCCACACCAGTTGTCACTTAATGGATTTAAAAGATTTCCTCCTACAAAATCAAAGGCTTTAGCCCCTTGTAAGAGACCCAGTGGAGGGGCCAATCTTTGTGAACATTATTTTTTTTGTGTTATAGCTGTATTATATTTTGTATTTGCATTATATTTGGTGAACATTATGTGTGGTTATTGAGAGTTCCTTTATGGAATGTTAGCCCATCCTAAAAGAATTCCACTATTTCCCAGCCAATAAGTCCCTTCATGTTACCTGAGCTGGGTCCCAGGATGTTCTGGTGGGTACCCCAGGAGCCTTCCCATCCTCAACTTGAAGAGGAAGGTCTTGTTGCCCTGTGACAGCAGTGGAGGCTGTGAGTTCTATTCCATTGAAGTCCAGGGTGGGAGAGGCGGAGACACTAGTCTGGGAAGGACCCCCAGATGGCACATATCTTTGAGAAGGTGAGACTGAAAGGGGCTCGTCCCCTTGCTTGATCACTGGTCCTCTTGTTACCACTGTAGCCTCCTCATCTATTCCCTCATGGACTTCTAACTCCTTAACATGCTCTGTATCTTGTTCTAAAACTCCCACAGTCCCCTCTGCCTCCTGCTTGGTAAAGTCTTGGCTGCCCAGGGCCACTGTAGCTGGGATGATGGGACGTGGTGATAAGCTTGGCTCCATGCTGCTCCCCACTTCCACACCCTGGTCCACAGATTCTTCATGTCTATTTCTGGGAGCCCCTGACACAGAACCAGGTGGGGTAGTACTGGTAGAATAGGGGCCAGGGACCTGAGACTGGGGTGTCTCCTGGGACCCATTCACTGGAAGCAATCCCTCCTCCTGCTCCTTTTTTGGTTCCCTTTCTTCCTCCTCTTCTCCTTCCTCTTCTTCTTCTTCTTCTTCCTCTTCCTCCTCTTCCTCTTCTTCTTCTTCCTCTTCCTCTTCATCTAAGTCCTCAGGAGGATTATGCCAGGGTGGCTCAACCAGATTCATTGTGGGCAGGGGAGAGGAGAGGCTTGGAGATTCTTCGTCCTGGCTCCTGTCTTCTCCTGGTGCTGCTTTCTGTGGTGAGAGTGGAAAGGTGTAGTCTGAAGACAGAGATAAAAGGTTAGTTCATTCATTCATGATTTATTTGTCAACTATAATGTGCTATAGAAGAAATGTAAAAAACATTGTTAGGGTCTGGAGAAAAGACCAGCTCAGACAGAGGTGAGGGATCATTTTAGGGAATAACAGGAGATATATGTGGCCACATTTCTGACTATCAGACTAAATTTGGACTTTATCTCATAGGCGGGGAGGAACAACTCAAGGTTTTATGGATTTAAAAAAATACCTCATTAGTCTTGCAATGGTACGTATGATAGATTAGAAGATCAAAAGTGGGACACATGGACATTGGGAAATTAGCAAGGAGGCTGCTACAGTAATAGTGATGAAGTGATGAGAATCTAACTTAAGTGGAAATAGTAGGGGTGGACCAAAAGTGATCAATTTGGGAGCTATTTTGAAGGAATGTTCCATACATCTTAGTAATTAACTGAATGTAGGGGACAAATGAGGGAAAAGAGACAAAAGATGGCTCCAAGATTAAGGCCAGGTGACTGGAAGATCAGTGGATGTTATAAGGGAGTTCGGATTCAGTTTTGGGGACATTTCCCAAAAGTTCCATGAATTGAAGATAACAGTAGAACATCCAAGTGGACGTAGACATTTGGAGATGGGTTTTCAGTATCTTCAGTTTCTCAACAAAGCCACTACATGAGCCCTTGGATCATTCCCAAAAGCCTGTTCTCCAAAAGCAAATAGGAGGCAGGAAGTCTCAAAGGCCAGAGCGGTTGTTGCTAGAAGGAGGCTGCCAAACTGAAAGTTCTAGGACCTGGGTCACTGAATCTTTCTGGGCTTCAATAACTTCATTTCTGAAATTAGGAGGTTATACTGGACAGCCTCTAAGAAACCTTCCAGTTCTAGGCTGAGAATCTAGGATCTTATGAATCCACTAAACTATTGGTTCCTGAGACAGGAACCATGGAGATGCCCATTCTATATACCATTTCCTAAAACTGTAAAAAGCAATGATGATCAGCCTCAAATTTTGGACCCATATACACCAAAATATTTACAATAACACTTTCTTCAATAGCAAAGAATTGGAGACTAAGCAAATGCATATCAGTTAGGGAGTGGCTAAACAAGTGTCATGAATGAACATTATATTATTGTACTATAAGAAATTATGAATAGGGGCACTAGGTAGCAGTGGATAGAGCACCCGCCCTGGAGTCAGGAGGACCTGAGTTCAAATCCGGCCTTAGACATTTGACATTAGCTGTGTGACCCTAGGCAAGTTGCTTAACCCTAACTGCCTTGAGGAAAAAAAAAGAAACAATGAATGTAGAGAAACATAGAAAGACTTAGAGTGAACTGATGCAAATTGAAGTAAACAGTCAAGATGACAAAATATATAATGATTACAACATTGTATGTAAATGGAAACCACAACCACAAAACAACTGAGAGTGAATGTTATGACATTACCAAACACAAGCAGGACCCCAAAAAGCAAGAGAAGAAGACAGCTTCCCTGTAGTACTCTGGAGAAGCAGAAAGTCCACAAATGTGGAACAGGGCATATATTTTCCATTTTTTTCAATGTATTAATTGGTTCTGCTTGTTTTTTCTTTTTCCTTTTTCTTAAAAAAAGTATTTGTTCTATGAGAAGGTTCTCTGGGAGAAAGGGAAGGAATTCCAGGGAAAATATCAGTGATGTAAAAACCAAAGCTATCAATAAAAGTTATTTTTTAAAAGAGTAAAGCTCCAGAGCTCTATCCAAAGTGCTCACAGTGACAGGCTAGGTGATTTTAAGAAGTCCCTGCTGCCAAATCCTTGACAAGGGCTAAAAAGTACTTTCTGATTCCCTGGAAATAAGGAATATGGAGTCATGGGCCCCACTACGGTTTCCACTAGACATCATTATGCAGCAGGGAAGTCTACCTGTAATGGTCACTCTGTTTTTGGTTTAATACTATGTTGTAGCTGCCAAGAATGTGTGTGTGTGTGTGTGTGTGTGTGTGTGTTTATATGTGTTTGTGTGGGCAGCATGCCCACTGGAAGGGAAATATTAGCTGGTCAATCAATAAGCATTTATTAAGTGCCTACTCTGTTTCAGGCCCTGTGCTAAGTGCTACGGATACAATGGAAGGCATGAGCCTAGTCCTCACCCTTCAGGTGCTCACATTCTAATGGGGGGAGATAATACACAAGTAACTATACACAAGGCATATGCCATGTAAATGAAAAATGACAGGATACGAGGGAGACTGGGGGGGAGGACTGAAAGAGAGGAGCTGAATCTTGAAGGAAGCCAGTAAGTCAGGAGGTTGGTATGAGTAACAGCAAATAGGCTGTCACAGGGTGCACTGAGGAGAGTTAAGTGTAAGAAGACTGGAGAGGTAGGAAAGGGCCAAGTAAAATCTGGCTCTAAATATCAAATCAAGCAATGTTTTTTGCTTCTAGAGGTCTACAGTCATTCTTTGAAAGAGCACAGGGAGTGGCTGAGAACTCCCAGGAAGAATAGAGCTGAAGGCTCCTGAACTATGGTGATCTTCTGACCATGATCCCTTGCAATCCAGACCTTCGCTATCCTTTATGGCCTAACTACTTTACAGGGCCTCTCTTGACCTACTCACGTGACTGCATTCAAGCTCCCTTGCTGACATCAGAGAATATCTGAGTTCTGAGCCTACCTCTAATTCACTTTGATTAAGTCACTCCCTCATCGGGCCTCAGTTTCCTTAGCTATAACACAAAAGGAGTGCACTAATGTATCTTATCTGTAGGGGGACACAAAAGTCTATAACTGAGTGGTCTGTTTCTCCAAGAAGCCTATAGGCCAGCCTGTCTGCCCACCACCTTACTTTGGCTTCTTAGAAGAATAGAAGCTTCTGGGATACAGTTTCAGCTCATTGAAGACAAGAAGGGTTTCTCCTTTTGCATTTGTGTGCCCAGGGCCCAGGCAAGTACCTTCCACTGTGAAGGCACTTAACACATGCTGCCAACATTGAACTGACTTGAACTGGCAAAACTCCACTGGCCCCTCTGGAGCTCCAGAGCCCCTGGCACACAGATGGAGGTGGGCAAGGTGTGCAAATGGTGATTGCCACAGGCATGGTGAGAGCTGCAAGGAAGCACACTCCAGTGCCCAGAGAGGAAATGCCCTCCTCCTTTATCCATGATATTGGGGTCTTAAAGGCAAAGCTCTAGTCACCTCTAGTTATGGCTCTGAGTATCATTATGTACAGATTAGAAATGTGACAAGACTGGGAAAATAGAGTCTGCAGAAAGAGATAAAAATTTTGTTCATTCATTTATCCATTTATTTATTTAACATTTAATATTTTAATTAAATATTTAATTTTAAATTTAATTAAATTTAAATATTTAATCATTTATTTATTTAACCATCAAGTAATCTTCTCCCTGAACCTTATTCCTTTCCAGCTGCAAGGTGGGAGGTATTAGGACCGGGTGAGATTGCAGTAAGAAGAAAGACATCCTACTGCTCCAAATTTATTATTTCCTACCATTCCCCAACATGGTCCCTTGCTTGAACCAGCTCAGGCATAAATTTTTACAAGTATAATGGCAATGACCCAATTCAATTCAAAGCAACGTTAAGAGCCTACAACATCCAAATCATCATAATGACAATAGTAATTTCACCCCTGTAAGACTCAAGTTTCCATATTTGACAAGAATCAAGTCAGGACTCTGTCCTGGAGAAATGAGAAGTTAGAGGAGGTGGTTGGGACTGGCTTTCTACGTTGAACTCAGGGTCCTTGAAAGCAAGGACATCTGGGTATGTTTTTCTAAAGCATTGCTGAAAACTCAGGAAGAAGGGCCTCTAGGGGTGGCTAGGTGGCACAGTAAGTAAGAGAGCAGACCAGAGTTGGGACGACCCAGGCTCTGTTCCAGCCTCAGAAAATGAGCACCCACGCATAATGACTGGCCGTGGAACCTTGAGCAAGTCACTTAACCCCAAAAAGAAGGGCCTCTGAGTTAAGATATGAGAATGAGAACTCAAGAAGGAAATGAATGCCTGCTTACGTAGCAGGACTGAGAGTAGAACACCACAGTTCCCACTCTGGGTCAGATGAGAAATAATTAAAAGAACTGGGGATGTTTAGCTTGGAGAGGAGAAGACTAGGATGGGAGGGACTTTAGAGCTGATTTCACACAAAGGCCCATCATCTGAAAGAGGCAACACTATAAAACTATAGTTTCAGTTTTATTCTTTTCAAAAACATAGAACTAGTTATAAATTCTCCTAGAGAAGATATTTCAAAGAAAAGTTAAACCTTGTCTTAGAATATAAAAACCCTTTTGTTTTGTTTTGTTTTGTTTTATACTGTAGTACAGAGGTCAAAAGTCTTCCTAGGACTATTTCGAGTAGACCTTTGTTTTTAGACTCACCCAACCAAAAAACAAGACAAAGTCTCTCTCTTTTTTTTGGAAGGGGGAAGGCAGGGCAATTGGGGTTAAGTGACTTGCCCAAGATCACACAGCTGGTAGGTGGTAAGTGTATGAGACTGGATTTGAACTCCTGTCCTCCTGACTCCACAGCCAGTGCTGTATTCACTGCTCCACCTAGCCACCCCAAAACAAGACAAAGTCAAACAAGATGGAGTTCAGTCAGAGTCACTTCTCATCCAGTGACATTGGGTGATCTCTAAAGTCTCTGCTAGGTCTAACACTCTGATTCTATGACTGATTTTGTGTAACTACTGAAGGCAAACTAACATTAGTGGGTGGAGATTACCAAGAGTCAGACTTCAACTCAAACACAAGGGAGACATTTCTAACAATCTGAGATGTTATGTCTCTGGATTTAAAGGTGCATCTGGTCCATCCAAGGACATCTGGTTCAAGCTCCTCATTTCACATAAGATGAAACTGACAGCTAGGGAAGCAAGGACTTCCTGCCTAAGGTCATGCTGATATTGTGAACAGTAGAGGGAGGACTGGAATCTAGTGTCTGTGTTTTCCACGGTACCATGAATTCGAGTTGGCCAACAATAATATAAGCTGCCCAGAAAGGTATCGAGCTGTCACTGGAAGTATTATGATCACATGTCATGAAGCTACAGAGCAGATTCTTATATTGGGTGGGAGTTTATACTAGATATTCCCTAAGGTCTTTTACAACTCTGAGATTTCATGAAATGCTCAGGAAAAGAGAAAGAGTGACTCAGAGAGAAAGACATGTATATGAATATAAGCCTACAGACACACAGCCATTAAAGCATCTGCACATACATAATTGTCTTCATATATGTGTGTGTACTGTGCACACATATGAAATCTATTTAAGACACAGAGTAAAGGAAGGAAGAGGAGACTATGAGGTAAGGGAGGAAAAGGAGGAGAAACGAAAAGTAGGAAGAGACAGATATTGAGAACTTTGCATAAGCTAAGATAAAGACCCATTCCATTAAGTAGGCCCCTGGGAAGGGAGGGGAGGGAAACAGGAAGCACAGCTTTGACACTGGATTTTCCTTTTCTGGGATCTTCTGAGCTGGTCTTTCAACTCAAGCTAATAACAGCCCACATTTATACAGCTATTCTACAGCCCACAACTGGTGTTCCTTTCAATCTCCCATCGAGGCAAGTAGTGCGAGCATTATTCTCTTCAGTTTCTGTGTGATGAAACTGGCACCCACAGAGGGAGTCAGACCCAGTCCCAGGTTTAGTAAACAGTGCATCCAGGATGTAAACGCTAGCATTCTGACTCAGGCCCAGTACTCTTACCAAGTTGCCACTCTTGAATTTCAATAGCCTGAAATCTATAAGGAGTTCTTGCTAACCAAGCACATTTGCACAGCTGCTACAACAAGCTGTAGAATACTTTGCTGTGTAATTTTTAAATCATTCATGTGAACTTTGAGGTACTCATGCTTACATTCACCAGATCTCAGAGGGTCCTGGGAGAAGGGATCATGTCAGGCCTAGGGAAGATATCCTCTATGACCACACATCTGGAAGACTACAGAGAGCTAACCAATTATGAAGTCCTGGAACAAAGTGGAACCTGGAATCCAACCCAGCTCTGTAAACCCAGTGCAGAAAAAAATTCTGTATCCAAGTATAAGGGTAGGATGGTTGATTTATTCAGACTTACCCCACTTAAAATATGTGATCAGATGCCAATCAATCAGTTTCATAGGTTTTAGACTAAGTGTAGAAAAGTCCTTCAAAGTGCTACAAGAATCATATTTGGATAGGTTGAGGAAACTTGGCCGTGACTCAGGGTCATTTACAAATTATCAAACTAGTTAGAATTTTATTCATCCAAGAAATTGGAGTATCTGCAGCTTTTCAGCACCTTCTTGAAAAGCAATGGTAGAGTGGAGCAGTAGCAGATTAGGGCAATGTCAAGGTTATTAGCTTTAAAGGCAGAAGACTAAGGCTGAGAGAAGTCCCCAGATAAGGTTGGCTCTTTTGCCAACTTTTCCTTCTGGTGTTTGTTTATCCATGAATACTAATGTAATCTACTGCTTTGTTACCCAAATGCTTCCAGAAAATTGAATTTTGTCTCAACCACCAAGAGGCCAAAGGTTAATTAGAGATAGCTCTAAATGTAAAATTAGACATAGAGTCCAACCTCTGTCTAAATGTTAGGAAATTTCCTAAGTAGGGGCTTGGAGGAATTCTGAATGAACTTAGAATGAACTTCATCCAAAATAAACTCTTTGAAGTGAAAAAGGAATAGAATAAAGTGGACTTCAGGAGGCATTATATCGGTCCCTCAGGATTAAAATGAGCTAATTATTATAATAGGGTCATACATAAGCTTTCCTATGTTTGCCTCTGTCATCACTTGACTCTTAGAGGTAGATGAATAGGTTCACCTTTAGTGTGTACATGGACAGGCAGGACCTATAAATAACTCTGACACAGTAAGAACCTGGTATGGGGGATGAGTGTGGATTATAATAACCCAAGGGGAATAAGTCATTTTTGCTCTTGTCTGGAACCATGCCTATGGCTAGCATATAGCCATATAACCAATAAACAAGCTTATGGTTAGAGTCAATTAGCATTATTACCTTCAATGGGTCCTAGGTCCAAGGAGTCATTTAGCTCTCCCTCATCTTCCCAGAAATACTGTGGCGGCTGCAGAATCCTGGACTCTTCATTCTCTTCACTGGTGAAGCCTGAGCCAGGACCTCCCAAACCAACTCCTGGCCCAATGGCCTCACTTGGCTCAACTGGGTCTACTGACTCCAGTCCACTTGGCAGCAAGAGATCCAGCAGAGAGGTAGAAGTGAGCCCTTCAGGGCCAGGCTCTTCAAGCCCTATCAGGCACATACCCAAGGACACACCTGTGCAAACACAAAAAGAGGCCGTAGGAGTTTGAAAGGGACAGGAAAGAGGAATCTAGACTGAAAAAATCACACCAGATCACACACTTTACACAAGATTATCAATATCCTTATCAATTTAGTCTGCAGTGAACAGAATTTGGGGAGGGAGGTAGAGTATAGATCTATATAGGTGTGTATGGGGGATAGGTTGAAGAGAGGCGGCAGGATGGTGCATTTCAGTTGCAGGAAGAGGCTGGGCCTCCTTTTCCTCTCTAGGCAGGTCTGGTGAGTTCCTGAAAAAGGGTTGTTCAGCTCTTTTGGGGAGGGAGAGAGGGACAGCATTTAAGGCCTAGGAAATAGTGCTAGTGTGTGGGAGGCTAAGACGAGAAGTAATATTGAATCCCACTCCTCCACAGTCATGTCTCCCCAGGTCTTTCTACTGATCAAGAATGTGACTAAATTGGTTACTTTTAAAAACTTGTTCTGTATTTTAGCTGCATAGTATCTTAAATAGTATCTTCTTTACAAAGAATTGCAGTTCACTGTGCAATTTATTCAATGTAACATACAAATTAGTAAGTCCCCAACAATTATTTGCTTTTTCATTCCTCTTAAGGATGGAACTGTAAGTGAACTTATCTGCTTTATTATATAAGCCCCTCTTCCACTATCTGCAATCCTGGGTAGGGTCCCTTGCCCCACTGTTCCTCAGGGTCTTCCTCTGTAAAAGGTGAGGAATGAAGACTGACTAGGAAGCTGTTTGAAGGCAATATTATAAGGGTTCCCACTGGGTCTTTTACAAGAGGATGATCTGGGGTTTGTCTCCAAACTACCTGATTTGTCTTTTCTGGGCAAAACTGGTTCAAGCCACAAGTTGGCTCTTTCCTTTGACCTCTCAATGCCAGGAATTCCAATCTTCCCAAGCTATTGATAATCACAGTTTTCATTTATAAATGGATAATAACAAATTATCTTTTTAATAATGCATCCTATGTATAACCTATGTCAAACTGATTACCTTCTCAATGCAGAGGGAAGAAAAGGGAGAGAGAGAATTTGGAACTTAAAATTTGAAAAAAATGTTTAAATTTTTTTACATGCAATTGGGAGAAAATAAGATATTAAATAAAAAAATAAAAAATACACTCCTAGAACCTTATTAAGAATTGAAGTGGAAAGATGGCAGAGTAGAAGCAGGAAATTCTGTGACCTCCCCCCACAACTATCCCAAATATCTATAAAAAATGACTCTAAACAAATTTTAGAGCTACAGAACCCACAAAGTAACAGAAAAAAACAAATCTCCCACTGAAGGCAGCCTGGCAGGGCAACAGGAAGGGTTCATCGCAGAGTGCTGGGAGCTGAGTGCAGTCCCACATGAGCTACATGGTTTTAGCCTTAGGGAGGCAGCACGCAGGCAGAGGAGACTTGAGGAGAGTAAATCACCAGCAGCTGTGGCAGTTTCCAGGGAAAGAAGTGGTGGAGGCACAGGGGCTGTGGCTGCAGCATCTGCCACATGACTGCCTCAGGAGCTCCTGGCCTACAGATCATAGGGGGACCAAGTGACCATTCAGAGGGTAATCACTCTTGCTTTGACCTGCTTGGATTTGGGTCCCTTTCTTGGGTGGTGGTCCTGGGGTGAGAAATACCAGTTTGCCAGTGTGGTGTCTGTGGAGAGGGTGTCCTCCTCAGACCTCTGACAACATTTGCAAAACCCCCAGCAATTTGGGACAAAGCTCTCCTCTTTGGAAACAGAGTTCTACTGTGACAAAGAGCTCAAAAGTCAAGTAATTGACTGGCAATATGAACAAACAGAGGGAGCACAAACAAACCATAGAATCTTTTTTTTTTTTGGAGACAAAAAGGATCAAAGCATGGAACAGGAGGAAGACAATGAAGTCAGACCTCTGCATCAAAAGCTTCCAAGAAAAATATGAATTGGTTACAGGCCATGGAGGAGCTCATGAAGGATTTTGAAAATCATATAAGAGAAGTTAAGGAAAAACTAGGAAGAGAAATGAAAATGATGCAAGAAAATTATGAAAAGAGAGTCAACAACCTGACTGAAGAAAACAATACCTTAAAAAATAGACTAACTCAAATGGCAAAAGAGGCCCAAAAAGCCAATGAGGAGAAGAATGCCTTAAAAAGCCAAATTTACAAGGGCTCACTTTGAGAAGTGTTGTGTGATTTGACCAGATGAGACTCTGGGCAGCTGTTGAGCCCCTCAGCTTTGAAAACCCAGATGTTGATGCTTCCCTCTTTGGTAACTGTGATTTGGTATTGATGTAATGGTTGGGAAGTTTGGAAGCCTGTCTGCTTGATCTGTTTGTTTCTCTGTCTTGTAAGTTCTGCCTGTATACTCTGAAGTTCAGGGTGCTGAACTAGGTAAACGATATGTTTGCTTGATTAAAGCAAGCTTGTTAATACCCCCCCGCCCCCAAAGTCAAATTTGCCAGATGGAAAAGGAATTTCAAAATCTCACTGAAGAGAATAATTCCTTCAAAATTAGACTGGAGCAAATGGAAGCCAATGACTTTATGAGAAATCAAGATACTATAAAACAGATCCAAAAAAATTAAAAAATAGAGGGCAATGTGAAGCAATGTGAAATATCTCTTGGGAAAAACCACTGATTCAGAAAGTAGATCCAGGAGAGATAATTTAAAAATTATTAGACTATCTGAAAGCCATGATCAAAAAAAGAACCTAGAAATTATCCTTCAAGAAATTCTCAAGGAAAATTGCCCTGATACTTTAGAACCAGAGGGCAAAATAGAAATCAAAAGAATTCACTGATTACCTCTTTAAAAAGATCCCCAAAAGAAAACTCCTAGGAATATTATAGCCAAATTCCAGAGTTCCCAGATCAAGGAGAAAATGTTACAAGCAGCCAGGAAGAAACAAGTTGAGTATTGTAGAAACACAATCTGGATAATAGAAGATCTAACAGCTTCTACATTAAAGGATTGAAGGTCAAAGGAGCTAGGATTAAAACCAAGAATGACCTATCCACCCAAACTGAGTATGTTTCAGGGGAAAATACGGTCATTCAATTAAATAGCAAACTTTTGAGCATACTTGAATAAAAAACCAGAGTTGAATAGAAAATTTGACTTTCAAGAAGGCAAACAGGGAAAAGAAATCATAAGGAACTTATTAAAACTGAACTATTTACATTCCTACATGGTAAAACGATAATTGTGACTCATGAAAGTTTTCTCAGTATGAGGGGGGAATGATAGAAGGGAAGGCAAATTGGGAGGAGGGTATTTAGAAGCACACACTTTTGAAAAGGGGTAGGGTCAAAGCAGAAAATAGAATGATTGGGGGGCGGGATAGGATGGAGAGAAATATAGTCATTCTTTCACAATATATCTACTATGAAAATGTTTTGCATAACTACACATGTATAACTATAACACATATATGAATCACTTTTCCTCCCAGTAGGGGTGGGTGATGAGGGAAGAAGGGAAAAAAATCTAGAAATCAAAGTTTTAAAATCAAATGTTTAAAAAAAGTACATATATATATATATATATATATATATATATATATATATATATATACATAATTATAATTTTTTTTTACATGCAACTGGGAAATAAGATATACAGGCACTGGGGTATAGAAATCCATCTTGTCCTACTAGAAACTCAGAGGGAGTATGGGGGAGCATATACAAGAGAGCAGATTGGGGGAAGGGATATTCAGTAGGATCACTATTTTGGGGTGGAGGGTAGGGGAAAGATGGGGAGAAAATGTGTAATTCAAAATCTTGTGGAAATGAATGTTGAAAACTAAAAATAAACAACTTAAGCAATGAAAAGAAACAAACAAATAAAATGGGAACATACAGAAAAAAAATAAATAAAATGTGCTGTAGGCTGATTGTGAAATGAATAATGACTTCTTGTTTAAATGTTTCCCCACCAAGAATAAAGACTGCATTGCAGAAAAAAATTGAAGTCAAGCTGACCAGGATAATTCATGGATTCTATTCTCTTTTTTTGAAAATTGGGAGATGTATCCTTATCCAGGCCTGTAGCACTTCTCTCATTCTTCCCAATCTCTCCAAGATCACTGCCAGTAGCTCAGCAACCAGGCTGGCTGGTTCCTTCAGTACCCTACAATGTAATTCTTCAGATACTCCTTGAGGGCAACTAGATTCTTCCCTTGCTATCTCCTCACTTAAAATGGATTTCAATTCCCTGTTAATCACTTTTGTTTCATCCCTGTTAGTTCAAAGATCATTCTTCTTGGCAGAAAATCAGAAACAACGCAAGTTAGGGCAGTTGTCACTTCTCACTGCTATTTGCCCTCATTGTCACTTTGAGCAGAATGGTAGGGTGCCTTTTTTGTTACTTGCTTTGTTTCCTCAGCATCACTTTTTTTTTAAAGTGCAATTTTGTCATCCTTTACAGTCATCATCAATCTTTTAATCAGATTAGGAATAGTAGTTTTCCTCACTCCTTTCTCCACTATTTACCTGAGTATGTGTGGGGATATAACTTCAAGGTAAGGACCAAAGGTAGCCTGGGCCTCCCTAATATACAGCAGGGGCTGCCACCCTTCCTGTCTCAAGTCTCTCCCCACTCCAATCCACTCCACATTCAGCTTCCAAAGTAATTTTCTTGAAGCCATAGTTCTGATTTCATAATTTTCCTGCTCAGTCAATTTCAGTGACTCCCTATTACCTTCAGTATCAAATTTAAAGTCCTTTGGCACTGGAAACTCTTTACAACCTGCCCCCTTGCCATCTCTCCAATTTCCTTACACTTCATTCCCCTCCACACTCTCTACAAGCCAGTCATACTGGTCACCTTGCTGCTCCTCATACACAACCCTCCAATTATCCATCTCTATGACTTTGCACTGGTTGCTCCCCATGCCTGGAATACTCTCCCTCCTTGTCTCCACCTTGAAGAATCCCTGACTTTTTATAAGATTCAGTTCAACACCACCTCCTTGGTGAGACCTTTCCTATCTCCCTCCTGCTAGTGCCATCCCTTTTAAGGTTACCTTCCAACTATGCTATGTTGATCTTGCACATTCTCCTTTATATAGGCTATTTCCCCTATTAGAATTAAGTTCTTTGAGGACAGGGACCATTTTTACTTTTTCTTTACATCTCCAGCACTAGGTACAGTGCCTGGAACATAGTAAGCACTCCATATATGCTGGTGGATTAACTGTTCCTTTAGAAGAAAGTCTAATCTTCCTGAGACATATTCTAGTTCTGATTCCTGTCTTACTGTCTCAGTGGTACTGAGGCCAAACTTGCATCCTTATGTTAGGATCTTGAAATCACCCATACTTCTGCATTTGTATGCAAAAGTCTAAGGCTGTCAGTTTTATTATTGGTTCCTTTTCTGGAGTTCATTTTCTATGAATTACTAAATGTTTCTACTGTAATTCTTCCCATATTGTAGCTGCTACTCTTTGTTATCTAGAGTGATACATAGCAAAATTTTACGTTCTTCCTCTCATTTTAGTTTAACACCCTCTAAATCAGATTCAAAAGACTCCAGGAAAGTATATTTTAACATCTCTCACTGAATACATTCCATCCCCAGCCAAAGGCCAAATTGCCCTTCTTTTTAAGCTGTGGTAGAGAATTCTATATCATGTTCTCAGACCTCATCTTCTTAACCAGCAGACTTCCCAAACTTGCTTTTCTTTATCAAAGCCCCAGACTTCACATAGTAACTAACTGTGGGGAAAATATCACTTTGAGGCCTTCACCTTCTTGTCAAATACTTCATCATCTCAAGAAATATGTTCTCAATTCCTTCTGGCAGTACCATTTGTCCCCACCTAAATTTCTGGCAATAAGCAACGGTCACCAGGTTAGACAAGTCTTGGAAAACTCTTCATCATGATCTGGGTATATAAGCTGGGAAGATGAACAACAATTGTTAATGTCAAGCCAACAAAAAAGCTACCTGAGTATTTCTCACCTAGGAGTCACTAATCACCACTAAATAGCTCTTTTCCCTTTAGCCCTTAGTGGGTGATCTCCCTCCAGATGCCATCTGTGGATCCATATCATCATTTTTTGGAAATATATCTATTTCCAGGAGTGCATTGGTAAATGGTTAATAATTGGCTTTCAAAAAAATGCAGCCCTGACACATGTTTAGGTTTAATTCGAATTATTAACATTTTTCCACCATTTTCTTACGTCTAGACAATCAACAAAGCAATAAATCTAGACCTGATTTATAGTTTTTGCCAATTTCTGAGTTGTAAATGCCCATACTGAAAATTTAACAATGTGCTCATAAGTCACTTTGAGCTATCTCTAGCATACCCCTGCCATATCCCAGAGGGTCCAGTTTCTGCCTTTGTAGAAATAACTGCATGTGTATGGTTAGTTTCTTCTCTTCCCTGCTAAGACATCTCTGATCTAGTCCTAGCCACTGGAAAAGAAAGAAGTGAGGAATAAAAGCTATTTTCACACTGGGAGGCGAAGGTAGACAGCCTTGCCCCTCTGAGGCTATCCTCCTTTCCTTCTCCTTTTTCTCATTCTTCCCTACCTTCCACCTTCTAACTCCCCTTTGATGTCTTCCCCTGTTAGAATGTATACTTCCTGAAGGCAGAGGCTGTCTTGTTCTTGTACCCTTAGCATTTAGCAGAACACCTAGTAGGAAGATAGGGAAGACAATAAGCATTTATATAATGCCAATGATGTGCCAGTCACTGTACTATTATGTTATACTATAATATTGATCCTCACAATAAATCACCCAGTGTGGCACATGCTATTATTATCCCCACTTTACAGTTGAAGAAACTAAGGAAAATGGAAGTGACTTGTCCAGGGTCACATAACTAGTAAGTCTCTGAGGTTGGATTTGAACTCGGGTCTTTTTTATCTCCAGGCCCAGTACTCTAACTACCTGTCTCTCTGGTGTGTAGTAAGCCCTTTATCCATCTCTCTCTGTTTCTGCCTCCCTCTGTTCACTCCCTCCCTCCCTTCAGGGCTGGTCTTCCTGGGGCAACCAAGATACTGAATGAGTACCTCCACCACCTCATTTACCTAGACACCAGGACTACTTTTTGTAGAACAACTGTCATCCAGGGGCAAAGAATCAAGCAAATGGAAATTAAATTTGGAGCACAATGTTCAGTAAAACACAAGTAAAATCAGCTCAACAGTATGCTTCATCATCATGAGCCAAAATCTGACTCTAACCTTTCCCTACTTGTCTTTGTTCTGCATTCTGGAGCTACCAGAACAAGTTCCCCTCTTCTTTTGGGTATTTGGAGACAGTGATCCAAGTTTCTCCAAGCAAATCATCCTGGCTAAATCTCTAGGGTAAATATCAAAGGGAAAATCTTGCAATAACTACATACTAGATGATTTTATAGGTCCTAGGCACACCTTATTTTGTAAGGTAACAAGTAATTCCTTGAAAGTTGTATGATGAAGATCTTTATTCTCCATGCACCAGTCTCTAGGGAAGAGCAATGGACACATGAGGGGTATAGACAATAAATAGGGAAGTAAGGTATATATAGTATAAAAAGTATTGGCTTTGGATTTAAATCCTGGCCCTGTTTCATCTTGGAAAGTCACTTTACCTCTCTGGGTCCTGATTTCCTCATCTGTAAAAAAAAAAGGGAGTATTGGACTAGATGATCTCTAAGGTCCCTTTAAGTTCTAAATTATGATCCTATTACTATTAATATTACTATGAGAGCTGTTACTCCAAAAAGAACCAATCCCCAATATATAAGTGGTCAAAGAATAGGAACTGTTCTCATAAGAAATGCAAGTTATCAATAACCATATAGAAAACCACTCTAAATTACTACTAATAAGAGAAATATAAATTAAAAACAACTCTGAGCTTCCACTTCAGATAGGAAAAGATGACAAAAAGGAAAATGACAATTGTTGGAGAACCTATATGATGACAGCTACACTAATCCATTATTGGTGGAACCTTGAATTGGTTGAGCCATTCTGAAAAAAACAATTTGGAACAATACTCCAATAGTCACTAAAGTGTGCATACTCTATGACCCAGTTATACCACTACCAGGTATATTCCTCAAAGAGATCACAGAAAAAGGAAAAAGACCCATAATTTCAACATTTTTATAACAGCACTCTTTGTTGGAACAAAGGACTAGAAATAAAGTGGGTGCCCATCAAATGGGTAATGTCCATCAAATGGACAACAAATAATATATATGAATGAACTGAAATATTATTAAGAAATTGTAAAAGACATAGATTTAGAGAATCCTGGGAAAGTGATAAGAAAGAAGCGAACAATGAATATTTTAAGACTTAAGAACTCTGGCCAATCAAAATGCTGGAAGGATAATTTAAACTGTATTTCCCACCTCTGGAGAGGAGATGCATTACAAATGCAGACTAAGACATGTTTTCATATATGACCAGTGTTTTGGTTTTTGTTTGCCTACATATATATTTTTACAAGGGAAATCTGTCATTTTCTGGAAGTAATAGAATTGTAAGGAAGACTAAGAGACTGAAAATGACTCAAGGAAATTTAAAAAAAGACATTAGTGAGACAATTTTAAATGCACAGAAGAAAATAGAAGGAACCTCAGTAGGGATGCAGACAAGCAGGGCAGCACAAGCATTACCTTGTTAAATTTGAAGTAAACTTTTAAAATGGCAAGCAGTGTGTAATATCCATAGTCTCTGTCAATCAATATGCATTTATTTAGGAGTGTATTATGTGCTAAGCATCTGGAAAACAAAGAAAAGTCCACATTCTCAAGGATCTTATACTCTAATACACATAAGAGAAATAGACACATACAAGATACACAAAGAATAGATAGGAGGTAATCCTCGAAAGAAAGACTCTAGCAGCTAGAGGATGAGAAAAGGCCTCCTGGGGGAAATAGCATTTGAAATGAGTTCTGAAGGAAGCCGAGGATTGTAAGAGATGGAGGTGGGGAGAGAGAACAAACACACCAGGCATGACAGACAGCTAGTGTAAAGGCACAGGGACAAGAGATGGAGTGTTAAGAGTAAGGGCCTGAGTAGCTGGATCATAGAAGTCATGGAAAGTAAAGTGTCAGAACACTGGAAATCTATAAAGAGGCCAGGTTATAAAGACAAAGAATTTTAAATTTAATTGTGGAGATAATAACCATTAAAGTTAATGGGGATGGAGTGTGGGGTGTGTGTCACAAGGTCACATTGATGCTTAAGGTCCAAAAGTGTAGGAAAATCCTGTTGGCAGCTGAGTGGAAGTGGATTGAAGGGGAAAGAGACTAGAGGTAAAAAGACCAATTAGAAGATTATTGCAATAGTCTAAACAAGAGATGATGAGGGCCTGAGTAAGACCTCCTCATCTCTTGGTGGAAATGGAAATGGAGAAAAGAGGAGGCATAGGAGAGATGTTTCAAAGGTACAAATGACTAGTTTTGGCAACAGAATGGATATGTATATTGAGTGAGAGTGAGGAGTTGAGGATGCCACTAAGTTGCCAACTTGGTTAACTAAAAAAGATGGTCATGCTTCCAATTATAATAGGGAAGTTCAAAAGAAGGGAGGGTTTGGATGGAAAATTAATGAATTCTACTTTGGATATATTGAGTTTGAGATGTTTACAGGACATCCGATTTGAGGTGACTGAAAAACTAGAGCTCAAGAAAGACACTGGGACTGGATATTCGGATCTCTGAATCATCTGCATAGAAACTGAATCCATGGGAGCTGATGAGATCACTAAATGAGAGTATATAGATAGTAGGGGATGAAAGGATGAGCCCAGGAAGACACAGTCATGGTTAGTGGGTATGACATATACACCTTAGCAAAAGAAACTAAGAAGAAATAGTCATACCAATAGGAGAAGAGAGTATAGTGTCCCAAAAACCTGGAGAGGAGAGAGCTCCAAGGTTGGGGAACCTGAGGCCTGGAGGTCTCCTTTGACTGAATCCAAACTTCACAGAGCAAGTCCCCTTAATAAAAAAGATTTGTTGTATAAAACTTGGACTCAGCCTAAAGGCCAGACCCAAGGACCTAGAATGCCATGTGTGGCCTCAAGGAGACGTGTTCCCCACCCCTGATCTAGGAAGTGATTGATTATGTCAAATGGTACTGAGAGGTTAAGAATTATGAAGATAAGGGGCAGCTAGGTGGTGCAGTGAATAGAGCGCCGGCCCTGGAGTCAGAAGGACCTGAGTTCGGAGCCGGCCTCCTACACTTAATCCACACAAACAAAAAACCTAGCCATGTAACCTTGGGCAAGTTACTTAACCCCAATTGCCCTAAAGGGGCGGCTAGGTGGCGCAGTGAGTAAGAGCGCCGGCCTCGGAGGTGGGATGACCCGAGATCAGATCCTGCCTCAGAAAATGAGCACCCACGCATAAATAATGACTGGCCGTGTAACCTTGAGCAAGTTACTTAACCCCAATTGCTTTAAAAAAAAAAAGAATTATGAAGATAAAGAAAAGGCCATCAGCTTTGGCACTTAGGAGATCATTGGTAACTGGAGAAAGCAATTTTATTTGAATGATGACATTGGGAGCTACACTGAAACAAACTTAGAAGAAAGTGAAAGAAGAAGTAGAGGCACAAAGTAGAGAATTTACTAAAATGAGAAAAATGCAAACCAAAACAACTTGAGATTCTACCTTATATTCAGCAAATTGGCAAAGACGACAAATAATGGAAATAATCAGCGTTGGAGGGGTTATAGAAGACAGCTGTTGTTGAAGGGCTTTAAATGGTAAAACCAGTCTAGAATACAATTTGGAACTGTGCCAAAATGTGACTGAAATTTCCATTTTAACCAAAATATCCTACTGTTAAGTATGTGTGTGTGTGTATATATATATATATATGTATAATATTTATGTTATATAATTAATATTTTATATAATGTTATGCATTATATATCATATATATTATATAGTATTATTTATAATGCAATAATATAAAATTACTTATATACAAACATCAAATACATCTCTATAATATATGAAATATATAATATAATTCATGTATTATATATTACAATACATAATTATAATAGCATATATTAAATGTATTTCACATATTTATAGACATTATATTTGCTTATATAATACATAGTCAAAGATAGAAAGAACTGAACTTTCTATTCAATAGAGGGACTATTGTGGCTATGGAACATGAACACAATGGCTATAAGAAACTATGAAAGCAAAAAATTCAGGAAGCACCATAAAACAAATAAATTGAAAGAAAGTGAAATAAGAAAAGTCAAGAAAACAATATACATATGTCTACAAAAGTGTAAATGGCTATCTGCTTGCCTACAGAATAAAGTCCAAACCCCTTGGTCTGACACTTAATTCTCTGAACAATCTTTCCCTGCCTACCTTTTGCCAGTCTCATCTTTCCACTACTCCTCTAAAAAAATCCTCTATCTAATAAAATTGGACCACTTCACATGCCCCAAATGCATACCACTTTCCTGCTTATATACCTTGACTCATATTATTCCTGCTTCCTTGAATTTTTCCTCCTATATCCACCCAGTGAAAAACTGAAGTCTGGCATGGGCTGGACCTGATTCAGACGAATCTCCTGGTAGTTTGGATCTAAAACTGAAATGAAATGTAATCCATCTTGTAATCCATCTAACAGTTAGCAAAAATAAATGTACTTAGCCATGGCAGGAGAAGGTCAGTAAAGTAAGGAATAGAGTACCTCCAGGACAAAGCATTGGTTCAGTTGGACAAAGCTTCTCAGTGTGGTTCATGCTGACAGTCTGCAGTAACAAGCCAGAGAAAGAACTTCTAGCCCCTTCATGTCCTGAATGTTTTTACACTCAGGTGACCAGGTAGCTACATCAATGGCTCAGGCTTTTATTCAATGATCCAATTATACTTGAAGGCAGTCTTTACACCTCTTAGGGAAAACCACGCAAACTTTCTGGGAGGGGGGCTAGGGTAGAGGAATTAACTACTACACAATCATTCCAGGTATATTTCTTAAAGGTACCTGCCTCCTCCAAGAAATCATCCATGAAATCTTACCTATCCAGGGTTGTCTCTTCATCCTTAGTAATCCCAAAGTATTTTGATATAACTATTTTTTAAAATTAGGATACTATATATTGAATTGGGATACTATATATTGCATTGGTTGCTTTCATAAAAATCTTATTTCTCCCATTCGATTGTAAGCTTCTTTTTCTTTATATCTTCCTCAATGCCTAGCATAGGGCCTAGCACACAGTAGACATTCAATAAATGTTTGTGAAATGACTGAATGGATAAATGAAGAACAGTCATTCCTGTTTCCCATCTTTCTAGGAAGGCTGGTTGAACATTTGGCAGAATCTTTTTTACAATATCCTTTCTGACAAAAGAAAAAGGTATGAACTGAGTGATCCTTCATTTGGTGGGTTTGGAATTGATTCAGTGATCAGACCCAAAGATATTAATGGATTGAGGTCAACCTGAAGGGCTATTTCTAGTGCAAGGACACAGCACTATATTCTTGGCACTATTCAATCGAACATTTTAACCAATGATTTGAGTGAAAGTATAGGTGGCATGCTCATTCAGTGTGTAAATAAGAGAAAAAAAAACAACATGTTGGATAACAGAAATATGATCTAGAAAGCTTTTCACAGGCTGATACAAATTTAATGTAATAAGATTAAAAGGAATAAACACAAAAGTCTCATACTTAGGTTTAAAAACTCAAGTGTACATTTCATATACAATCTTTTTTTGTTCTACCATGTACAGGAAATGATCTTTTCTTTGGTGTTTATGAAGTTCAGACTAAAAATAAATAAAGGTAATTGTTTAAAACTTAACTGTACAGGTAAATAGCATGGGATAAAGATGTTAAAATATTTCATCCAAAAGGACCTGGAAGCTTTAGAGGACTGCAAGTTCATTATTGGTCAACAGTGTGAGGTTGCAGCCAAAAAAGAAAAAGAAACCCTTAACAATCTTAGGCTACATTAGGCTATAAAAAGAAATGTCTAGAGCAAAGAAGTGTATATTTTCATTGTAATTTTCCTTAGTCAGATGACATTCAGTTCTGGATAACACATTTAAAGAAAGATATTGATAAACTGTGACACATTATGAAGTAGATGACTAGGATGGTGAAGAAAGTAGAAGCCATAAAACAAGAAAGACATTGAAGAAATTTTTGAGGATTTTTAACCTGAAGAAGATAAAACTAGGGGGCAACATGATATAGAGTTGTCTTCAATATCTGGAGAGTTCACATATGAAATAGGATTAGATTTGTTTTCCTTGGCCCTAGAAAGCAGAATGAGAATCAGTGACAGAAAATTATAGACACATATTTCAGCTAAATATGAGTACACAGCTTCCTAACCATTAGAGCTACCCAAAGGGCAACAGACTGCCTTAGTGGACAATAGATTGACATCTCTGGATGTTGTCATGTTGAAACTGAATCCCTATTTGTCAGGGATATTGTAGCAAGGATTTCTATCAGTCGTGTGTTGGATTCATAACCCCTGAGGTTCTTTTCAACTCTAAAAAAATCCATTATTTTTATGATCATTGAATCCTGTATAGAGCATTCAGGACAGAATGTGCAACTGAAGGACTTGTGGGCACTACTCTCTGTTCCATTCTTGACTCAGGTGGAGGCTCAAGCCAATCACTTCCTTATCCTTGACCCAGTTTCTTCACCTGTAAAGTAAGGAGAATCCATTTCTCTGCAACACATCTCTCCTGCCTTGCTTTCTTTCCTATTTCTTTTGGATATGTTGAAATAACCAGGGGCTTTGAACAACTTGAATGAAGTGTGTGTGTGTGTGTGTGTGTGTGTGTGTGTGTGTGTGTGTGTGTGTGTGTGTGTGTGTGTGTGTAAGAGAATCTGTTTTCCTGGTTTTTCATCTCTAGGTTTTAGCTGATGTTCTCCAGGAAGCATCCCACTTTCTTTGGTTATTTTGCTTCTATGATGATTATTTTGCCTTTATATAGACCTTGATATTTTCAAAGACCTTGACAGTACATAATTATTTAGGTAATTAGAAGGGAGTTCTTTCTCTTCAAATATGTCTACAATAAGATTACACAAAAATAGTAGCACAGACCTAACCGTTCTAAGCATAGTTACTCTCACACTTAATTAATCTGCCTTAATTAAGGCCACACCCAACTTCATATTTCATGATTTCGCTCTGAATGGTTGGTTTTCTTTACCCCCTAAGCACTTTTTTTGGTTACTTTATGATGCTTGACAAACAGAGTGGGTAGAGTAAAAAAAAAAACTGTCAGAAAGGACATTGGTACAAGAGAAAGAACACCGAGTCTAGAGTCAGAGGCCCTGGGTTTCCTGGGATCAAATTCTTCCTCTGATCCTTGATGTGACCTTGTGCAAATGAGGGTGAACTAGATGGCCTCTGAAGTCCCTCATGGATATTTGGTCATACTATGATCCCATGCAGATTTCTTCAAAGTAACAGCCCCAAAGAGCTAAATATCTAACAGATCATCCTAGACAGAAAAAGGGAGGAGGTATTCCACATAGAAACTGCCTAGCTCACTCCCAGATTCCAAATTCAGTCTTAGTAATCAGTTCCTGACTCCTGCAGTCAACCCTGAGAGATAGCTATCTTATTTTGGTTTTGTTTTTCTGTCAGTGCTTCTGAAATCCAGTTCATTCTAAGCACTTTTTGGTAGACACACAATGACAAATACATCCATTCCCAAAGGAGGCCCCTGCTTAGGAGTACAAAACAGGGCAGTGAAAGAACACTAGCACTAAGTCAGGATGACAGGATCCCAAGGGAAAACAGGGAATGAGTTATTCTACTCTGCTTTACATTTCTCTGCAAAGTCTTGATTGGCTAAGCCAAGGGACAGTCTGCAGTCAGTACAGGGATAGAAAGAGGCCTTGAGCAGCATGTACCTTAAAATAATTATTCAACATCACTTACGACATACACAAACACACCTTTATACCCTTGTAAGACAACCATGCCAGACTGCACCGAAGTGTCTGTCTCAATAACAGAATCATATATTCCTAATTGTTCTGGTAGCAGCTACACACACACAAGATCCAACAGTGTCTAACACAAACACATGCACATATACAACCTTCACCCTTGTGCAGTAATCATATAGGAACTAGCCCCCAATGGGATGAAATAATGTGATGTAACAAAAACAATAATAGATTGAGAGTTAGAAAATTAGAGATCTCACCCCAGCTCAAATACTAACCAGCCTTGTGACCATAAACAAGACATGTAACCTGTCTGCACCTTAGTTTTCTCATCTGTAAAAATGAGATACTTCAGAAGACTGTCCTGAGGAGCAAGTAAGACAATATATGTGAACACACTTTGAAAATGGTAAAGTATCACACGAATGTTAGGCCAAGGTGGCACTTGGCATATCACCATACTCACTGACATATTTCTACACACTTGTATGGCTACTGAATGTGAATTCATTCAATAGCTATTTAATTCAATCAACAGTTATTAAGCACTTACCGTTCACACCTACTATACACAAAACACTATGTCACACCCCCCACTCCCTTCTCTTTTGTGTAAAAGCCATGCTCTAGCTCTCTCTTTCTAGCTGTCTCTTTCTGGCGCATTCAACCACATCCATCCCATCGCAGGAGCTGTCCAGCAGCAGCTGTCTGTTTCTCCCCTAGGATCCCACCACTGGGGTGACTCGGTCAAAGCCACCAGGGAGTGTGTATGACGTGCATCGTGTCTCTAAAGCATGTCCATCTCTCTCACATACACGCACATAGCCCACCCCCTTGAGCAGTGGCCCCACGCACCAAGCTGTCTAGTAATCACGCAACATCCCTAAGTTAGGGCACACGGGAGCTGTCCAGCAGCTCCTGCCACACGCACCTCAGGGGTTTCCAGGAGTGTGTCAGCCACACGCACCTCTCACTGTGTGGGGGCCACCTGGGAGCTCTCCAGGGGTAGACACACACACACACACACACACACACACACACACTCACTCCACGCGAAGCCTCATGGGCACTGTCCAGCAGCGCCACTGACCGCCCCCCTCCCCCCATGGTGCACACATACTCCAAGGACCAGCAGGGTAGGATGTATGGCGTACTCCCTCCCCCCCCACACACACCGGGGCATGAGGCCACCCAGGGGCTGCCGGGCAGCACCACACACACACACACACACACACACACACACACACACCCCATACAACAGCGTGTCACACACCCCACCATAAAGCAGTGTCACACATACACCCGATAAACCAGTGTCTGTCACATGAGCGCGCCCGCGTACAAGTAAACACACACACACACACAGAGTATGTCACACACAGAGGCCACACAGGCTCTGTCCAAGGAGCGTGTCACACACATACACATCCCGTACACCAGTGTCTGCCTCTCACACACATACACGCACACACACGGTACAGCAGTGTGTCACACACACACACACACATTCTCTCTCTCACACACGGGCGCTGTCCATCAGCACCAAGTCTGTTACCGACCCTCCCCCTCTCTCCCCTCCCCCTTTCTTCTTCCCCTCCTCCTCAGGCCTACCGACATCGTGCTCGTAGGCCCCGGACACTCACCCCAGGCCAGCAGGAGGGCGGCGCGCAGCAGCCGGCCCATGGTGCAGCCTCGCTCGGCTCTTACCGCCGCCCGGGCGCTCCTCCCCGCCGCAGCCGCAGCAACCCCGGAGCTTCGCCTCGGGCGTAACCGAGCGCGGAGGGCGGGGCCGGCGGGGCGAGCGCGATAGGGCCGCCGAGCAGTCACTCACACTAGACCCCGCCCCCTCCCTCCTCCCCTCTCGCTTTCCTGGGGCCGCGTGCCTCACGCCTAGACCGGAAGGAAGCGCGTTCAGAAGGAATCGACCCCCTTCCGTCCCAACCCCGCCCTTTTCTGTCGGGACGAACCAATCAGGCACCGAGGCTTGTCCCACGTGCCTCGGTTCTCTAACGGCCATAACCGCCTTAACTGCTCTTGCGTCGCCCACTCTTTGCCCCTGGCGCCCAGCTGGGGCAGATGAAGGAGGTAGAATCTAGCGGGCGGCAGAAGGGCCGCAGGCCAAGCCGGGCCTCGCCTAAAGGGTTCAGACACACAGCCAAGCATCCGGGCCTTGTTGGCCCGCGGCATCAGGCTGGGCCGCCCTGGCCAGGCCTGGGCCATTCCCGGCCCCAGCGCACAGGGGTTTCAACAGCATCCCCCGGGGGGCCCTCGTTTGGCCTGTTGGCATCTCAGCAGGAATGGGGACAGGTTTTCGGGCTTCATCATTGGCACCACCCACGGTGCCCCCAGTTTTGAGGTCTGGTGCAGAACAAATGCGATCCATAAAATCCCAAGTGCCTCCAGACCGTCGGGAGGAACAGCAGATACCACGTGGCCTAGCCAGGGAGGGGCCTGGCGGTGGGGGCGCATGGCCCTCAGAGGAGGCTGGGTGGCTCTACCGGCCTCTTACTAGTAAAAGAGCTCAGGCCTGTAAGTATCCGGGCAAAGAGGTGCAAAAAGCACTATATAAAGTCTCCTCCTATCTGTTGTGCCAAATGGCTGAAGCCACTGGGATGGGAGAGCAGATGTGAGGAGATTCAGGTCTCCCACTCACTTTCCTTAATCCTTGTAAAATGAAGGTGTTGGGATGGGTGACTTCCCCTGTCCCCTGCCACCCTGCCATTTTTTGATTCAGGGGGCAGAAGCTATAGGGATGCAGATTTCTGAGCTCCCCATCACTGGAAATGTCCAAGCAGAGACTAAGATAAGATGATAAAAGAGTTACTATGTTAGGTAGAAGGCTGGAACAGAGAAGCTTTATGGTCCTTTCCATTCTGTCCCAAATGTCTGATCTTTTTCAAACTTGGATTTAGAGCTGAAAGGGACCTTAGAAGCCATCTAGTCCAGCCTTGTTCATATTACAGATGAGCAACTTGAGGCCCAGAAAAGTTGTGACTTGCCCAAGGTTACTTAGGTAGTCAAGAGATGGGATCTGAACCCAGGTCTTCGAATTCTGAAGTCAGAGATCTTTTCACTTTACCAAGTCAGCAAATCTACAGTCCTCAAGAAGCTCTAGGCTAAATGTCCTTACCCATTTATCTCCTAAAGAAAGAAATCCAATGTTTTAAGACAGTATCAGTAATGATCATAATTTTAAAATAATTTTATATAGCACTTGACTTTGCAAAAAGCTTTGCAATACATTGTCTCATTTGTATTTAATAACTCTGTGAAACAGGTACTACAGGTATTAATTTTACAAATAAGGAAATGAAGGCTCAGGCAAGTATCTCCTCTGCAATCACATAGATGGTGTTAGAGACAAAATTAATGCCCACATCTTCACAATTCCATGTCCAGCACTCTATCCTCTATACCACACTGCCTTCTCTTTTGACCCCTGAAGCCCTCATGACCTTGGCAGGCAAAGCAAGATACTGTCCTCAAAGATTAGGAGACTGAAGGCTCAAGGCTACACTGCTAAGGGCTAAGTTAAGTGTCAGAACTAGGGAGTTTCTGTTCTAGCACTATTTCTACTATACTCTGATGCCTCAAAGGAGAACTAAGACATGAGCATTTCCAAGTAAACATTTTAATCATCTTACGCAAAATGAAAACTACAAAAGTGAAAATACAACGTACAAATACTAATGGTAAAAAGGAAGGAGCTGGGATGGGAAAAGGTGGATGTGGCAAAGATGACGGAGCCTTTGGTCCTCACAATCACACTATCTAGTCTCGTATTTGCCACTAAACTCTCCTCAGCTGAGGTAAGCCAGGTAGGGTCAGAATCATGTATTTTACATTGCCAGGCGTCTGGTTTCTGTTCTTCTGTTCTTTACAGACATTTATCTCTACTCAGAGGAGTATAAGGCAGACAGTTCCAGAAGTGAATACACATTAGTCTTTCCTACTCACTTGTTACTGCTATTAAGCAGAGGATGGCAGAAACAACCAAAGATGATAAATGAAATGCTAGAAATGGAAGAAACCATTCTTAGTACCTCATTTGGCCAAAGGCAGCTAAGGGCAGGGCAAGGGTATCTATCTCATTGTCATCAGAATATCAAATAGGAAATTTCCTCTGACCAAAACCAATAGGAAAGGGACCCTCTTTTAGATCACAAGGTCTTGAGCTCAAGCTCCAGAGAAGCTAGGAAGAAAAATACAAAATACAGGCATCCAAAGCAACAAAGGAAGAGAACAAAATGTCCATTCTAGCCCACAACTAGTGACCTTCAGAACCACAGCCAAGGAGACCCTAGTGGCCAAGTTAAGGTGTTCAAACCCTGAACCAACAGGATTCCACCATTTTTCATGTCCATTGGTGGTTTAACAAAGCTCTTGGGTAAGGCACAAAGCAAACAGGGTGCTCAAAGTTGACTTGACCTTCCAGAAGCAAAGTGCATTATTAGCTACAGTGTCCTGAGGTCTCAGAATTGCTGGATAATCAGTTTCCGTTTCAGGTCATGGCTGAATTTATTCATTCTGAAGAGTTCACTGTCATAAAAAACAGCAAGGTTGTGGATGTTGATCTGACGAGCCTAAAATAAATGAGGTTAGGGAATTAAAAGTATGCTATATAACAGCCCCTACTGCCCAAATGTGGCCCTAAGACCCAGAACAGCAAATCCCTGCTCTCCGTCCCTACCTTGTCCACTAGATCCTTCTCAGGTACCTCAATGGTGTCTTGCTGGGCCCCATAGCGGTTGCGCTGGTAGATCACCTGTTCTGCCACTAGCTGCTTCAGGATGAAGAGTAATAGCTCATTGTTATCCCTCCGGAATGATAAGTAACGGGCAAAGGTCTAAGAAGAGGAAAGGGACACAAGATCAACCCATATACTTTCAATCATTTTTCTACAGCATTAAATTTCCCCATTAACCAGGTTTTTTGCTGTGTCCCCTGCCCCCACCTTCTCTACTTGTTCACAGTACTAAGACCAGTCTAGCTTCCATTGAGCAGAGCTGCCTGGAACAGGGTAAGGACCCCACCTGTAGGGCCATGAGTCCCCCAATGCCCCATTGAATTTCTTCTCAGGCAGGGCTAGGTTCACTAACTGTTCTTCATCTAAAACCATATCTGTGTCCCACCTTGCGCATACTGCGCATGACGCTGAACTTCTGGGTGTCAATAAAGCTCTCCAGCATCACCCGGATGGCCATGTTGACATCATCTTCCAGGACATAGTCCCGAAGGTGAATGCGGGCATGGGCTTCTGCCATTCGGATCATTGACTCGATGTGCCGAACCGTGATGGGGATGCTGCCTGTAGCCTGCCAGAGAGAGATCTTGTTCAGGCTTTAGCTGGAGGGAAATCCCACTGGAGGGTTACAGTTTAGACTACAGTCTGGCAAAGAAATTGAAGGAACACTCCCTGCACCCATGTCCAACAAGCCTGGAAAAACTATCTTGGTGATGTAGGTCCACATTATCAAGCCTGGCATTTAAAACCCTTCATAATATGGCACCAGGCACACCTCTCCAGACTTAATTCATATTGTTCCCCTTTACTCCTACTACAGTGGTATCAAAGTGAAGTAGAAATGGGATCCCTATGGACTGAATATTGACTTAGAAAATCACTTTATTTTAATCTAGTATTACACTCTCCTTGCAGCCTGTCTACTTGCCTATTCCTAAACCTAGCAATGCATGACCTTTTTTTGTGTTTCATCCAAGCTTTCTGTCCCAATGATCTTCCTCCTCACTTCAGATTCCACCACTTAGAGGAAACCTTTCTTAGCCTTTGGATTCTCTTTGTCCTCAAGTTATTATTTGCTTCCCTGTCTATTATGTTGTGTCCTCTAGTAGAATATGAACCTAAGAGCAGGGACTACTTCTTGCTTTTGTATACAGTGTTCCTAGCTTTTGCCAAATACCTGCTGAACTGAACTGAAATCACCTTTCCTCCCAGTCTAATTACTCCCTAGGGTTCTCACCATGGATTCTTTCCGTAGGTCACTGTACATCTTGGCAACTTTATCTTGGTCCATCTGGTTGAGTTTTGGGTGGACCTTCTCCTTGGCATAGATGATATACTTCTTCAGTATCTCCTGAGGTAAGGGCTCCACACCATATGTGTTAGGTAGGGCTGGTTCCAGTGTCCTGCCACTGGCTACCTCCTCTTCCTTATTGCTTGGGTGGTGTTTAACATGGCTGCCAACCACAAATCGGGCCAACATTTCATCCTGGTAAGGGGAAGGAAAAGGTCAGGACACTTTGCTTTTCAAAACCAAATCCATATCCTATCACAAGTTATCCAATCATCTGAACCATAGGAAGCCAGATAGGAGAAATGATGTGAAGTGGCCATGAGAAGACAATCAACTCACCAAAGGAAAGATATCTCCAATCTGGCCGTCCCGTTCCTTCTGCTCAGTACTACCACTCTATTAGAGCACATTCCCAAGCACCATCCAAGTACCAAAGTCAGGAGTAGGAGTGGACCCCCAAAGGGTCCATGGTTAAATTCCTGAGAACTTGGATAGCTAAAAAAATCACATCCTTTATTTTCACTAACCTCTAACTTAAATGTTAAAGAACCCCTAGTCTGGAGACTCTTGATAGAAGAGCACTGGCTGTGGAGTTAGAAAACTTGGGTTTGAAAGCTAACTCTGACATTTACTAGCCACGTGACTAGGCAAGTCAGTTAACCTTCTAAGCCTCAGTACATCTGTAGAACAGGAAGACTATTACCTGTAACCACTCACCTCACAGGATTATGAAGAAGGCACTATATAAACTCTAAAGTACTATATAAATGTGAGTTTTCATTATTAATAAGCCTATTGCTCAAATCTCTTGGGAGCAGAACAGTACCTGAACAGGATCCACAGTATCCCTCACAACACACAGGATATCAAATCGGGAGATGATGGGCTCTGTGAGGTCCACATTTTCTGAGAAGGTCAATGAGGGATCATACCGCCCTCCTGTAACATAAGGGTGATTCAATTAATTCTTACTTCCCCAAGTCTCTGCACCTCTATTCAGCTTTCAGAATGCTTTCTCCTGCACAAGGACAAAATGGTCCACATAGCAAATAGATATTACAAAGACAAAGGGAGACATTCTATTTCAAAGGGGTTGAATGCTCTAGGAAAATATTCAGAGGATTCAGTTGCTTCTCAGGGAAGGAAAGCTAACAACAAAAAGATGTATAGCAACACTTGAACTCCCTGATGAACCTGCTCTGCAAGGCAGTATAGACCTGACTTCTCCAACATTTACAAAGAAAGCAGAATGGAGATGCAGATGAAATATAAATGCTCAATTGAGACCCTAAGATTGCATTCCTAGTGCCACCTTCATCCTTTAAAAAAAAAAAAAGATCTCAAAAGTAATGTATAAATGTAAAAAATACTTCTATTAATTTGGGTTATCACATAAAATCTACAAATCAATTTTGGTAGTATCACCATCTTATTGACTCAAACTAAGCCACATACTCTGAACATCTCTTGAATTACTTAACTCTTCTTTTACTATTGTCAAAACTGTTTTACAGTTAGTATAGGTCTCTGAAAAAGCTAATATTTGATACATTTTATTGCTGTGATATTAGTTTATCAGCTTCTGGTTTTAGTGTTTCTCTTAAATTCTGGTATCTTGTTAAACTCATTTTAATGTATTATTTTGGTTAATTTTGTTGTCTCTTGGGTTTCCTAAATAAAGTATATTACCCACAAATAGATATTTGATATCTTCTAAGCTATTAAAAAATCTGACTGTAATAACTAGTACTTCTAAAACTCTAATGATCAGGAATGTTGACAGCAGGCAGCCTTGCTTTGCCCTTTTTGGTCAGAAAGCATCTCCTCTTGCTCCTAAGTTTCAAACAAATACTTTCTCTCATATTAAGGAAAAGTTGTGAAAAGATAAGCTATAAAATAAAAGGGAAATGCTACAGAACATAGTGGGCCCTTGAGAACTGAGTTTGAACCCAGGAAAATGCAGGTTCAAGTGTCAACTGAAACACTGTGACTTGCAAATGACTTCTTCAGCTTGTTTCCTCTTCTGTAAAATCAGGATAATAGCAACTATCTCTAAGGACAGTTAAAGAGGCTTAATCCTGATAATGGATGCCAAGTGCTTCACAAATCTTACACCACTATGTAAATGAAAGCTATTATTATTAGTGTTTCTATCATAAATGAACATATTTTATTGAAGGCTTATTGCACCTCCTGTTATCAGTTACTTTCCCAAACCAAAGCTGGGGAGCAGAAGCTCTAATTGTAGAGACCAGAAGCTAACAGGCCATTTGGACTCCTAGAACACAAGGGCAGAATCCCTCTGACACAGTCTTGTAGTAGGAGCCAAGCCCTTTCATCAGTTCCTATATTCAAAGAGGAAGAGTCATTCCCACCCGCCCAACCCTAATACCTATGGGGTTGGCAGCAGCGATGACAGTGCAGCGGGCCTGTAGGGAGGTGACAATGCCAGCTTTGGATATGGAGATACTCTGCTGTTCCATGGCCTCGTGGATGCTGGTCCTGTCCTGGTCATTCATCTGCAGCACAGGCAAGCGTCCTTAGTCCACATCCCCACTCCCTCAATATTCATCTATACGCCTGGATACCAGACTCAGGTTCAGCCAAGATCTTTTCCCATAAATCAGTTTTCAATTTTCAACACCTTAAAAAGCCCAAGTACCCACCTTGTCAAATTCATCAATCAAGCACACTCCTCGGTCAGCCAGAACCAAGGCTCCAGCTTCTAAGGTCCATTCTCGACTGACAGGGTGCCGCTGGACATATGCAGTGAGCCCCACTGCTGAGGCGCCCTGGCCAGTGGTGAAGATGGCTCGGCTAGACACTTTTTCCACATACTTAAGGAACTGAGACTTGGCTGTGCCAGGATCTCCACACAGCAGCACATTGATATCACCTCGAACCTTGTGCTTGCCACCTAAAAGGAGAAAGGGATAAATGTCTAGGGGATGGGTAGCACTGTCCTGGAGTAAGGAAAGCAAGAACTAGGGACTCATGAGGCAGCTGAATTATCCACTGACTCCTTACTGTCACTCGAGTCAGGGCAGCAACAGGGACAAAGAAGCAGCGTCATACCACGAAGATAACTAATTTGGACAACACCAAACTGGGGGGGCATCGAGGTACTGGGGGGGGCCCATTCAGACCTGCATTCAGGCAGTCAGGGTATGAACAGCATGGGGAGCCAACAAAAGCTACCAGTTATTCCTGGTCCACACAAGCAGCCCTCAAACTGCAGACTACAAAATACATACACTGCTGCCACACTAGTCTCATGTAAAACTGATCCTAAATAGGATGTGTACTAAAATGATTACAGAAGAAGAAAGTCAGCATTGAAAGAGCCACAAGTCAACCCTATCATACATCACCGCTGACCTGGGTTTTTGGGTTCTCCTCCAAATAGAGCCAGGGCGAGTCCTCTCTTAATGTCTTCATGGCCGTAGATAGAGGGGGCAATGCTAGCAAAGACCTGAAAGAATCAATCAGGGTGTGAGGCAACAAGTGCTGACAGCATCTGGAACCCCTGGAAAAGCCAATCTCAGAGAGATAGGTGATTTCTAACAAGCAATTCTGAGGAGCGCTCTCCAGCTAATCATCAGTCAATAAACATGTATTAAGTGCCTTTTGTGCGCTAGGCATTGTCCTAAGAACTGGGGACACAAAGGCAAGACAAGACAGTGCCTTCCCTGGCCTTGAGGAACCCAGTCTCCTGGGGGAGACACCACGCAAACAGCAATGGACAAGATAGA
Source organism: Gymnobelideus leadbeateri (assembly GCA_011680675.1). Classification (NCBI taxonomy): domain Eukaryota; kingdom Metazoa; phylum Chordata; class Mammalia; order Diprotodontia; family Petauridae; genus Gymnobelideus; species Gymnobelideus leadbeateri. Next base: position 34,519 of record WOXC01006639.1, on the reverse strand, counting down.
GACAGGGCAAACTGGAGATAATTAACAGAGAAACTTCACTGACATTAAGGGAGGGATCAGGAAAAGCTCTGTGCAGTGGGTGGGATCTGAACTGGGACCTGGAGGAAGAACACTGCAAGCATTCCAAGTAGAGAGTTCTCTAACCCCATGATGCCTGTGTGTCCTCTTCCACACCGCTGTTCTTCCCTATGCTACTACATTAAAATACAAAAACTCCTAGAACTAGGTAACCACATTAACTCCCTAATAGGGCTTTCTTCTTCAGTAGGAAAGACTAGGGCAGAATGACAGCACTGGATGCTACAAGAGGGCCATGTGTTGGGGTTCTTTAATCTCCCTTGTAATATACTCTCTGCATACATGCTCTGCATCCACTCACACCCCTGGACAATGCTGTACCTGATCCTCTGCCTCTCACACAAGTATCCTAAAGCATGATGGGACCTAGAACTGCAGGCACATTGTTTTTCAAACAATGGCAATAATGTTATAAGCTTCTGACAGTTTATAGAGTCATTCACCTCAAGGTAAAGATAATAACATGTAGAAGGACCACTGTGGGGAAACAAGGCCTAGAACTCAAGGTCCTGCCTTCCAAGCCAGCATATACTTAGCCTGCAGGCACTCACTAGGGCACTGCATGCCTTCAAAGGATGTTCCTCTGGTTTGGTGATGCATCAGCTCCACACAGTGGAAATAAAATTGTCTGCAGTTATGTGTCCCAAAATTAGGGATCACATTAACTATTCTGTCCTACATTATGGGTTTCTTGGACACACCCACAGTTCTCTTAATATATTCACTGGTCACTTGGAGGAAGGACAAATCCAGAATTAAAGACTCTGACAGGAGAGGTCAAGGTGATTCAGGAAGATTTTTAACTGCTAAGCATATGCACAACAAGATTTCTCCATCTAACTGACCTTCTCTCCAATCTGCTGATCCTTAGAGAGGCTAATGATAGTCTTCACATCCTCATCAGTCAGCTCCCCTACTGCTACTTTGTCATCCTTCTTGGCCACGTGATTGGCCAGGATAACCGTAGCAAAGACAGGGAAGCCATTAGCAGTGTTAAGGGAGCCATCATAGTTGTTGTGGTAGATGCCAGTCAACTCCTAGATGGGAGAAAAGGAAGGTCAATGGCCCTAACTGGAAAAGTAAGGCTAAGAATTAGATGCCACCCCAGAGCTGGCCTCCACCAATTTATTATTTTTCCTTTAGCCCTCTAATCCTGAAGTATCAAGATTAGAAAATTACTTAATATAGGGGAAATAATTACCAATCCCATTATCCAAGTTATTTATCTAACCAGGGTACAAATAAATATGTTGTCCTGCCCTAAATTATTCAAAAATGAACGGCAGAGCAAGGTTCCACTCCAGCATTATCACAGCAGGCTTCTTCATTGGATTTGTTCAAGTTATATATGCGTTTCATCCATTACAAACACTGCCACATCCATCTTTTCCCCAACCTGTACCCACTCATCTACATTTCCTAGTTTGTAGTCCTGAGGTGAAGGTAGCTCAGTTCCCTCTTTCTCCCCACTCACAATTTCATCTCCTGGTTTGCAGCTGTCCACTAGATCAGCAAGAAGAATGGCATCTTTGGACCGAGGAAGCCTGCCCGCTGCCACTTTGCCTGGACTCTCTTGGATTCGGATGCGCTGGTAGTTTTGATAGATTGTCTAGAGAGACAAAGGACACTCCAATGAGAGAATCCTAAAGCACCGCTCTCTAGTCATGCCACTGCCCTGCTCAAAAAATTATGGCTGTTCCCCAGTGCCTATACGAGATCAAGACCCAATCCATAAGAAAATCAAGGTCTATGCTCTAGCTTCAATCTGCCCATTCAGTTTTTGTCACCTATATATACCTTATGTTCCAGCTGTACTGGAACACTTGCAATTCTCCTAAAAAACTCTTCATTTTCCTACTATCCACCTTTGCTCACTGTTCCTTCTGCCTAAAATGCCTCCACCTTCATCACTGCCTATCAACATCCTACCCATTCTTCAAGTTTCAGTTCAAAGCGGCACTTTTCATGTCTCCCCAATCACTCAGGATTTATGATCTCTGCTTTCCCCCAAATCCCTAAAACCGCTGACCCCTTTACAGCACTCAGTATCCTTCTCTGTATTACACTTATGTGTTTATCTATCTCACTTGAGAGGAAGGGCCCTCAATTTTATTCCTTTGTATTCCTTCAGTGCCCAGTGCACAGCCTTGAATACTGCAGGTGCTTAATATTTAATGTAATTGACAGTGCAAACTTAATAATTCCCTCCTCCTCTGAGACAGTAATGCTTGTATTTGTTATGCTGTACTTTTAATCTGTCAAAGCTCTTTTATCTCACTTTATCCTGATAACATCCCTATGGAATTGGTCAGGATACATGGATACAGATACTTATACCAACAGATCTGAAGAAACCAATATAGAGAGGATAAATGACTTGATGAAGGTCTCACAACTTGTTAGGAGGGGAGCCAAGGCAGAGCCCACATGTCACACCCCCATATAGAGGTGTACAGAAAGTTTATACTTTCTATCTTCCTGGATATACCTCCTTCCAAAGACTTCTCCAATGGAAAGGACATAGATCACTGCTGACCTCCTGACTTATTATTTCCTTCTCTTGGTCAGAACCTCCCCCCTCCTTTACGGAGCAATGCTGTGTAGAAATGGCAGATGAAAATGAAGGCAAAGAAAGATGTGACTTATCCAAGGTCATGTGGCACCTCTTAAGATGAGGCTGGACAAATGCCTCTCACTCGTATCCATCCTGATACACCAGGAAGCACAGGAAGGAAGCCCTCATGCTATGGATGCATGCTGAGACTCCTCTTTTATGAGAGGAAGAGCAATTAGACTCAGGGAATACCCTGCCATGTGCCCTGAAGAGTCAAAACAAATGACTGTCTCATACTGCCTGCTTAGTTTTCCTCTAGGCAGACAGTAGTGGCAAGAGAATAATTACAAAAATAGCTAATACATTTACGAGGACCAGTCACTGTGCTAAGGAAGACATTTTACAGATGAGGAAACTGAGGCAAACAAGTAAAGTGACTTGCTCAGGGTTACATATCTAGCAAGTGTCTGAGGGTGGATTTGAACTCAGGTCTTCCTGACTCCAGGCCTGACATTCCACTGAACCATCTAACAAGACTGAGGTTTGCCACCTGTGCTCACCTCTTCCATGTTGACTTCAAAGGGACCAGCTGACTGGCATTCAGGACAGGAGCCGGGCTTCACCTCCTGGTTTTGGGACTGACAGAATGGCCCCAGGACAAAGTTGCATTTGTTACAGTTGTACTTGACCATGCTAAGTTGAGGCAGGACTCCTGTGCAGCTGGTCACCACTCCACTGGTTCTGATTAACTGGTTCAGGTGCAGCTGTCTATGGGGATAGGGAAAAGGGAAGATGAACCACTCAGAGGCCACTGGCAAACTCCCTGGGGCAGGGAAGGTCACTCCCTGGGGCAGGGAAGAATGGAGTGCTCTTATTCAGGGCACAAAGAAATCCTGTTCCAGAAAATAAAAGCCTCAGCTTCCCTATTGGGCAGAAATACCCTGATCTATCTTTATTTATCCCTGCACTAGACAGAACTCTTCAGGATTTGCTTCCACAGCAGGTGCTCCCACTGGCTGACCCCTACTTCCCCTAGGTTTTCTGGGTAGCAGACCACTGACCAAAAGGCCAATGAGACTTCCATTTCTTATCCTACTATCCCATCCAGTTCTATAAAGAGTGAAGCAAACCCCACAGAGCCCCAGCTTTCAGAAAGTCTGGCAGAAGAAACTGATAAGCAATTCCTGTTGTCCATTCCCCTCGAGGGCCCCGCCTCTGCTCTTCTTTCTCACCTGAGTGAGCGAAGTTCCTCTACTAGGGGAAGGTGGGAGATACGGACATGGATGTGACTGGCAATTCGGTCGTACTTTGGATACATGGCCAACACCACCTCTCGGGCAGCTTCATCAAAGATCCCTAGGAGCTCTGCTGGTGCCTCAGGTAAGAAGTAGGCCAGAACGTGTTCCCTGGCTGCCAGATCTTCATAGTTTACTACCAGACTCTCCCTGTTCTCTGGTGAAATAGAAAGATAAATGAATGCATGAGTGACCAGATGAACCAATGAATGAATGAATAAGCAGTAGGTGTTTACTAACACCAAGCACTGTGTTAAGTTCTAGGATACCAAGAGAAAAAGTCAGACAGTTCCAGATCTCATAGAGCTCACACAATAATTAGGAAATACGAAACATATAAGAGAACCCAGTCACAGAGCAGATGGATAGGCCAAGAGGTCTGAAAGGTACAGCTGCACCTTTACAAAAATGGCAGCTCTTCCCTAGGGTTCTGAAGTTTCCTTCCACCTGTGTTGGGGAGAACAAGGTACTAACCCAAATGCAGCCATGTTGGAATTGGGGCATAATGCATGGAGAGAGAGCACTGTGCAAGAATTCTCAAAAATCATATGCTCTGGGTCTAGCCCTGCTCACTTCAGCTCGGTGATTTTCAACAACACATTAAAATTCCCTGTGTCCTAATCTGTTAAAGGAGTTGTTATAAGGCTAAAAATAACATCTTGTTGGGAGAACAGAAATAGCAAACTAGATGTGCAAAGTATTTTGAAAGGGAGAAAAACACTAATGAGAAATGGGGCTGGGTCTGAGAGCAGGGAAAAGGGAAGGGAGCCCTGGCCACATACCTTTACACATGTCGCTAATTCGCTCCTTGAAGACATTGTGACCATGTCCATCTACATGAGTACGTAAAAAGTTCTTGAATCGATGGTGGATTTCCAGTCGAGGGCCTGCCATGCTTACCCACTCCCGAACAGTATGGCCTTTCAAGTCCTCTAGATTCTCAATACTTTCTATCATGTCCTCCTCCTCTTCTCCCTCCTCTGTACCCCGTTCGACCAGGCGCCGCTTGCGAGCTGGCCGTTCCTCATCTTCTTCATCACTATCTGAGAACCATAAGGAACGTGCCTGTCAGCCTTCTCTGTCTCTCCCCTCTTCTAATTCACACCCTCCTTCTACCAGATCATTACCTCTCAACCACCAATCCAGTGTGCTCTCTTGAGCCATACTCACCTTTTCCATTATTCAGTGAATAGATCACATATAGCTGAGAGGGACAAATGGAGGCACCAAAAAGTTTGAATACATGGAAATCACGGTAGCCCTAAGGAGATGGACTTGTTGGATGGCATGGGACTTTATTTTTCTTTATTATCATTATTTTTTTTTGTTTGGGGGAAGGTAGGGCAATTGGGGTTAAATGACTTGCCCAAGGTCACATGGCTAGTTTTTGTGTTAAGTGTCTTGAGGCCAGATTTGAACTCAGGTCCTCCTGACTCCAGGGCCAGTGCTCCATTTACTGCACCACCTAGCTGCCCCTGGCAGGTCACTTTAACTGAGTATAAATATCATCTTTTCTCCCCTCTTCCTCCTTCCCCCCAAAGTCTTACTCCCAAACCCTGGGAGGGGAAGAGATAATAGAATCAAGCAATTTTTGCTGCTTATCCCAAAAAGAATCCAAAGAAGAAATCCAGAATATTTACCATAGAGCAGCCCCCGGCGCATGCGTCCCAAGCCTCGGTCAGTCTCCCGGTCTCGCTGCCGCATCACCCGCTCAGCAGCTTCCCTCTGGCTGGCCGTCAGCTCTTCCACATCTTCATCATCCAGGGCTAACCCTTCTGCCTCATAGGTGTCCAGTTCGGGAATGGCTCGGTAATCCCTAGGGGGACCCAAGAGCAAGGACAGTTAATGCAGAGGAAAGACAACCCAAGTTCTAATGTCACAGGGCTCACATGGCTAGCCTCAGGGCTACAGAGGGCAGCTATCTCATTCATAAGGCCTTAAGACCCCAGAGATCAAAAAGCACTTTATTAATGGATACAGACACTTATGACTTAAAGTTAGGGGTGTTTATAGAACATCAATCTTTATGGTCAGTGTCATGGTGGGCAGTGCTCTCCCACACATCATCTTTTGATGCTGCTGTCAGAAAAAGAACACTGGACAAAAAAAAACACTGCTAAGATCCAGTACAGAATCTCTGATGTCCCTAGAGCAATGTGTCTGCCCAATTATAACCCACCACTCAAAACACAGGACATTCCAAAAGTCTTGGTGCAGTTTGTACTTTATAATCTGTTATCTCAGCAAAGTGAAAATGCCTCTTCACATGTTTTGCTTTCAATTTTACTCATCTCTTCTTTGACTTTCAAAATTTCCATTTTGGTGTTTAATTGAGCCTTAAAAATTTGTTGGTTATCTAATTTTTATTAGCTGCACGCCTAATTCATTGATCTGTTCTTTCTCTTCTGCTGATAAAAGTGTTTGGAGAGATGTTTTCTCCTAAGGATGTATGGCTCAGGCTACATCTGAAGACCTCTAGTATGTCGTTTCACTGCTATCACCTCCATATATTATGGAAGGGAGGGAGAAGAAACTTCCTAAAAAGCAGTGACAAATGGAATTAACTCCTGGCGTCCTACCTAGTTCTAGTCTAGAATAATTCTCAAATGCCCTGACCCTCCCATAGCCAATTCTGCTTTTTTCCCTAAACATCTCACCTCTCCATTCCATCCCCAATAAGCTCTTCTCCATCCTCTTCCTCTTCATCAGGAAGTCCTTCGGTGCCCAGAAGACCCTCTGATTCATCTTCAAAAGGTGGCAGGTCTCTGCCAGGGCTAGAAGTCAAAGCATCAGTGCCCCCACGACGGGAACCTCGCCCAGGGCTGGATGTCAAACCATCACTGACACGTCTGTATCTTCGGGCTGGACTGGAGGAGGCTATATTTAAAGACTCTGAAGAATCCTGAAAGAGGACCAGACTATCAATAGTCCTGCATTTGTGTAGAGGCATGGATAGGGAGAATTTCATAGGGGGACTTGTTTTGGCAAAAGCGCTGGTGTCCAGAATAAGATCTACAGGGTGAGAACTGAGGTGTAAGGAAACAATATTTTTAAAAGAAGAAAAAACTTCCTTCAAAGCAGAGAAGGTGGAAATGAACTAGGGCACTTTCAGTCCTGGTGCTGATTCTGGTTGTAGGGGAGGATGCTCAAGCACCTCCAAGACTCCCAGGGAAGGCTCTCTAAGGCTTCCTTTGAGTCTGAGCAGCCCAGGGAGCCCCCTCCTCACTTTTACCAGCCTGGCTAGACTCTGGCACTGAGGTCTTTCTCCCTGCTCCCTGTTTAAAGCCCAACTCAAATGCCCCCTCCTCCAGGGAGCCCTTCTTCCTGAACCTCCCTGCCCTTCCAAGCTCAGCTCAAGCACCACGTCCCTTGGAAGGCTTTTCCTGAAGCCTTGTCAGTGCTCCCCACACATGTGAAGCATTTTGTAGTCATGTTCGCCCATGTACCTCGAGTATCCCTGAGAACGGCGCCTTCTCCCTCTGCCTCAGTTTAGGGCTGGGAGAGGGCTGGCACTGTCACCAGCACTTAGCCCAGGCTAACTGAAGGCTGCCTGGACTCTGTCCCCGACCTGCCTCACCCAGGTGGGCCTCGTCCCTCTGGCACACCTGGTGGACTTGGCCTGTCTTTTCCCCTACTAGGTTTAGGTTCCAATGACAGCAAAGGCTGCGTCTCCTCCAAAAGAGGGCCTTTTGTGGGTCACAGACCCCACCCCCGGGAGCTCAGGGAGCAGACCTGCCCCTGGAATCCTGGCTCTGCGGGACTGCAAGACCCCGGGCAAGTCACCCACCTTTCTGGAACCAGGGTGCCTCCCTTGTCTCTAAAGTGAATAGCCAACCTGAGACGTTCAACCTATCTGGCTCGCTGTTCCCCCCCAACCCCATGCTTCCCATCTGCGGCCCCCCCAACCCAAATAGTGGGCTCATCCTCACAGTTCTCTCTGCAGGTGGGGGCCTCGCCCCCACTCAAACTACAGGGCCCTAAACAGCAAGTGCCTAATAAACGCCCGTGGAACTTATGCACAACCTTCACTCCCCTCCCTCCTTCCCCTCCCGCCCCCCCCAGGAAGCACAAGGGCCCCTCACCGGCTCACTGCGCATGCGCGACATTCACATAGTTTTCTCTCCCTCCACCCATTCCCCCGTTTCTCTACCCCAATTTCATCGCAGCCCCCACCAGGTCCCTCAAAGAGCCCCGTATCTGCTTCACATGTCTCCCTTTACCAAGTTCCCCCCATTTCCCGGCCCCCAGTTTGGCCGTGCTCCCTGCTCACCGCCATGGTTGCTTCAGCTCAGCTCCCAGATCCACAACTCCTCCCGACCCCAGCAAAAAGTTTTCGCGCGAAAAAGCCCACGTGACACGGAGGAGCCCGCGAAACGTCATGAATAATCAATATGCTCCCCGGTGCACGTCATCACTATGCATGAAGAAGGCGGTCAGGAGGCGGGCCCAGATGCACTCCAGCCAATCCGACGCCAAACTAAGCATGAAGCTCCGCCCCCCTCCCCGCAGCCGCTTGGCCCCGGAACATGGATTCCTCTCGGCTCCGCCCCCCGCCCCCAGCCACTCTCCGAGCCAGGCTTTTCCCAGGCCCTGCCTCCTCCGGCTGGCTCGAGCTGAGGGGGGGTTGGATGGTACTCTGCCCTCCGGTTATCCGGCCTAGAGGGGCAGCCAGCCCCTCCCCCAGCCTCAGTTTGCCCTTCGAAAAAGTGGGTGCAATAAGAGTTACACTTCGTGTGCCCGCAGGGGGCGGGGCCTTGGGAAGGCCTGCAAATGGCCGCCGGGGTTTTTTTTTTTGGTGGTTTTTTTGTTTTTGTTTTTGTTTTGTTTTTTTTTTTTAATAAAATTAGGTGACTAGGTTGTTATTTATGGGAAGAGAAGTCGGGATCCTCCGGGTGAAGCCGTGTGTCCTTCGGGGCCGGGGCAGCGAGCTTGCAGCAGGCCGGCGCTGGGCTGCGTGGCCTTGTGAGAGGCTTGAGGCATTGTCCAGAGCCTTGGCCCCGGGAGGTGTCAAGTCATCAGCGGGCAGCTGCGGGAGCCTTGAGCGTTCCTGACCCTGCACCCCTGTGTCTGCTCGGAACCTTTCTTCTGTCCCCCTTGGCTCGTGATCCCTTGTGACCCCTGGCCTCCCTTTTATGCAAAGGTGGTCATTTTCTGAGAGCAGCAAGAAACTATTGGAGAGTATACCTAGGAAATAAGTGATGAGGCAAGACCCTCCAGGTTCTGTCCATGGGAGACCGCCAAAATGCGTGTCACTGACATGAGAGTTAGCCCTGCCTTGGAGTTTGGGCCTAGCTGACCCTAAAGAGCCATCTCCAGTCATCCTGACCTAAATATGGCTGGACCTAGGTGGCTCCAGGGATGAAAGTGAGGCTTGTGGCTGTGCAGCCCTGCCTCACTTAAATCCAATTCACTTACATGTCATGGTGCCACCTTCCTGATGTCACAGTCTTCAAGAATGAAGAACAACAATCATTGGGGCCAAGCTGGGAAAACAGCAAAGATGCACTTTTCACTGCCACAGCTGAATCCCCTCTTACCGTGGACCAGCCAGGGGGTGATTCAAATGGAAAATGGAAGAAAGATAGTGGAAGCAGGCACTTCGGTGTGCTTATTGCCTGGTCAGACATGTGATACCAAGGCAGTGCACTGCATCCCCAGCCATCACCAGCCATCCTAATTTCTGTTCTCCACTGGACTTTAATGACTCTGGAAGAGAGAATGGGGCTGATGACTTTTTTAAATTCATTTCCCATTCAAATCAAGACATTGCCCGTTATGCCATTTGTCCTCTTTGAAAATGAAGGACAAACCACAACAACAATCCTCCACCCCTCAGTACTTTCCCTTTCCACAAGCTCTAGACTCTCCTCTCTTCCCTATTTGGACCCCTTGTTGAACCAACTCATTTATCCTTGAATCTGCTTGTTTTATCCATAGCCAGACCCCAAGCCTACATTACTTAATGGGCTCTGAATTTGACGCTGACTGGATTGGCTACAGTCATTACCCAATTTCAGCAGGGCCCTCAAACAAACATTTTTTAAAAATAAGACAAAAAAATAAGTTTTTGTCTATGTCTTGTTTTTACATCATCATGGTTATTATTCCCAGTATCCTTCCTGTCGAGATATTGGGAGACACCCTGTTTTCCAGAGCTAAGGCCAGCAAGCAGGCTGTGCCCTGAGCTTGGCATAGCAACAATCCTTTGCATTTACCCTCTTGATGATCACCACAGCAAAGTCCCAAAACTGTTTTTGGTAATCAAGCCCTACTATGAATCAAACTTGTCACATTGTTAATATTACCCTTCATTGTTAGGGCTACAGCTCACCCATAGATATAAGCATTGAGCTCTCCCCACAGTGCCTCTGGTCCCCCCACTAAGGGCAGAACTCTGGCACCCTGCTTGCAAATCATTTTCCTCACTTTGAAATTAAACTTTTGTTTGATTTCTGATTCTCCTCTCTCTAGCATACTCTGTTCAACATTGGCCAACCACAGGTTAGAGGCCGGCTCTGGTACTTTTGACAGGCTCCACATTCTCCTCCCAGAGAGCCATCCCATATAACAAATAGTATTTTAAAGAGGACAGAAATCAGTACAACTGATATATTGAAAAAGAAAACACATGCACTGTGTAAGTCCTGTAGCCCTCCAACCTCCCTAAAGAGGTGGATAGGGGGTATCCTCTCATATCTCTTTATTCTAGTCATGCTTGATCTTTATACTTTTGTTATGTTCACTTCCACAATCTCTCCAGCATTGATTGTTGCCATTTTTTATCATCTATGCCAATTTGCAGGGTGTGAGACAACACTGCAGGATGGTTTGGATTTGCATTTCTCTTATTATTAATGATGTTGAGTATATGGTTATAAATACTTTGCAATTCTCCTTTTGAAAATTGTTCATATCCTTTGACTATCTACCTACTGGGGATGTATGTATCCTTGCCTTTGGGTAGATTCTATTTATGTTATTACATTCTATTTCTATTTCTCCTTAATAGATTCACCATCCCATTCTCCACACCACCTGTTCCAAACCTCCTCTTTCTTCAAGCATCCCGATACACCCCTTCCCACCACCTTTTTAGTTGAGGACCTAGGGTCAACTTGACTGAAAAGAAAACTGAAAGCCTTTTCCAAGTGCTCCTCCTTCCCAGTGCCTCCTCTCACATCCATCATTGAGAATTCTTCCCCCACTTCCTTCACTCTGGTCTCAGATGAAGTAGTCCTTCTCTTACCAATGCAAACCTCTCTATATGTGTCCTTGATCCCATCCTCTATCCATCTCTCTAGCCAACTGCTTTCATAGTCGTTTCCATTCTCTCTCTTATCTTCCAGATATCCCTGTCTACCAGAAGGAAAATAACAATCATTTATTAAGGAGATAGGATGTGCTAAGAACTTTGCAAATATTTGGTCTTTAAACATTTGATCCTCACAACAATCCTGGGAGGTAAGTGCTATTATTATGCCCATTTTACAGTTAAGGAAACTGAGACAGGTAGCAGTTAACTGATTTGCCCATGGTCACACAGTTTATAAATATCTGAGGCTGAATTTGAACTCAGGTCTTCCAGATTCCAGGTCCAGTACTCTATTCACTGTATCCCCTAGTTGTCTAGTTCCTTCCCAACTACCTACAAACATGCCTATGTCTTCCTTATCTTTAAAAGTCCCTCACTCAATCCCACCATACCCAAGAGCTATCATCCTATACCAATCCTCCCCTTGATGACTAATCTCCTTGAGAAAATAATCTACACTCAGACTATCTGCCTCTATTTCACTCCTTTCTAAACCCTCTATAATCAGGCTTCCAATCCCATCATTAAATGGAAACTTCCCACTCCAGAGTTATTAATGATTTCTTAATTATGAAATCAAATGGTCTTTTCTCAATCATTGTCCTTGAACTCTCTGCAGCATTTGATACTGTTGATCACTTTCTCCTATTGGATACTATTAAAAATGGACTTTCTGAGAGCTAAGAGTAGTCTGTTAGGAATTGACCTAAATAACTCCATTTTGTTCTGTATTTGTGATTTGGCTATGTACAACCCCTGCATAAACTACCAGCTGCAACAGCTGGTTTCCTTCAGCATCTTCTTTCCTCCCCTAATTGGTACAAAAGACTTAATTGCTACAAAAGGAGAACTCCAGCAGCCCAGGGAATGTTTCCCTTCTTTATCCTGTCTGACATAATGTAGAGTTCCTTTTGACTTAGCACAACCAGCCATACTAACAAGGACACATTCCTTTCTCTATGTTCTGTAGCTAGTGATATACATTTTCCTTAATGAGCACGCTTTTTTTTCCTTTGTATAACCAGTTGTTGTATAATAAGCAGCCATCTTTTCCTCTTTGTCTTATGTCAGTACTACTAGCTGAATTGTGAATGACACACATTTCCATCAATTGTGGATGGGGTGTGTCACACTCTGAATGAATGAGCTGCAGGAAAAATTGGTCTCTTTCTCTTGCCGGGTTATCGGCAATGGTTAGTCAATGGATTTGTGCAACAGCACGCTCTCCTCTGGGCTCTTGACAGTGGTCTCTCCCGGTTCTTCTCTTAGTAACTGCTCTTAGTCCCCATTGCTGGCTCTTCAAACATATACCCACTAACTATGGGCGTCCCCCAAGGCTCTATCCTGAGATGCCTTTTTTCTTTTTGCCCTATGTTATCCCTGTGGCGATCTCATCAGCTCCCAAGAGTCCAATTATCATCTTTATGTAAGTGATCCCCAGATCTACATATTCAAATCTATTCAGCCTTCCAGATACTGTCATTCATATCCAGCTGGAGACTCAAACCAAATTCCCATAGGCATCTTTAAAAAAAAGAAAGCCTGCTTCATTTCTTCAAGGAATCCCAACAGATCTTATGGTCAACTGTATTTTCCTTCAAGGCTTTGCTTGTAGGTGTTTGGAGTTATTCTTCCCTCCTGAGTTTTCAACTTGGGTATCCCTGGCATCATAATAACTTTTCATCTTTTATTGTTTACTCCTTCTTTCAGACTTACTTCCTAGATTGAGATTTGGTGTCAGGGCCAGGCTCTGCACACTCTGGAAGACTGTTGTGACCTGCCTTATCTCTGTTTCTGCCCCTGAGATCATAAAAAACATAGCTGTTGCCCCATTTTTTCACCCAAGGTCTGGCCCTGAGATCTTCTCTCCCATGTAGAACAATAGAACCATGTCTTTTGTAAAGAAGAGCTGTGTCCTAGATCCCTCTCATGGGGTAGGGTATGAGGTAGGGTGCTGAGATAAGGTCTCCTTTCTAGGGTTACAGTGACAAAGCTGTGGTCACCAAACCCAGGGACTGAGACCAAGATGCCCATCCCCCTGTTCCTCAGGTATGATTGCACAATCCTGGCTCACCCCTGTTCTGCAGTTCCTCTTGTATCCATTTGCCAGTGGTTTGAATTTGTGATCTTATGCTGGAAAGATGACCTACTATGATTTCACCTTAGATTTCTGAGAATAGTTTCTTCTGGTGCTTATCTGACATCTTTGTTTACATAGCTGTTGGGGAGCTGGGCTGCATCACTTCCTCCTAGGCTGCCATCTTGGCTGGTCCTCCCTGTTGGCATCTTAAACCCAACCTATCCAAAACAGAACTCCTTATATGTCTCTTCCAAGTGTTTTCCAAAGATTTCCAAACTTTCCTATTTCTGTTAAGGCTACCATCATCCTTCAAGTCAACCAGGTTTACAATCTTGGTGGCATCTTTCATTTCTCATTCTTCCTATCCACCCATCCAAAATGTTGCCAAACCTTGTCATTTCTACCTTCACAATATCTCTCATTCACAATCCCCTTTTCTCCACTCTCACAGAAACCATCCTAGTTCAAGAATTTGTAATCTATCTCCTGCCTCCCATGATAGACTTTTAACTAATATTCCTGCCTCAATTCTCTCTCCATTCCAATCCATCCTCCGCTCAGCTCCCAATGAGATTTAAAAAAAAAATTATATTCAGGGTGGTTAGGTGGCTCAGTAAATAGAGCACTGGCCCTGGAGTCAGAAGGACCTGAGCTCAAATCCACCGTATTAGTCGTGTGACATTGGGCAAGTCACTTAACCCCAATTGCTCAGCCTTCCCCCCTTAAAAAAAAAAAGCAAAATAAAACAAAACAAATTTATATTCAACCATATCTTCTTCTCCTCCCACCCTGCATAATGAGCTCTATCTGATAGCTCCCTATTCCTGTGATCTGTCTTTGTGATGTGACGTTTTAAAAGTTTGAGAGAGAGAGTTTCTGGGTAGTTAATAATTTTATTAACAATGCTACCATACTAAATGGGATATCTCAACCTGCAGCAGGATAGGGGGAAGGGGGATGAGAGGAGGGATGATGGAAGGGAGGGCATCCTTGGGGTGAGGGGAGGTTGGAAGTACCCACTATAGAAGAGGGACAGGATCATGTAGGGAATGGACCAGGTGGGGGGTGGGATGAGTGGGAGGGAATTATAAGCATCCTTGTACAATATATCTAACATGATAATGTTTTGCATAGCTAGACATGTACAACATATACTGAATTACTTATCTCCCCAGAGGGAATGGGTGACAAGGAGGAAGGAAATGGATCTGAAATTCGAGGTCTTAACATTAAATGTTTCAAATATATATAGATACTATTATTAATACTCTTTTGCTTATAATTGGGAGATAAGATGTGCAGGCATTGGGACACAAAGATTCATCTTCCTCTGATGGAAAAGTCGATGGGGGTATGGGAGAAGGTATGGGAGAGAGCAGATTGGAGGAAGCGATATCTTGTGGGACTGCTATTCAGGGAGGTTGGGTAGGGGAATAATGGGGGGGAAATGATTGTAACTCAAAATCTGGCAGAAATGAATGATGTAAAACAGAAGTTAATAAAGCATTTGTTTTAAAAAAAAAAAAACAATGCTACCATTTTATTAGTAAAATGGTCAGTGACACTCTCAAATGCCAAAAACCAGTCATGGTGATGGGCTCACAGTTTCTATGCCCTTGGAAGAGTGGGTGTTCCTGAGGGTGGCAATCAACTCTAATTGGGTAACAATGAGAGAGAATGAAAATTAACAATGAGAGGCAGACCTATTCTAAAGAGGGGTTGGGGGATAATAACTTTCATTATGTAATTGACATCTATATTTCCCAGCCTTGGGCAATCTAATTAAATAATTCATCCCCACCCATACTTTTGTAGAGAACAATGGGCTTCCCCACTTTAGTTTAAATTCCTTGTATGGTTGGGTGGGGTCTGAACATGATTGAGGAAAAAGTTAATACAATCTCATTATCAGCAATGTCTTTCAGAGGCTGAACAACCTATAGGCTTCTGAAAAAATCTTGGCCCTAATTCAATAATTGATTTTTAATATGAGGGAGAAATAATCATTCCTCTCAGTGAGGAGCAAGAAGAGGTCCCCTGCCTATACAACCAATAGTATAGCAGGGGAAGAGCAGGTGGGATTCCAGATCAGCATAGCTGTGTGGTCTTTCCTATACTCTCCTATTGCCAAGGAGGACATTGGACTAAAATTGTTTCTATCTACCACATATCAAATATCTGTAGCCTAGCAGTACAATAAAGGATCCAGAATAAAAGGCACTTTACCCATCACTATCAAGGAGAGGGTAACACTAGGCTTCCCGCTGTCAGTTTAACTCCCTCCAACCAAACTGATTACACAAAAGACCATGACAAATAGCTGGTAAACCTCTTTATCAAAGTAAAAAATTAAGAGAGGGGAAGTTATACAGATTAGAAGGGATCAAAGAACATACAAGAGCTCCTCAGACAGTAGCAAGATAAAACCCCTGCTCAACTAAGGAGAGACAGAACAATCTTACCCAGGGGAATCTGCTCTTAACAACCTTAGGGTTTCAGGTGCTGAGACTAAAGGGAGATGTGGGGGCTGGCTTCCCAGGGAAATCTATCCACCATTCAAAAGTCAGTCTTAGACTCTAAAGACCATCTCTCACAACCTCTTCCCCTAAGTCTGCTGCCCCATGCAAATGGTCAATGTGTTTAGAGCTCTTTCAGCCCATTTAGAATGCAAACTTTTTAAGGACAGGATTATTTATGTCACCTCATTTAGACTGTAAACTCTTTGAGGAAAGTGATGAGTTATGGGCTCTGGGACCCCCTTCAGTTCTTCTTGAATCTTTGAGGTACAGGCTCTGGGACCCCCCTCCCCCCTTGAACTCTGATTAAATCATTTGAGGCATTTACATGAGGCAATAAGCCTTACTGTTGTGGCTAGGCCCAGACTTCTGTTACTAGCCCAGCCCTCCACTGTCCATCTACTTCCCATGCTTGAGCCTATCAAAATATCAATCCACCCTAGAACTGGCCTAGCCCACCATTTTCTGTAGTCTCCAGGTAGCCTGCTACAACTTCCTAGGGTCACACAGCTAGTGAGTATCTGAGGCCAGATTTGAACTCAGGTCTTCTTGACTCCAGACCCAGTACACTATCCAGGGAGCCATCATAATAGACACTTAATAAATGCTCATTGACTGGTTGATAATAATCAAATATTCAAACAGATCTGGAGTTTCATCACTATGGAGACTCCCTCCTACAAAGTAGCTAGAAACATATAGTTCCTACTAAATTAGCCTAAGCAACTCTTGTTTACCTTGTCCCATAAATATTGCAGTAGGGCACCACCCAACATACTAGGGGCTCTCCTTGAGTCTTCCTGACACAGGATATATTTTAGTGGAACTGATAGGCTGTCCACTGATTACCCCTCACTCTGGACAACTTTTTAGCTCATACATTTCTTTGAAGGTTTCTCTTCCTGGAGTTCACATGGTTTGCAACATGTTTCAGCCTGTTTAGGCTCACTGTTCACTTTCCCATTGCCCTCTGATATTCATTTTCAATTATTATATTTGTGTATGTATGTGTTTACAAGACAGACAGATATACTGTATCTGTATATCTGTCTGTCTATCCATCTATCAATATCATATCAACATCGATGTTGAGGTGTGATTCCCACTTCCTGACAGAGAGATGACAGACTGTGTACCTGTCCTCAAGATGCAGAATGAAGCATACATTTTTGGGCATTGCCAATGTGAGAATTGAGGGCAGCTAGGTAGTGTAGTGGATAGAGTGTTGGGCTCAGAGGCAGGAAGAGCTGACTTCAAATCCTGCATCAGATACTTACTAGCTGTGTGACCCTGAGCAAGTCACTTAACCCTATTTGCCTCAGTTTCCCCATCTGTAAAATGAGCTGGAGAAGAAAATGGCAAACCACCCTAGTATCTCTGCCAAGAAAACCTCAAATGGGGTCACAAAGAGTCAGACACAAGGAGAAAATGACTGAACAACAATCAGGTTAGGGTGTGTCCAGGATTCCCCTTAAGTGTTTTTCCCCCTTCTGCACAAAATACTGCTCCCCTGGAAACTGACAGTATCAGCTGATCCCTTCAAGGAAGACTCTGTATGGAAAAAGACCTGACCTAGAGATACTTAAAGGCAAAAAGCTTCCTGATCTAAAGACAATGCAAAGTCTCAGCAAGAGTCAGGGTTTGGATTAGGGGCTTGGCCTTCAGCCACAGGCACCTCCCGTGTATGACCCTAATTAAGCAACTTTTCCTTCACAGATTCCTAGTCATTAAAAAAGAGAGAGAGAGAGAGAGAGAGAGAGAGAGAGAGAGAGAGAGAGAGAGAGAGAGAGAGAGAGAAAAGGGGGTGTCATATGAAGGGGTCTCTAAGGTTCCTTCTGATTTAAACATTCTATGGTCTAACGTTCTGTTCAGTCCAACAAGTAGGCATTAGTTGACTGCTGTGTGCTAGGCACTGGGCTAGATTTTAGGTTCTTATATAAAGGTAAAATGAAACAGTACTTGTCCTCATGTAGCTTTCAGTCTTAGAAGGGAGAATTGGAGTGGGTCAACATGTCCCCAGATAAATATGAGGAATAAATACCGAATAAATACAAAGTAGTTTTATAAGATGGTATGGGAAGAGAATTCCGAACTTGTTGGCTTGATATTTAGGGTTGTGTATAATCAGGTGCCAATCAAGCTTTCAGTTCACTTAAATTTAGCAAGCATTCATTAAATGTTGACTATGTACAAGGCACTGTGAATATAATGGCAAAAATAAAACCAGTCCCTTAACTCAAAGAGCTTACATTCCACTGTGGGGGAGGGGAAGAAGAGGAGGAATAGGACATTTGAATAGATACAAGATAATACAAGATACAAGTATAATATTGTTATTTTATTGTTATTATTATTATATATTATCCTATTTGTATGATGCATTTTGTTTTATTACTATATCACGTATATTATTTTATTGTTATTATCATTAGATTACTGTTACCTTTAAAAATTTAAGGTAAACTGAGAGACTAAGCATGACCAGTCATTGAAGGAATCCTGATCAATTGACAATTCAGTTGATGAAATGGAAGAATGTAACAGGAAGGTAATAGACAACAAGGTGTTAGGATCTTAGAAATATTTACAAGTTTATCAATTAAGTTTGATGAAATTAGAAGGGGTAGAGGCAGTAGAAGGGCAGCTAGGTGACACAGTGGATAGAATGTTGGGCCTGAAGTCAGGAAGATTCATCACCATGAGTTCAAATCTGACCTTAGACACTTATTAGCTGTGTGACCCTGGGCAAGTCACTTAATCTTGTTTGCCTACATTTTCCCATCTGTAAAATGAGCTGGAGAAGGAAAAAGTAAAACATTCCAGCATCTTTGCCAAGAAAACCCCAAATGGGGTCACAAAGAGTCAGACACCACTAAAAAAATGACTGAAAAGCTAGTAGAGATAGATTTGATGAGAATGACCCCTAACAACAGAAAAGAGGGCCATTTCTGGAAAAAGTCTTTTCACTTATACCTCTACCAGAGAGTAGGCAATTAGGTGTTATGGTGCATGAAACACTGAGCCCAGAATCAGGAAGATTCAAATTCAGATCCTGCCTTAGCTACTTACTAGTTGTATAATCCTGGACAAGTCACTTATTCCTCTGTCTGTTTCAGTCTCTTCATCTGTAAAATATGAATAATAATAGCACTTGCTTTTCAGGGTTGTAGTGAGAAAATATTTGTAAAGTGCAGTATAAATGCTAGCAATTATGGGGGAGGGGGAGTCATGGTTATTTATCTTCCCCTCGCATTTTATAGCAAAGTTACTGCTTTAAGAGACATAATGTCCAGCAGGGAGCAGACTTGAGTAATTTAATCAGAAGACAGCCTTGAGGAATGTGACCCTTGGCATCAGAGAAAGGAGTTAGCAATAAACTGAAGAAAAAATGAGCCTTGGCAATCAGAAGGCCAGCTGAATGGCCTGCCCAGAAGAGACATTGTGCCCAGGTGGGAACAACGTTATGACAGCTGAGAAGAAAAAGGATGACAGGGCCTCATAAAGTTCCTTGTCTGCATGTGGTTTCTATGTGTGTGCTTCCCTACTGGTATACTCTATGTACATGACAAGTTGACAAGTTGTATATCACTCTTCCCATTGATTCTCTCTCTCTCTCTCTCTCTCTCTCTCTCTCTCTCTCTCTCTCTCACTCCATATTTATATGTTTATGGGGGAAATGTTTTGCAGTTCTTGCCCTCACCATGCCCTCTCTATAAATGTCTTTACTTGAGCTAATTATATCTACCCACTAATTAACAAAGGAATATGCACCAGTAGGGGCTCATAAGCTGTATTGTTAGAGGCATGTGGAGAACCTGGGCTAATAGTTGCCTATTGCATACTCAGTCTGTGACTTTCAAGTACTAAATTGGGAAAATAGCCTAGGGGGTATGCTATACACATAAATACAGGATAATTTAATAAGAGAAAGTAGTAAAAAACTAGGAGAGTAAGGTGGAAGAGTTTTCTTTGTATTTCCAGTGCTTAGCAGAACACTTGGCATATGGTAAGTTAAGTACTCGTGTATTCTTTTTTTTTCCCCAAAGCTTTATTAACTTCTGGTTTACTTCATTCAGTTCTGCCAGATTTTGTGTTACAAATTTTCTCCCTGTTTTTCCCCTACCCACCTGCCCAAAATAGCAGTCCCTGAGAATATCCCCTCCTCTTATTTCCCAATTACATGTAAATTAGTATTAATAATAGTATATATATATATATATTTTTAAACATTTGGTTTTAAAACTTTGAATTCCAGATTCATTCCCTTCCTCCCTTATCACCCATCCTTACTGGGAAGATAAGCAATTCAATATAGGTTGTACATGTGTAGCTAATGCAAAACATTACCATAGTAGATCTATTCTAGAAGACTGATTATATTTCCCTCCCTCCTATCCCACTTCCCACTTGTTCTATTCTCTACTTTGGTCCTGTCCCTTTTCAAAAGTGTGTGTTTCCAACTTCCCTCCCCCTGCCAGCCTGCCCTCCTTTCCATCATCCCCCCTTTCATCCCCTTCCTCCCTACTCTCCTATAGGGTGAGATACCCTATTTCATGTGTATGTCATTCCCTCTCTGAGCCAAATTCAATGATTATAAGGTTGACCCATTCCCTTATGCCTTACTGTTCTTCTCCATTGAACCCATTTTCCCTTGCCTCTTCTATATGAGACAGTTTGCCCCATTCTGTCTCTCCCCATCTCCTCTCATTATATTCCTCTCTCACCTCTTAATTTCATCTTTTAAATATCCTCCCTTCCTATTAAATTGGTCCTGTGCCCTCTATCTATGTATACCTGTAAACATATATATACACATTCACATATGTATTCATATGCCTATATACCCTCCAATAAAGACTATATATATATATATATATATATATATATATATATATATATATATATATATATGGGCAGCTAGGTGGCACAGTGAATAGAGCACCAGCCCTGAAGTCAGGAGGACCTGAGTTCAAATCTGGGCTCAGACACTTAACATAAAAACTAGCTGTGTGACCTTTGGCAAGTCAACCCCAACTGCCCTCCAAAAAATAAGAAACAAATATATATATTCCCTTCAACTATTTTCATACTGAGAAAAATTTCATTGGTTACAATTATCATTTTTCCATGTAGGAATGTAAATAGTTCAACTTGATAAGTTCCTTATGATTTCTTTTCCCTATTTACCTTCTCATGCTTCTCTTGCTTCTTGTATCTAATGTCAAATTTTCTATTCAACTCTGGTTTTTTCTTCAAGAATACTTGAAAGTCCTCTATTCCACTGAATGACTATATTTTCCCCTGAAACATGATACTCAGTTTTGCTGGGTAGGTGATTATTGGTTTTAATCCCAGCTCCTTTCCCTCTGGAATATCATATTCCAGACCCTTCAATCCCTCAGTGTAGAAGTTGCCAGATCCTGTGTTATCCTGATTGTGTTTCCACAATATTCAAATTGTTTCTTCTTGGCTGCTTGTAATATTCTCTCCTTGATCTGGGAATTCCAGAACCTGACTATAATATTCCTGGGAGTTTTCTTTTGGGGATCTTTTTCAGGAGGTGATCTGTGGATTCTTTCAACCTCTATTTTGCCTTCTGGTTCCAAAACATCAGGGCAGTTTTCCTTGAGAATTTCTTGGAGGATGATATCTAGTTCTTTCTTTGATCACTGCTTTCAGGTAGTCCAATAATTTTTAAATTCTCTCTCCTGGATCTATTTTCCAGGTCAGTGGTTTTTCCCATGAGATATTTCATATTGCCTTCTAGTCTTTCATTTGTTTGGATCTGTTTAACAGCATCTTGATTTCTTACAAAGTCACTAGCTTCCCTTTGCTCCAATCTAAATCTGAGGGAATGATTCTCCTCAGTGAGCTTTTGAGATTTTTTTTCCATCTGGCAAATTCAGCTTTTTAAGGCATTGCTCTCCTCATTGCCTTTTTAAGCCTCTTTTGCCATTTGAGTTAGTCTATTTTTTAAGGTGTTATTTTCCTCAGTCAGGCTATGACTCTTCTTTCATAATTTTCTTGCATTGTTCTCATTTCTCTTCCCAATTTTTCCTCCACTTCTCTTATCTGCTTCTTAAGGTCCTCTATGGCCTGTAACCAGCTCATATTTTCTTTTGAAGCTTTTGGTGCAGGAGTTCTGACTTCATTGTCTTCCTCCTGTTCCATGCTTTGATCCTTTTTGTCCCCCAAAAGGAGTCTAATGTTGGATTCTTTTGTTTGTTCTGCTTCCTTTGCCTGGTCATTTTGCCACTAAATTGCTTGACTTTTGGGCTTTTTGCCACAGTAGGACTCTGCCACCAGACAGGGGAGCTTCTTTCCCAAATGCTGAAGTTTTCTCAGCTTCTGGGGGCGTTAGTTAAGTGCCCTCTCTGAAGCCCCCACATGCTCTGGCAAGCTGGTCACACACCCCAGGACCTCCACCCCAGACCGCAATCCAGATCTAGAAGGTTAAAGCAAGAGCGATTACCCCTCAGACCAGTCGCCTGGTCCCCCCACAGTCTTCAGGCCAGGAGCTGAAGCTGCAACATGGTGCCAGCTCCACCATGGTGTCTCAGTGGCTTCTCACCCTGGGGCAAAAAGCTGATGCTCTCCCAACTAGTGGTCCCAAAATCTATACTGCACTGACCTTTCACTTTGTCCTTCTATCTATGTGTTGATAATTCTGGAAATGGCCACAGCTGCTGCTATTCCAGAGTCCCTCCAGCTGGTGTTTGGTCAGGCCTGCCCTGGGGCTAAAACCTCTGGCTCCCGAGGGCCTGGGCTCGGCTCCCAGAGTGCTGTGCTGGCCGCTTCCTGCTGGGCTGCCGGGCTGTCCTCAGTGGGAGGTTAGCTTCTCTGTGTCATTTTGTGGGTTCTGTAGCTCCAAAAAGTTTGTTCAGCATCTCCTTTTACATGAATTGGGGAAGGTGGAAACTGGAGCCACTTGGAAGTCCTGTTTCTACTCCACCATCTTGACTCCACCCCTCCACACTCATGTATTCTTAAACTTTTTTTGTGTCATGGACTCCTTTGGCATTCTAATGAAGGCTATGGACTCTTCTTAGACTAATGTTTTTAAATAATGAAGAAAATGCTGAATTTCTATTAGAGATGAATGAAAATAAAGGTATAATTTTACCCATCCAAGTTCACAGACCCCTTGAAATCTATCCCATTTATCCCATGTATCCTTTGTGCATTTGTTGGTTACACATTAAGAATACCTGACTTAATAATGTTTATTGACTGATTGACAAAGAAAGGTTATCCCCATAGAAGTTTTCACCTGAGGGGAATGCTGAGATAAATTAAGGATTTAAAGAGGTAAAGGTGAGGAAGGAGTTCATTCCAATCATGAGAAATAGCTCATACAAAGATTCAGGCTGGGGGGAGATGGAATGATGGATTTAGGGAACAGCACATAGGCCATTTTATTTGGGTTGTTGTTATTATTAAATTACTGTTACCTTTGAAAATTAAGGTAAACTTTCCCCAATTAATAAGTGGTCAAAGGATACGAACAGGAAATTTTCAGAGAAAGAAATTAAAGATATCTATAAGCATATGAAGAAATGCTCTAAATCACTATTAATTAGAGAAATGCAAATCAAAACAACTCTGAGATACCACATCCCTCCAGTCAGATTGGCTAATATGACAAAACAAGAAAGTGACAAATGCTGGAGAGGATGTGGACAAATGGGAACACTAATACATTGCTGGTGGAGTTGTGAACTTATCCAACCATTCTGGAGAGCAATCTGGAATTATGCCCAAAGGATTATAAATAATTTCATACCTTTTGACCCAGCCATACCACTTCTAGGGTTATATCCCAAAGAGATCATAGAAGTGGGAGGAAGACCCATGTGTACAAAAATATTTTTAGCAGCCCTTTTTTGTGGCTGCAAAGAATTGGAAACTAAAGGGGTGCCCATCAATTGGGGAATGGCTAAACAAGTTGTGGTACATGAATGTAATGGAATATTATTGTGCTATAAGAAATGAAGAGGTGACGGATTTCATAATTACCTGGAGAGACTTCTACAAACTGATGCTGAGCGAGAAGAGTAGAATCAGAAGAAATTTGTATACAATCACAGACATACCATATCTGTGATGACCAACTATGACAGACTGGACTCTTTTCAGCAATGCAGTGATATAAGTTAATCCCGAAAGACTCAAGAAAGTGAGAAATGCGCCATCTAGAGATATAACTAGAAAGAACTGAGCCTGAATCCTGATGGAAGCAAACCAAATGATCTTGTTCTTTTCGTTGTTTGGTTTTATTTCTTCCTTACCATCTTTCATCCCACCTAGTACAATACGCCTTTGTAATTGGAATAATGTCTAATATGAATACATTTGCGGATCCTATACTGGACTATATGCTGTCATGTGGGAAGGGGGGAGGGAAGTAAAGGAAATTTGAAAATCAAGGAACTATGGAATTGAATCTTGTTAACTGAAACTAAACTAATAAATTAATTTAAAAAAGAAAATTAAGGTAAACTGAAAGACAATTGTCTGAGCATGACCAATTTATCAATCAACTAGGCTAACAGTAAAATGGGTTCAACAGTAAAATGGGCCTTTCTCAATCACCAAAGACCCTAAGTGAGGGCTGATAGGATCTCTTAAATCTGGATGTGTGCACTTTCTGATTGGCCTAACAGTACATTTGGACTCTCCCCTAACAAAGGTAAAATAATCTTAATTAGTAGACATTTTAATGAGGAGGTGGGATGAGAGTTACCTCACCTCCTCCTGCTTCAGAAAATTGGAATGTTGTTGTTGTGTTTCTTCAGACTTTGTGATCCCATTTGAAGTTTTCTTGGCAGAGATACTAGAGTAGTTTAGCATTTCCTTCTCCAACTCATTTTATAAATGAGAAAACTGAGGCAAACAGGGTTAAGTGACTTGTCCAGGGTCACACAGCTAGTAAGTGTTGGGGGCCAGAGCTGAACTCAGGAAGAGGTATTCCTGACTCTAGACCCAGAGCTCTGCTGCCACCTAGCTACAGGATTAGACTGCAAACAATGGAAATAGTCTACAGTTGCTTTGACTGAATCAACTTGAATTAGCATTAACTGGGTGGTGGGTGGGCTTTTATATTCCTATATGCAAGGCCTTTTGTAAAATATCTCCATATTCCACAAGCAGAAATCACATTATCCCAGTACTAATATCTCTTGTCACACATACAAGTAGTGGAGCTTAGATTTTATTGTGATCATATATGCATACCTGGTTATAGGGTTACCCTTACTTTGTTGTTAAATCTTTTTATGACCGTGTGTGTGTGTTTGTTTGTTTTTTGGCAAAGATATAGAAATTGTATCTAGCTGCCCTTTACCCTTACTGATCTCCTTCTTAGCCTAAGACCCATAGAAACTCCCAAAAGCTACAAATTTGGGGGGGCTTTTGTGATCAATATACCTTTTGGGGGTCTTTAAAACTGAAATAAGGTGAGGACCACAAATCTTATGAGAACTCTGACTCTAAATTGTATTTTATTATAACCTGCCACTATCTAGATTCTAGGAGTAGAGTGTCAAAGATCTGAATCTTCCCTGGGGGCATTAGGACTTCATTTAAATAAGTTTTCAATTTGCATCAAGACATAAAATGATCAACACCTATCAGATTGGCTAACATAACAAAAAGGGAAACTATTGGATGTTAGAGGAATGTGGGAAAGCTGGGATAGTAATGTATTGTTGGTGAAGTTGTAAACTGGTTCAGCCATTCTGGAGAGCAACTTGGAACTATGCCTAAAGGGCCATAAAACTGTATACCCTTTGATCCAGCCATACCACTGCTAGGTCTATATCTGAATGACATCCAAAAAAGGGAAAACGACCTATTTGTACAACTATTTATAGCAGCTCTATTTGTGGTGGCAAAGAATTGGAAATTGAGGGATGTCCATCAATTGAGGAGTGGCTGAACAAGCTGTGGTATATAAATGTAAAGGAATACTACCATTCTATAAGAAATGATGAGCAGGTGATTTTCAGAAAAACCTGGAAAGACTTACATGAACTGATGCATAATGAAGTGAACAGAATCAGGAGAATATTGTATGCAGTAACAATAATATTGTACGAGGAAGAACTGTTAATGACTTAGCTCTTCTTAGCAATGCAATGATCCAAGGCAAACCCAAAGGACTAAATGATATCCACCTCCAGAGAAAGAACTGAAATTGTTTGAATACAAACTAAAGCAGGTTATTTTTCACTTTCTTTGTTTCATTTTTTTCTTTTATTCAAGTCTTATACAAAATAACTAATATGGAAATCTTTTACATGATTGCACATGTATAACCCATATCTACTTATAGTCTCAGGAAAGGGGGGAGGGACAGAATTTGGAACTCAAAATCTTAAATAAAAATATTTTTTTAAATTGGAAGAAAAAAAGATTGTAAGGTCCTCGAGGGCAGGGACTATTTTTCTGCTTGTATTTCTATTCAGAGAAGCACAGTGCCTGGTACACAGTGAACACTTAATAAGTGCTGGTTGAGTTGATTTAAAAAAAAAAACAAAATTAAAATCAATTTTCAGTTTTCAATGACTATTTTCCAGGCATTATGCTAAGTACTAATAATATAATGCAATCAGAAAGATAGTCCCTGCCCTCAAGAAGCTTATAATCTATTTTTGAAAATATGTTTTTATTGAGGTCTTCTGTTTCTTTTTTTTTTTTTTTTTAAGCAATTGGGGTTAAGTAACTTGCTCAAGGTTACACGGCTAGTCATTTGATTTATGCGTGGGTGCTCTTTTTTCTGAGGCCGGATCTGATCTCGAGTCATCCAAACTCCGAGGCCGGCACTCTTACTCACTGCTCCACCTAGCCGCCCCTTTAGGGCAATTGGGGTTAAGTAACTTGCCCAAGGTTACATGGCTAGGTTTTTTTTGTTCGTATGGATTAAGTGTCAGAGGCCGGCTCCGAACTCAGGGCCTTCTGATTCCAGGGCCGGCGTTCTATTCATTGCGCCACCTAGCCGCCCCTGAGGTCTTCTGTTTCTTACATTATAACAATTATCCCAAGTATCTTTTCCCCTCTCATAGAACCATCCTATATAACAAATAGTTGTTTGTTTGTTTTTTTAAGGAAAAAAAAGAACTTACATTCTAATGGGGGTAGACAACACATAAAATGAAACTAAAAACAAAATGCTAGGGTGTGGAGAGGGACAGTGAAGGGATCCAGTGCTGAGCCATGGTAGAAAAAATCCAGTCAGGAATGCAGCCTGGGGAGGAATGAAGAGATGGCTGGCTTGGGCGTCCTCCTTAAAATGCAGGTTCTGGAAGGAGCCAGCTATTAAGAGGGAGAGGCCATGGGGGTGTACTTCTATTTTAAGAAGTACAAAAGAGAAGTAAGCCTGGAAGGAAAGTTTGGAGGGAGACTGTGGGCTTTAAATGCTAAGCTGAGAAATTTGTGTTTTATACTAGAGGTAACAGAGAGCCCCTAAAGATTCTTGAACTGGGCAAAATGATAAGGCCAGACCTGCTGTTCTGGCCTGGGCCTGACTCAGTCAATTCCCCAGATAGTTTAGGTTTGATATTGTGACAAAATGGGACACTTGGAGAACATTCACCTGTAAAGAAAGGGAGATTTATCTGGCTATAACAGGAGAAGGATATTCAACAAGAATGGTCATTGAAGACTCCTCAGGCTCATTAAGCTGAGTGAAGATACTTTGCCCATTCATTATCCACCAAGCCAAGCATAAGAAGGCCTGCCTGGAGTTCCTTGTGGCTGCTTTATATGCAGACAACCAAGATATAATGCCAACAAACTGAGCCATGGTTCCCTGAGTCAATTAAGTCTCAAGGATAGTCTTGATTCCTTTTAAGGAAAAATGATACTGAATTGCATGGTGGGGTGTGGAGTCAAGGAAGAGTTGGGATATTGCTCCTACCACATATACTTTTGTAAGATTATTGTTCTTCATCTTCAAAGAGGACCAATAATATAACCATCTTGACTTTGTGAATTGGATTTAAATGAGGATGAGTAGAACAAAATTGTCAGTTTCACCCTCTCATTTAGAGTCATTGAAGACCAGTGACAAGATAAAAGTCAAGATGACTGGTGATGACTCCAGATATAATGGATGACCTTGGCTTTTTACGATGTTTGACCAAGCTCTAAGCACTCCATGGTGCCTGCTTCATCTGCCCATCCCATTGGGGGAAGTCTTCACATGCCTGGGATAGACATTTCCCTAACTCACTGACATGTTTGAGGCTTGTTGGTTACCTTCAGTCTGGTTTAGCCCATCTCCCAAGATGGTTTTACCAGGATGTGGCTGCTATACATGCTACATACAGCTTCTTGGAATCACAAGTGAGAGTTGGGAGGTGGATGAGTAGCTCTGAAAAGGGACTGGGCAAGCCCTCATCCAAGATGTGCTAGTCTATCATCAACCAAGTTTGGGATTGGAAGTGGAATCCTCAGCTTCTGAATTCTAAGATGGCCAGGATCAATAGGTAGTCGTGTGTGTGTGTGTGTGTGTGTGTGTGTGTGTGTGTGTCTGTGTGTGTGTGTGTGTGTGTGTATGTGTGTGTGTGTGCTATGACCTGCGGCTGGTTCTCTATATTACCAATGGAGGATGGATTGCAAAGGGGAGACACTGAAAGTAGAGGTACTGATTAGGAGACTATTTTAATAGTCCATGTGAGAGATGATTCCCAAGAGGGGTGGCTATGTGTATGAAGAGAAGGCGATGAATGGGAGAGATTTTATAGAGAGAAAATTAATATGACTTTGAAATTAATTGGATATGAGGGGTACTGAGATTGTGAACCTTGAAGAATAGAAAGACAGTGGTAGCTTTAATAGGAATAAGGCTGTTTGGAGGAGGAAGATATTGAATTTTCTTTTGGACTTGTTGGATTTGAAGTGCCCTCCCTCCATCCTCCATTCCCCACTTCTTCCTACACCACTTTCCAGCTCTTTAAATGATCAAATAATCAAATTAAATCAATATCGCGATTGCTACTAGAAAAGATGTGTTAGTGAATTCTTCTATAACTTCACTTACCAAACTTGTGGCCCCCCACACCCCTAAAAAACAATGACACAAAACAACCCTTCTTAGGTACCGTTCCCCTTTTGTATTGTCTACCCCATTAGAAAGTAAGTTCCTCGAGAGCAGGCACTGTCTTGGTTTTGTATTTGAATCCCTAGGACTTAGCAAGATGCTTGACTCTTAGTAAGCACTTAAATGTTTTTGCATTCATTCATTCATTCATTCATTCATTCATTCATTCATTGGAATATCCAGTTGGAAATGTCCAGCAGGCCTTTTAGCATCATGGGACTGGAATTCAGGAAAGAGAAAATTGGATACATAGATTTATAATTTTTCTGTGTAAAAAACGATAGCTGTATTCAAAGAAGCTGATGAGATCACTGAGAAAGAGGGCAGATCAAACAAAACAAAAACATCTATTAAGTGCCTACTTTGTGCCAGTCACTATGCTTAGCCTTTTACAAATATAATCTCATCTAATCTTTAAAACAGCCCTGGGAGAGGTGCATTGTACAGTTGAGGAAACCAAAGTGGGCAGAAGTTAAGTGATTTGTCCAGGGTCACACAGCAAGCAAGTATATGAGGCCAGAGTTGAATTCAGGTACTCCTGACACTATGCACTAACCCACCCACTTGTCTAGACAGAGATCGGTCCACAGGATGGAATCCTGGTGAGCACCCATGCTTAGAGCAAAAAAATAAGTCTCAGAAAAGGCTCATAGGAGAATGACAGATCAGGCAGGGAGGAGGAGAACCAGGAGACAGCAGGGTCACAGATGCGGAGGGCGTAAAGAGTATCCAAGAAGAGCCACTGGTGTTAAGGACTTCAGGGAGGTGAAGCACAGTAACTGAGGAGGGGCCATCACCTTGAGCATTTCAGAGATTGAGTGATCTTAGAAAGAATGGTGAAAGCAAAAACTTGATTGCAAAGAGATGGAAAGTAAATGGGAGGTGAGGAAATGAAGGTTAATCTTTCAGATGATTTTTTTCCCCCTAAGGCGTCTGGTTATAAAATAATCATAGAATCATAGCATCTCAAAGTTGAATGGGCCCTCCAGAGTCATCCAATCTAATCTGGAGAAGAATCCTTTTTACAATGGTCCCACAAGCTACAACTGCCTTAAAATCTGCTTTGTCATTTCCTGGTTTTTTTCTTATGAAGCATACAATAGTATGTTTGCTTTTGAGAATTTTGTAACTGCAGGCATCATCACTTTACTTTGGAATGCAAATAAATTCATATTTGTTTGCTAGCCAAAATAGACACACAAGCACACATTTATACATAGCTACATTAATAATTGAGGCCTTTTCTTCCATCTTAGGATCTTTGTGCACTGGGAGTTTATTCTCCCTTCCCTAGAGGATCCGAATTAACATTCTTTTGTAGAACCCCAAGGGAAAAAACCATGTTTCCATCAGAGGGACTTTGATCCTCACTTGTGAGAATAACCAAGGTCAAGCAATTTAGAGGCATGGATCTCTTGGGAAACTCATGCCTCTATTACTTGGCTACTATGCTGTATATGGCTGTGGTTTTAATTGCTTCCCATTTAAAAAAAATTGTATACCCAAAACCAGCTAAGAAACCCCAATTATGACTCCATAGATGTTCACCTAGGCTCACACAGTCATCACTCTATGCCTGGAATATAGTAAATGTCTAATAAATGCTTACTGACTGATTGATTGACTGACTAATATGTTCCAAACCTTTTGTGGCCAACCTCAAATAAACCCCAAGATTCTATAATCCTGTATTCTCATTCCTCTCAACCAAATACTATGCTCCAAAAGTCCAAATCACAGTCTTGGAAGTGATGGTTATTGCCCATTGTTATCCATCAATATCTACTCTAAAGCTCCCCATTAGGAGGGAGTATCTTAAATGCATGTCAGAAATAGGACTCTACCTTTGTCAAAAAAAAAAAGTTGGGAAACCATCTTAGGAGCTATCACAGATCCAACCTGGATGAAGATTTAGAGGATTGAGGCACCTCTTTCTCATCTATAGGCTTCCTAAATCTTGGTTTAGATATACTGAATATTCGTTCATGAATCCCGTTTCAGTGGTGTGCTGATAAATGTTTAACAACTGGCTTTCCAGGAAAATTTGTTTTTTAACATTTTCTCCATCACTTTCTTAAGTCTAGACAACCAACAAAACAATAAATAAAGCTCTGGTTTGTAGCAGTTTGTCATTTAACAGGTTTAAATGATCCCCCTGAAAATTTAACAATCAGCTCCCAGGAGCTGGTTTGAGCTGGGTCCAGCACACCCCTGTTCCTTTTGGACAGGTAAGTCTGATGTTTGCATTTTAGCATGATAGATGCTTGCTTGATTCAGTTAATTAGAGTAGAGTTAAAGGATTTTCAGGAAACAGTGAGGGCCAAGTTGAAATTAGGTATTCTATATTTGTAGTGGACCCACAGTTCCAGGGATCTATGGGAGAGAAGATAGTATATAGTTGAGCTTGAGAATTCATATAGTAGATACTACGAGGGAAGGAAAGAGAGAAAAGAGCAGGAGTGAAAGACTAGGAGAACAGAGAGGGAGGGAGAGAAGGAAGCAAGTATTTATATAGTGTCTACTGTGTGCCAAGCCCTGTGCTAAATACTGCACAAATATCTCCTCATTTGATCCCTGCAATAAGCCTTGAAGTAGGTCCTATTATCCCCTTTTAATAGTTGGGGAAACTGAGGCAGACAAAGGTTAATTGACTTGCCCAGGGTGATTAGGCTATTAAATTTCCCAGGCTGGATTTGAACTCAGGTCTTTCCGACTTTAGGTCCAGTGCTTTATCCACTACACCAGCCAGAGGTCACAGTAAGGAGATAGCTAGGTGACTCATTGAACAGAGTGATAGACTTGGAGTTTTTGTTGTTCAGTTGTGTCCAACTCTTTGTGACCCCATCTGGGGTTTTCTTTGCAAGAGTACTGGAGTGATTTGCCATTTCCTTCTCCAACTCACTTTACAGATGAGGAAAGTGAGGCAAAAAGGGTTGAGTGACTTACCCAGGATCACAGAGTTAGTAAGTGTCTGAGGCTGGATTTGAACTTAGGAAGATGAATCTTCTTGACTTCAGGGTCAACACCCTATCTACTGCTCTACCTAACTGATAGATAAACAGAATATTTCAGTGAAGGGCTGAGAGTGTCATCATGTCACCCTAGGACAGAGAGAGACTATCTCTATACCCAGACCATCCCCATGGGCAATGTATTCAAAGAATTTATGCCCTAAACCTGAGCAGAACATGATGGCTACTCCAGCTGGGTGGGGTCTTGAATCAGAAAGTTCGTCCAATCTCTTTATCAGCAACTGTCCTTCAAGAGATTGAATTTTTTTAAAATCAGGACTTTAGAAAAAGGGGAGAACTCTGGGCCTCCCCAAATCATTGGTTAATAATCATTTCTCTCATTTTCATTAGACTGTGAGCTCTTTGAGGGAGGGACTGTTTTTTGTCTCTTTTTGTATCCCTAGCTCTTAGCACACTCCCTGGCACAGAATCAGTGCTCAAAAATGCTTATTGATTGACTCTATATTGAAGTTCCTGAATAAGAGTGCAAAGGTTGGGGTGTTGAAAAGAACTGTAAGCCACTTCCTCAATTCCCTGAGAAGAGTGCTTTGGAGGACAGTGGATGGCTGTAACTGGGATCTGGTTGACAGAAGGACTGAGAAAAGGGGTTACTGAGTGGTGACATCATAGGAACGGTCTGGAAGGCACAATGAGTAACAACCAGAAAGTATTTCTTAAGTGCCAGGCACTGTGCTAGGCGTGGGGGAGTGATGTGTTAATTTCAGGGCAGGCAAGCTGGAGCCAGGTTGTGAAGGGCCTTGAATGTCAAACTGAAGAGTTTGTATTTGGCCCTAGGAGTCATAAGGTGCCATTGGGATTTATTGAGCAGGTGAGCTGATGTGATCAGGGTGAGGCTTTAGGAATATCACTCTGACTTTGAGAAGCCTAGCACAGCAGTCCAGGTGTGATGGGGTCTGACATAGCCTACGGGGTAGAGAGAGGGTGAGGAATATGAGGGATGTTGTAGTTTTGGGAATGTTACCAAAAGGTAAGGTTGTAAACATGGTATGGCCCTTGATGGAAAAGACGAAGTCCTGAAGGGGTGTGTGTGTGTGTGTGTGTGTGTGTGTGTGTGTGTGTGTGTGTGTGTGTGTGTGTGTTTAAGATGGTGAGTTTGCTTTTTTGACATGTGCTTGAGATGTCCATTTCAAAATGTCCAACAGGTATTTTGTGATTTGGTAGTAATAACAACAGCTAACCAGGTTCTTCACATATGTTATCTCAACTGGTCCTCATAGTGGCCTGGTGAAGTAGGCATTATGATCCCCTCTTTACAGATGGGGAAAATGAGGCAGAGGATGTAGAGCAGCTTCCCTAGATCATGCAGCTAGTAAGGGTCTGAGGCTGGATTTGAATTCAGGTCTTCCAGACTCAAAGTCCAATGTTCTGGGAGTAAGGAGAGAAACTAGGACGGGCTATATTAATCTGATAGTCACCTGAATAGAGATGATAATTAAATTTATGGGAGCTAATGAGGTCAACAAGTGAGGGAATGTACAAATAAAGGGAGGGGGGACCAGGACAGAGTCTTGGGGCATATTCACATTTATGGGGAAGGATATGACTGATGATCCAGCAAAGGAGAGTGAGAACAAGCAGGTAGATAAGTAGAGGAAAGAACCAGGAGAGAGATGAGGAAAGATCAGTTAACATGACAAATATAGAGAGGTCAAGAAGGGCACCAATTGAGAAAAGGTCATTGGATAGATCTAGCAATTGAGATCACTTAAACCCAATTCAAGGGTAAATCAAGGCATAGCCCTATGATGTCACTGGTCCTCTTCAAAAACAATCGATCCCATTATCGTTGGTGGGAATTTGTTTTGCTTGAATACACACAGTATGTATATCTGTATATACATACACACATGTATATAGACACATATACATATATAATATATACACATATAAAACACATGTCTTTGTAATAAGAGTTTTCTTTTTCTTTTTTTCTTTTGGGGGGATGGGAGGGGGAAAAATTAATTTGGAAACCAGATTACAAAGGATTGAGAAGTGAAAGGACAGTGAAGGCTTGGAGGTTAGGCAGCCTCGGGATCAGGATTCTAAGCTCTCTTATCTGTCATACTTTCAGAATTTGGCATTCCAGTAAAGAGCTACAGGTAGATTAGATAATACTACCCCCTAAGGACTCTGGGAAATTGCCTTTCCAAGGAGCCGCCTTTCTGTCCCTAGGCAGAGAACAGTGCAAAGTACTTACTCAACTTAATTTAATCAATTAGACTATGAATTTGTTAACTTTTTCTCCAGAATGTTTTTTAACCCCAGTTTGATCTCAAACTGACTTTACTCTGGGCAACTTTCATTTATATTTTTGAATTCCCAAAGATTATAAAGGAGTAAGGCATAGTGGCTGATTAAAGGAATTTCAGGATTCTTGTTCATAAAAGTGGGACGTGTATAGGGGATGGTGAGATCAAGGGAATGGCCCTATTTGTCCATGGTTGAAGTGGAGCGATGGGGATCAACAATCAGCAACCATTTACAATTATTTATTTATTTATTTATTGCTCTTTGGAGTAGGGAAGGCAGGGCAATTGGGGTTAAGTGACT